>JAKEEE010000065.1:600000-1200000 GCA_021498325.1 Bactrocera minax | reverse complement strand
TTGTCGCAGTGTCGAACAAACTGCACGAAATGGTGCCATCGCCGATGGCCAACTGCACGCTGGTATTGAAGTGTTTCTTATGCATAGCGAGTACAGAGAGTTTCAACTCGCCTCGTTCATAATCTCCAAAAGCGTTCTCAGCTTCCAGCTTCCAAAGAGACGCCGAAGCGGAGGATACCTTATTAATACGTATACCGCAAACGTTGCTAGAGAATGGCAGCACCTCTTCAGCACGCGCTGTTATGATGGCCTCAACAGAATTCAAGTCAAGCTTAATTTTCTCCTCAGCTATAAATGGAAAACACTAGAGGGTTGTAGAATCTCATTACAACAATTAGTTTCACATTTATTTACCTCCAAAGTGAAACCAACAATTCTCGATCGCACCAAATGTCTTCGGTAAATCCAAATAGGCCGTGAAACCCTCACCAGCCATTACCGACAACGAATCGCTCGGTCGCATCATGCCCGCACAGTGGCGCGCAAAAGCGATTACAAGCAATAAAATCTCGTTTATTTCAAAACGCATTTCAAAACAGCTCAAAACAGCTCAAAACAGAAACAATCAACAACTGCAGCAGCAATTTCTTCCAATCCGAAACTCTATATGCACTCGGGCACCGCCTGTGTCAATTAAAAATCCCGTCACGACTTGTGAACTCCAATGCTCAGCTCGAAATGCTCAGCAAATTAGATATTCTCTATTAGTGGCTAAATTTTATTATCAGCATGCGCCTATGCATGTTGGTGTGCATGTGAGCACGTACAAATGTCTCAGCGAGATCCAAATGAGAAGGCGTTAATCAGTTAGCATAACAAACAAATAAATACAAAATGCCAATATGCCAAACTTATCGTAAGTGTAAAGTAGACACATACCTGAGTTCAAACGCTTGATGTGAAATTTGCGTTTGACTCATTCCACAACTGAAATCGCAGTTAAATGTCTATTTGTCAACACTTTGGGATGTAATAAATTCAATTGAATAGGTGAGTCTTCAATCGAAAATAGTTGGTGCGGTTTCTACAAGGGGTAGAGCTGACAAATCCTAAATAATTTGCATCTATAAAAATCCTAAAAACATTAAAACATATGAAGTCAAAATATTGTTAAATAACAACCATAAAAAATGTTTAATAAAATCGAGAACCTTTCCTCCGATTGGAGGCGCGCCACTTTTACCGTTAAAGGATATTCAACACAGTGATCTAAAAAAAAATTGTGGTTTATTTTAACCAAGAAAGTTGATCATCTAGCCGTTAACAGTTAGCCGCTTTTGATTTAAACACGGACACGCTACTGGGCAAAGGAATGATCGAGACGTCGAAGAAATTTGAAGTCTAGTAGACAAATTGGCTGTGGATCGGTATAACTGTGATGTTGGGTTTATACCATCTGTATACTATAGGTATGATAGTATCACCACCGAAAGCCTCCTTTGACTCAGCAAACTCACGATGTGTATCTGAATCTTTGTGAGCGTGGTAAATGCTGGATTCTATATGCTGGATATGAACCGAGTGACTATTAAAACGGCTGTTTCACCGATTCAAAAAATTATTGATGGCTCTGGGCTAAAACTTAGATTCAGTTTAACATTTCGGAAAGTATAAATATAAACTATGTATGAATATTTGTTAACACATGTTGTTAACATAATAACAGTTTCCCTTTCTTTGCAAATATTTCACTTGTGATAAATTTCACTAATTATAATATACACGTATGTGCATATCTGTCTGTTTGTCATATGCGAATTTACTAAATAATATTCTCAAACACGATTCATTCAAGATTTTCAAATTTTACGTCATAAAATTAAGTAAAAATTTACATTTTTTATATTTTCTCAATAAATTATAACAACAATATATACAAAACCATCAGTATTGACCCACTGACTGAGGTTATCTACATGAAACTGCCCCATTAAAAAAAATAATCAATGATGGGTTTATAACTTTAAACACACAAAAAAATGAAAAGTGGAAAAAAAAAAAGTTTAAACAATTTTATTTCGTAATAAAAAAAAGTTTTGTTTCTATATCATTGAATTTGAATCCATTTTTTAACGATAGCTTAGTGCCAGAAAGTATGCTACGGATATTTTTGGTTTGAAATGACACATATAATTCGAAAATATGCAATTCTCTTTGGTTGTTTTTGTAGCGCCCCCTTCACCCGATTATTGGTGAAAATTAGAAGTTGTCAGCGGTGTCATCTAGCGGTAGCACCAGAAATAGTACTGTTTCGGTGGTTTTGGATCAAAAAGAAAGGGTTGTTAAATGATAACGATATGGTAAATGAGGCGTATGTTAAGTCTGGATATTTAGCAGCTTAATCCACCATAATAAACAAAACGCAATTAGGTACGGATTATTATGGTTTCATGAAGGTTTATTTTTATATTTATGAATCGAAATAAGTTTTTCGAAAACATTATTAACTTTGAGAGAGATGGTTTCAATAGTCCTACTGTGTATGATGCAACTGTTTTTAGGATAAAAGTGACCGATATATACTTCGTAACATATTGGGTGTCATCGTGGTAATTTAGAAAATCCATCTTGGTGTTCACTTAAGAAGAGCGGTGTTAGATGAGTAGGTTTGCGAAGAGGTGGGCAGGCAAAGAAGTAATTAGATGAACAATTGTAAACGCATCTATTTGCACAAATGTGACTCTGGTTTCTCGAGGCAACTTGAGCACCGCATCAGAATACCATTGAAGCCCCTTAAAAAGATTATTGTTATTTTGAATAATAATATGCCGCGGTTTTTCATGTTGCTGTAGTTCTAATAAAATTCCTTAACTCCTTCCTGGACCTATAAAAAAATATACAAAAATATACAAAAACATAATTTCTATATTTATATATTTATGCATTACAATATTTGTACTTACATATATGTACAAAATCTTTAAATAATGTCATGATCTTTTAATTCTATGCGACTTTAATATGTATAAGTTGTTCTCGATTTGACAGAGGTCACCCGTCTCGTATATTCCAATATCCACTTTGGCAGCTATATTTGTAGAAATTTCAAATATATCCTAAATTCTACAAACCATTGGAAAATATTAAATAATAAGTCAAGAGTATATATTTTTATTATTTTATTTACTTTATGGTTATCGTTATGCTGTATTTAATTATTTTTATTATCATTGTGGTTACTAAATTCTCCAAATTTTATCCAAAATTATGTATGTATGCATGTAATGTATTTATGTATAATTATGTGTGTATGTACTTGTATATAAAAAGAATAAACACAATTTCATTGCAATTTCTACAGTACGTAATTAAAAACTGACGCATCCTGTTCGTTGGTGCCACGATTCGACGAACCGGAAGATTTATTTGAGCCATGAGCGATGGTCATTTGGTTGGTCTGGTGTATAACCGATGTGATGTCACTTTGCGATGCTGATATATCCTTGCTCGTCAACACATCCGAACTACTGGATCCAGAAGAGATGTGCCGCTCTGTTAATCCATATTGTATGGGCTGATAACCGTGACTGGGATTATAGGTGGCTGAGTATGGCATATAGATTGGAGGATTCGGCAGTGGTCCAATGTCGCTTGTAATACTCTCCGTATCGGCATGACTGATATTTGATCGGCAATGTGTATTACGATCTTCATTAACAACATAATAACACTGCTCAGAGAATGTCAGCTTATTAACGGTATGTTTAATATAGTTGTTACGTAGCATTGCCGATACAATACGACGTGCTTCTCGGCGATCCTGTACATCTTCAACATTTTCTAATACCCAATTAACGGCATCGGCTCCAATGAATGCCTTCGGTATGGTTATTTTTAGCCACATTCTATCTCTTATTTCTAAACCACTATCAGGTTTTGTCATGGCTTTTACAATTTCCTCCAAATTATTTTGATCCAGGCGCTCTTTGATCGGCTCTGGTATATCGGGAATAATACTATCATGTGCAGTCAATGCCTGAGTGTGTGCCACCCATGCGCCCGGATCGATAGGACGAACCGGCTCAGTCCGGGGTATGGTAAAGTAGCCTTTTGGATTTGGATCCCAGCATTTAGCTACAACCAATTTGATGGGACCGGGCTTCTGTACAACCTCACGCAGTACGCGCACAGCCTCATCATTGGTCATGTTTTCAAAGTTTACTTCGTTTACTTGAAGTATCATATCGCCTGGTTCAATGCGGCCATCTAACGCTACAGCGCCGCCTTTCATTATGCTACCTACATAAATACCCCCATCGCCCCCACGATTCGATTGGCCTACAATCGAAATACCCAGGAAATTAACCGCCTCCATGTTAATGGATACGGTGATGATATTCAACGACATTGTGGAGTCAGTTATCGATGAATAACTAGATGTGCGTGACATACTTGGAGCACGTTTTTTACGTCTTTGTGGCTTTTTACGCACTTGCAACCTTTGAACGCTACTATAATCTGTCATGTCGCGATCAAGTGTTATTTCAGATTCAGTGCCAAACAGACTGGTAGAATCCAAATCACTTGAGAGCACTGAAGCAGATTGATATGTAAGAGTATGTTGCATCATCGGATTTGTTATAACACCGGTATTCGCTATACCTACACCCATGCCTCCACCTCCACCTCCACCACCACCAACACCAACACCAACACCAACACCAACTCCCATAGAAGACATGCCTACACCCATCATACCACCAACAACTCCTCCTCCGCCTCCTATTTTCTGTTGTTGAGCACCACGCATATTTGGACGCACCTCACATTCGCTTACTGGCAACTCGGAGCAGTTATCAGACTGATTTGTACCGTCAGCTGAAACCAGCCAAGAAACCACTCGCCCATTGAAACAAGGCAATATAGTTGAATCATCGGCAATTTCTTCTTTAACGACACCAAAATCCGCATCCATAGATTTAAAGAAATATTTGTAGTTGTTATTTTGTTTATTGAGCACCATTTTGAAGTCCTTTAGTGTAACCTGCGCCGAGGGTATGGGAATTTTCACCAAATAAGGGGTAGTCTCGTCATCAATGTGATAGATGACTTTTGTTTCATGACTATTCTTATCTGCGTCCATTTTGTTGTTGTGTGTGTATATGTTTTATAAATTCGATAAGTGCTAAATTTATATATTTGCTTCTTGCCGTATCACTTTATACTACAAGAATAATCGTTTTCATACACTCTTATTGTTTTTTCTATTACATTAATGTGCCTCAATACACAGCATTTTAATACCTCGACGAAATTTCAATTATTTTTTTCTTTTGGGTTGGGTTAACAGTGGGGCTTGGGCGCTGCTCCTCCGCTGCTGTTCACCGAAGGCGTTGCTCGCGTCGGAGCATGTTTTTTAGCTGAAAGTAGCAACGTTTTTAATTTTCTTCTTCACTTATAAATCAGACCGTGTACGAGATGCTTAATTTATTCTATAAAATTAATAAAAACTGTTCTTCTTATTGTTTACAAGTACTTTTTTACTAATTAATTACTGGAAAAAATGCGCAGACAGCGAAAAAGCAGCAAGTCTATTTGACATTCCGAATTTAAAATCCACACGTGTGGATGTCGACTTCACGGTATACTTCGTGCATTGCTTTAGAAGCAGTGTTGGAATTTTTTTGTGCACCACCATCTAATAATTCGTATTAGTTTTTTTTATTTTAAACTTCTGAAATTGTAACTATGAAAAGTTGGATATGAATATGTTAGTATTTTTTATTGATATATTTAAAACTTTAAATTTTTATCTAATTTCTACAATCTGATCGGACAATATTCCACACTTTCGGAGTCTTCTAAGACCGTGTTCACACACGAAGACTTTCGTTGAAGAAGCTAGTAGTTTTTATGCGAGGGGACGTGCACGAGAGGCGAAAGAAACCGAGTAGTAGTAGGAATGCCGTTTCGTTTTGAAACATTTTTCTATGATTGCAAACCCGATTAGTTTCACATGTATATATACAATATATCCTGAAATTGGTTAGCATCTATTTTTTGTATGAAATATGCAAGAGTGTTTACAAATATACACAATTTAATAGAAATATTTTAGAAAATGGTGAATTATGTTAAAAATTAGGTAATGAAACGAATTTTGTGTAATTTTGCTTAAATGAAGCATTCAAGAATTTGAGAATGTGGTATGAAAGAGAATGTAACAAATTGTTGCCAAACTCGTTTCGCCCGCGAGAATGTAATAGGCCTAACACTAAAAGAGCATTTCTCACGATTATTAGCAACAAAAGTTTCCGCGTATAAGCTCAGACTAATTCTAAATTAAATAAGTAATTCTAAATTCAAACTGTTACCATAATTGTTGGAAATCATAGATTTATATCACACGTAACAAGTTTCTTAGAATTGATTTATTTGATATTTCTGTAGCGTATTTGTATATAAAACATATATCTGATATATTTAATCCCCATAGAGAGAAAATTAGAAATGACTTCACAGTTAACTTCACTTCACTTTTTAACTACCGTTAGGAAAACGCGACCCTGTGAATTCTTCTAAATCGAACGGAACTTTGAATTGAATAAATTGCCAAATTTTTCATTTTTATTTGCTTCTCATTGCAACATAAGGTGCAAAAAAGTTGGTCTCAGTTCAATTGTTTTCATAGTGCTTATATTAGCATACATTGCAAAAGTATCACAATTATTTGCATTTAATAAACAGTGAAAAGTTATTAGAAATTAGAATTGTATAATTCCTTATTTTGGTATGTTTTTATTGCTAGCGCGTGGTAATATTTTCAATAAACAACAACAAACCAACATATTGCAAATCTTATTAAATGCAATATAATTGAAGAACACCAATAAGATTGGTGTTTATAATATTTTGAGAAAAAGAAGTGTTGAATTTTTAGGAATTGTATAATAGACAAATTTTATTCTCTATATAGTTTGTGGGCTGTGACTGACCGGTAGAAAAAACCCAAATATGGGAGTACCAAAATTTTTTCGCTACATCAGCGAACGTTACCCCTGCTTGAGTGAGTTGGCAAGAGAACAATTTGTAAGTGTTAAATTTACAGTATTTTAACGCAACTGTTTAACTGCAAAATTGTTTTTGGTTTATTTCTCCAGATTCCGGACTTTGACAATCTTTATCTAGATATGAACGGAATTATACATACATGTTCACATCCCGATGACAGCAACTTTCACTTTACTATAACAGAAGAAAACTTGTTTAAAGACATTTTTAATTACATCGATAAGTTATTCTTTTTAATTAAGCCACAAAAGCTATTTTTCATGGCCGTTGACGGCGTAGCCCCTCGCGCTAAAATGAATCAGCAGCGCAGTCGGCGTTTTCGCTCTGCTAAAGATGCTGAGATATTAGAAGCAAGAGCCAAAAATCGCGGTGAAGTGCGGGAAACTGAACGCTTCGATAGCAACTGCATCACGCCTGGCACAGAATTTATGGTGCGTCTGCAGGAGGCGCTGCGCTATTTCATTAAAAATAAAATCAGTTCAGATCCATTATGGCAAAAATGTCGTGTTATTCTGAGTGGACATGATGTAGGTTCAGTTTTATTTTGTATAATGTTTAATTTATTAAAATGTATATGTGTATTTAAATGTGTGTGCACATTTTAGGCACCAGGTGAGGGGGAACATAAAATAATGGATTATATTAGATACCTCAAATCAAAAAAAGACTATGATCCGAATACACGCCACTGCCTATATGGTTTGGATGCAGATTTAATTATTTTAGGACTTTGTACGCATGAGCTCCATTTCGTAGTATTGCGTGAAGAGGTGAAATTCGGACGTAAGACAAAACAAGCTTCTATTGAGGAGACGCGTTTTTTCCTACTACATTTAGGATTGTTGCGTGAATATCTCGAACTGGAATTTGACGAATTAGAGAAAAATTGTAACAATTTTAACATATCAAATCTTATCGATGACTGGATACTGATGGGATTCCTTGTTGGCAACGACTTTATACCGCATTTGCCGTGTATGCATATCTCTTCAAATGCGCTACCTTTATTATATAAAACCTACATCAAAGTTTATCCAACCCTTGGAGGTAACGGAATAGCTATTTATTTGCATTTTCTTATTGAGATAATAAAATTAATTAATAATTTTACCATATTTAGGTAACATTAATGTGAAGGGAAAACTAAATTTGGAGCGGTTGGAAAAATATTTCGCCGAACTTTCGAATGTAGAATACGAAATATTTCAAGAAAATCACGCAGATTTGAAATACTTCGAAGCCAAACAAACTAAAAATGGCATGGATGAAGCATTCGATTTTGATATAAATGAGGTAAATAATGAGAATCAAGACGCTGATCTCGCTGATCTAATAAAGAGCAGTAGGCAGGTGAGTGTAGTGGCACATTAATCAATAGTAATCACTAATTTTGATAAGTACATTTATACAGTTTTTAGAAGATGACAGTGAAGATCTGTCCGATGATGAACAACATTTGGCAGATGAGTTCGAGGCTTATAAGCGCAATTATTATGCGAATAAATTAAATCAAAACGATATGAATTGGTAAACATATGATTATGTTAGTGCTAGACAAATAAACATTTATAATAATTTGGTCAAATTGTAGTGAATCAAAGCGTGAGCAAGCTATTTGTTACATTACGGCACTACAATGGATTTTAGATTACTACTACAGAGGTGTACAATCGTGGGATTGGTATTATCCCCATCATTACGCACCATTTATCAGCGACCTGAAAAACTTTAAAGACTATAAAATTAAGTTTAATTTGGGTGAACCGTTCCTGCCATTCGAACAGGTAGTTAACTACGCAAATGAAAAAAAAAAAAAACGAAATAAAAATATAACTGCAATTTATTGAAAGCTTTTGGCTGTTCTACCAGCCGCTAGCAAAGAATTGTTGCCTGCGGCATACCATGAACTAATGACCAGCGCCACCAGTGAGTTGCGCGAATTTTATCCAAAAGACTTCGAAACCGATTTAAATGGCAAAAAACACGATTGGGAAGCGATCGTACTCATTCCATTTATTGATGAAGTAAGCATCGTACAGTCGTTATCAGATTATATGAAATAATGACAGACGTATATATTCATATTCGTAGAAACGTTTGTTAGTTGCAATGAAAGCTTGCGAAAAGAATCTCACCCCAGCCGAAGTGAAGCGAAATAGACATGGTCCGATGTTACAATACTACTATAATCCAGAATCACAAGGCAGCGCGCCTGGTATATTCTCGTTGAGACCGTTATATAGTGTTTTCTGCACCGAACAGCTGATTTGCTCTAAAGAAATCGCTGTATCATCAGACAAGACTGTATGTGTGGAGCTGCCGAATGCCGCGCATACTGTCTTTTTTCCTGGCTTTCCCACCATGAAACATTTGAAATACGACGTATGTTGAGTTTATCTACTACTTACATATATTGCGTATATTAATACCATTTATTACATAGTTCGAATTGAAATTTGCGCGCGTGCATGTATTCGAACAACCAAGTCGTAGCGAAAATCTCATACTGAAGCCTCATATGCGTAAAGGATTCGATGATATTTACAATGTTGCTGAAAAGTATTTGAATCAAATCGTTTATACTGGTTGGCCGCATTTAATAAAATCCAAAGTCGTTGGTGTATCCAACTCGGAAAAATATATTGATGGTGAGGGTATAAAAGACATGGAACCAAAATTATTTCAAATCCACATGAAAACAGCACAAGAACAGTAAGTGTATAAATAAGTTTTCAGTGCTTGATTCACTGCGATTACCTGTGATATTTAATTATGCTTTCCTCTCTTCTTCCCCAAGTCTCAGCACACGCATGGGCATAGAATTGGAAGACTTTTCGGTGTTGGTGCATGTGCGCATACACATAGGCACCACTTACGCTAGTGGCAATCAAGGCAAGATCATCGTCAATGATGCTTGGGGATACTCAGTGACCGCGTATCCTGCTCAGGTTGGTGTGAAATATTTTATTGTCGTTATATATTGCTTTTACTATACCATTATTTCTACAAAGACCGTAGTTTCTGAAATTGCTGTACAAAAATGTGTGGTGACACAGCCCAAAAAGATAGAGAACTTATTTCCTACCGATAGTACAGTGTTTTTCTTAGGCAGTCCATACTTTGGCAGTGAAGGCACTGTACTAAATCCTATGTTAGTATACGAATGTGGTCGATTGAAAGGTAATAATAACGCTTATGTACTTAATTTGAACAATTTATTGCATAAATATAATTATAGTAAATATAACTGTACTCCCGGAGCCTGATTTTACGACCGCCCGGATATTGCAATGCAAACTGGAACGTGATTACATAAATTCCTTTCAAGCCGGCTCTACAATTGGTGTACATATGAGGTGCCTTGGCCGTGTGACCGGTACGGTTTTAGTAGTAGCGGGTGCCAGGCGTAAGGAATTACCGGATAATGTCTCTAAAGTCAATATTGGCTTGCAATTTAAATTTCCCAGACAGGTATGTATGTGTGTATGTGTGTATATGTGATAGTAATAGTAATGTAACAATTTCGAATGATTTGAATTGCTTTGTTTTTCTATGCAGCAAGAAGAGCGAACGGGCTATTGCCGCCGCATAAACAATCAGTGGTACTATTCATCAAAAGCCATATCGCTCATACAAGAGTATTATATAAACTATCCTATGGTTTTTGATTATTTAAGTCGTTCGTCGGAACGCAATGAATTTTGCTTTGAAGAAGACCTATTTCCCGATGAAGTTGGTCAACGTAAATTAGATGAAGTTATCACGTGGCTAAAAAGTCAAGATCATATAAAGGCAGATAGACGTTTATGTGGCTCACAAGTAATGGAGAAGGAAGCTGTTGAGAGCGTGCTCGGCGCCATCGAGCAACTAAAGGTATTTGAAAACATTTATGATGTTTGTAAAAATAATAGACTATTTTAAGAATTTGAAACAACTCCATATCGAGTCTTCATTTCCTATTTTTGCATTTTTCAATATTTGTACTTTTGTACTTTTGCTTTTAGACTTTACCAGTGAAGACTGTAAAACTGCAAGTTAAACCCCATTTGCTGCTTAAACCAGACATAACTCTGGCAAATGTCTACAAGTCAAAACGACCTGTAAAATTGTTTGATCGTGTTGTCGTAGTGAAGACCACCTACATGGTACCACTAGGTGCGAAAGGTACAGTTATCGGCGTGTATCCGGTAACCGATCCGAATCCTGTGCGCATTGAATGTGTGAAGTCAGTAGGCATATTCTACGAAATACTCTTTGATAAGCATCTGCCGGATGGCAATGATGTATACGGTATTGCCGAAGAGCGAGTTTATAGGGTATCGGAGTCGACGTTGTTGCTTATTTTCGCACAAGGTAAGTTTTAGCATTTTTATGGCTGACTTTTATATATACTTTATTTCGTTGCTTTTATGTTCTCCTTCTTCTCTCATGATGGTAGATAATAAACAAAACGAAATTCTGGATATCAAGCTGAATCAACAAATTCCAAATGAAGACAGGAATGTACGGAGCAATCACAATGAATTTGCACAAACGCAACAGCAACAACAACAACAGCAGCAGTTGACGCAACAAGATGAACTGAGTTGTTCCGAGGAGCCAAGTAGCAGTAATAATGCAAAAATTAGCATATTGCATCAAGGAGCAGAACGGTCTAAAGCATTGTTGCCGGCCCAAAGCACATGTAAACATCCAGGCGGTGAGGCTGCAATAGATGCCGATGACTTCTGGATGCCAGCAGCGGAAACAAAAATGAAACACACGGTGGCGAAAGAATTGCCTGTGGCCAATGTGGAAAAAAGGAGTGGCAAAAGTCCTTCCAAAGTAGTTGATTCAACAACAAAAAGCGAACAATCAACTCCGAATAAAACGGGGAAATCGGAGAATACACAAGGCAATGGAACAATCGCCATCACAGCCAGCTCGAAAAAAACGAATTTAAGTGATACGGGCGATTGCCAAGCTGGCACGCAAGCTTTAAAGAGCTTACTCGGTGTCGGTTTGAACCAAGCAACTGTGCAGCCACAAACGAACCAAAAGGACAAAAAAGTTGGCCAACAACCATCGAAGAAACAGTTACCTCAACCGCCGGCTGATTGGCGCAGCGATGCACAGCAAGCGCAACAACAACCGCTAAGTTGGCGTCAACAATATCAAACTCCCAGCCAGCCGCGGCAGCTCATTTTCCCACTACAGCAACAACATACACCACAATTAGCGCCACAGCCGCATACGTTGCTTCATTACGGCGGCGCCAATAATTTGCCTTGCCAGCCGATGCCACCACCACCAACACATTACAACAACGTAGGCGGATACTATCCACAAAGGATTAATCATCCACCGAAGTACCCAATGCAACAGCACACACCACACACTCTGCCCTTTAAAGTAACCTGCTTGCTGGCTTATTTACTCAGCGCCAGGCATCTATATTTAAATTCTTCGCTTTTTTTTTTTGTTTTCTCTTTCTTTAGATGATCCATCCGATCAATGAAATGCCCCAACATAACTCGACAGTTGGTAGCAGTAGTCATGCGAAAAGCGCTTTCATTCCTCCGCAGGTATTGCGTGGTACCTCCCATCAGCAAGCACAACCGCATTTCCCGGCATCACCAGCAGGACAGCAGGAGCGTCAGTGCACCCTCAGTGGAGTAAGAGGTGCATCAATAAACACAAAGAAATCTAATGTGCAGTCATTGCAGCAAAATGTAAGATACGAATAATCTTTAAATAAGCGGATAATCCACTATTAGTCACACACTGCCTGCAGGTCGCCAAATTGCAAATCAATTCGGAAGCATCGAACAAACAGAAGCTGCCACAAAATGAGCAACAGCTGCCAGAGCAAGCCAAAACAAAAGCAACTGTGGTCGCCAAGAATGATGGTAGCGGTGCTGAGGCTGAGGTAGGAAATTTTGTTATTGCGGGTTTTTTTGTTTTCTTGCTAATTCAGTTAATAATTACTACACTTTGCAGCAGCCAAGAAGAAAACGTTCGCCGCGCTTGCCTAAGATCGGCGCACGCTTCGACAACGCTCATTAAGCTATTTTATTTGTGTTAAAACAGGCAGCTACAGCTACTCTTGAACAAAAAGCTGCCGAATACATCCATAATTTTTATAAAAAAAAAAAAAATTAAAAGTTAAAACAAGAAAGAAAAGAAAACCAACTGTATTGCAGCTCGTGTTCAAAGTCTTACAAATTGCCCAAAATTCTATTATGTATAATTGCTAGGTACAAATTTTGAGTATTTCGTGTTGTTTGACATCATGTTGTTTCACTATCTGAGTTTGCATGTAAATTATTAGACATTTGCATATTCATGTCTAGATTTAAATATGTATATCTTAATGTACAGCTGCACATTGTTTCTTTGCCCAATCAAGTCACATAATTATATTAATCTAAATCTAGCGCCATTTAAGAAAAAAAGCAAAAAATTTCCCAATTAAGCTTAATTATTCGATATGACAACTCTACTCATGCTACCATGCTACCGTATACATACATATATATATATTCCCCATGCCCATTCTCATACTTTGTAAAAAAACACACGTCTTTATGTATGTAAATTATTTTAATTATTGTAATTAATTTAACGGTTAAGTGTTAAAAAGCGACTAGCCGCACCTGGACTTGGAACTAAATGTACATATATGTATTAGCGGACCATATTATGTAAAATAATAATAACAACCAAACAACAACAATTGGGCATACAACAAAAGTAACAAGTTTTGTTTTTATTTTTATTTGTAATTTACTTCGCCGTATCAGTTTTATTGCAGTATTTTTTGTGTTTTAAAATATCAATTTTACTCATATTTCGCAACTCCTTTCGGCAGAACTCGCAGAAGTACGCATTGCCTTTGCTTGACCCTGATGTGCTAGGCAGCGTTGGTGAAATGGCTTCGGTTTCGCTTTTATTTATTGTAGGCGTGCTCGTGGCACGGCAAACTGCAAGCACAATATATATTAAATATTTTATTTCTCATATTTCAACGATACCATTGTTTCACTCTCACTCACTTGTTTTGTGCAACAATTTCTCTATGGTGTCCAACGCCATCTCGGTTTCGCATGTTTTGCAAACCCACGAATGTTGACGCATTTCCGCCTCCATTGCCAGCGTCCATTGTACTTCTTGCAGACTATTTGAAATATGAGTACATAATAATTAGTGTAATAGTGAAATTTATAGCAATATTTATGTTATATAATTTTATTTTCCTTCAACCTACCAACCATAAACCACATTTTCCACCACGTTTATGCCACCTTTCTCTTCATTATGACTAATCGCATAGTCGGCAGCAAACGGATTGACGCTGAAAGCTTCGTAATTACTAAGTTTTTCGTGCGTATAGAGCGATTTCATGTCGGCGGGCAGCAAACGCTTTATCGTATAGCTCACATTTGCGTTAATGAAATCGATGAGTGACTCCCAGAGTTCCGACTCTTCGTCTTTGCTGTGTTTCGCATTTTTAACACTTTGGCTCTCCACATTGTTGACTAAATCTAGCGTGTGCAAAGATATTATCGAAAGCATTTAACTGTCTATTCTGTTGGGTAGCATAGATATGAGTATGATTACCAGTCAGTTTCTGTGACAACAATTTGGCCCACAAATGGCGCAATTTAATGGCTCGACACAGCAGCTCACAGCCCGTCTCCGGCACTGGAAACTCCAGGCATAGCCACGAATCGCACACTATACGTGTGACGGATGCATTTGTGTCCACCGAATAGGAGAATAACAGTAATGTCTGCGCTGCTGGCATGCGTATGCAATTCATCAAATAGGGCTTTGCAGTCTCCAGCAAATTTCTATGGATGCAGAATAAAAAAAAAAAAAAAGACGTTAAAAAGAGCGCATAGCAGATATGTGTGTTCTAAAGAAAACACTTACTGGTAGCACAACACCTGGTGCCGTGTGCTTAGCAGCTGCCTCGGCGTGTAATAGTTCGGCTTATCCAATATATCGCTATCGTTCAGTTTGAGTATATCAAAATATTTGGCGAAATACGCATTCGGATGTATGGATATGAAGGGCTTTAAATATGTGTGAAAGAATTGCTGACTGCCACTTTTGCAGTAGTTAAACTCGTCAGCGATCGCAATTTGCGGATAGAAGCCGCTGACTATGATTAGCTTGAGAAGCAACACATCGCGCAATTTTTCACCTTTGGAGGAGTTCAAGAGCACCTCCAATTTGCCGGCATCGTGTTGTAGACGAAAGTCTACATCGCGTATGTCATCGCCAGCGGCAGCGTCGTCGTACTCATCATCGCCTCCACCGTAACTACTGTGTTTGAGAATTTTCCGTTTGCGTGGCTCTTGGTATTTCTGTTTGCGTTTGATTGCCTTCAACTGACGCACTTCGCCATGACGACGCGCACGCTCAGCGCTAGTCAGTGGTGCGCCATCCGCATTTTTACAAGTCATATTACAACTTTCGAGTATATTTTGGAATTGGTTGCGCAATTTGGTGATCTCATAAAAGCTGTTGGGAAAGAGGAGACATGAGTAAAAATTTATTGAAAACATATAGTGTATGAAATAAGCAGTATTAATCGGGTACATCGGGTATCGGATAACTGCAATGGCAAATATTTTTATCCGACTAAGGACCGTCAACCTCGTAGCAATTCTTAAAATTATTTGGAAATGTATGCTGCTGTTACCACAACAACAACAACAGCATTAATATTCGATTCAAGTCGATCAAAGGACTTGGATATTTCATTGTTATTTCAGTTATTTATTGTGGAATCAAACAAGCTTCTGAGACTTAAAATAGCGCTCTAAAAGATATTTTCAAATATATAATACCAGGACTTCGTGATAATTAAAATGCAGGTCTGCTGTAGTATCCTCCTTTTTTTAAATTTTTTGTTTCCGAAGTTATTTTTGTACAGTTTAATGTTTTCTTTTTTTAGAAATGGGCGTGGTTATTACCCATTTTCACCGTGTTTACCACCATGAGGTGGTAAAATGCAATCTTTTCACTCCACTACAATAAAACTATTCCAAACATATTCTAAAAGGACAAATTCTTTTTTTTTAATGATTACACATACCGCTGTTCCTCAATGCCAAGTTTATGACACCATTTTCGGGTGTTTTCATTATGCCATTTCAATTGTAACCACTCGTGGTAAGAGCACAATAAGGTAAACACATCGCCTTGATCGGACTGCAGAGGCTCACGTTCTTGCTGCGATGCAAAAAATGAAATGTTTCAAATAAATATTTTACACCGTTATTTAAATGTATCAAACACCAACCTCACACTTACGATCCGTATAGGCGCGATTTGTAAAAGGATTCTGTACGCTCATGGTTGCTGCCAGTGTTAGTATCTTTTCAACATCTGGGAAAACGCAGCCCATAAGCAACATTTTGCCGATTGTAATTTCAACTGGTAAATTGGAGAGTGACTTGCCAAGTGGTGTGATCTTTTCATCGACGGCAAGTGCGTTCTAGAATAGAAAGTATATTGTCGAAAGTTTATTAGGGCAAAATTTATGAAACTCACATGCTGTTTGAGGGACCAAATTGCTTGTTCAATGCATTCTTCTTCGGGCGATTCAATAAATGGGAACGAACGCACGTTAGGCAAACCCATTGCGATCATTTGCAAAAGTATCGTTTCCAAAGGGACACGGAATATTTCTGGTGTGGGGTATGCTTCGAAAGTAGCGTACTGTTTCTCTGAGAAGAGGCGAAAGCAAGTCTGCAAAATGTACACACACATAATTACGGACAGACATTATTTATTTATTTTTCAACACTTACGCCCGGCCCTGTACGTCCAGCACGGCCTTTACGTTGCTCTGCCGAGGAATTTGAAACCCAAAACTCTTTTAAGCGTTGACCTTTGCACGTGGCATCATAACTCATTTCCTTCACTTTACCAGAATCGACGACGAAGCGTACACCATCAACGGTGAGTGAAGTTTCGGCAATGTTTGTGGACACTATGCATTTGCGCATTCCTTCCGGGGCGTAGTCAAATACCTGTTAGTAAGGAAACACAATATACATTCATGAACATTTTCATATTATTTATCAGTGTAACTTTGTCCTGATCAGCTAGCGCCAAACCGCTGTGCAGGGGTAATATAATCCAATGTGAGTTTTGCTCAGCATATTCCTTGGCCGCATCGCAAACTGTTGTGATTTCATTTACACCGCTAACAAAGATTAGAACATCACCACGTTCAGTTGCTAAAAAAAAATATTTTTGCTTTTGTTAATTCCAATTTCTATTAAATCAATAATCCAAATTCACTTTTAAAGAAACAAATGCTACTTTAAAATTCAATTGGCTCACTTGGGTATTTTTGATCTATCAAACTTAACACTTGTATGTACGGTGCTGGATCTAAGCGATTCGTGCTTTTTGAAACTTTGCTGCCTCCTGCTCCACCTTTCAATTCCAGACTTGGTGGTGGCATGAAAATAGTTTTAATCGGATATAATCTACCGGGCACCTCTATGAGTGAAGCACCCTCATTTTTAAAGTAATTATGAAATAATTCTACATTTATGGTGGCCGACATAAGTATCAGCTTTAAATCTGGCTTGGCATGTAGCAAACATTTGGTGACGCCCAACAAGAAGTCACCGAAGAGATTACGTTCGTGTATCTCATCCAATATGAGCGCATCGTATTGCTCCAAATTAGCCTCCACTGCCAACTACAAAAACAATTTTGGAAACATTAATGCTAAAGAATGTGTATTTATGTAAGAATGTATTCTTACTTGTCTTAACAATAGACCTTCAGTTATGAAAAGTATATTCGTATTTTTTGTTTTATTTTTCTCAAACCGTATTTGAAACCCAACTTTTGAACCATAATCGTCAAGCATCTCATGTGCAACTCTTTTGGACAGTGAAACGCAAGCCAAGCGGCGGGGTTGTGTACAGGCTATACTACGATAACCAAATTCGTATAAATACTGTGGTACTTGTGTGGACTTTCCACAACCAGTGTCGCCAGCTATAATCAATACACGTGTTTGTTTGAGCTCATCCTGTATTTTTTGCTTGAAATTTGCGATTGGTAGAGATTTTTGTGCTTTGCGTAATTTCTTGATCTTCGTAAATTTTTCTTTTTGCTTAAAATCCAGATAAATGAGCACAATTTCTATAAACTGTCGCGCTTTCAGCTTGGTGAATATTCGTTCATCAGCATTGTGACATCCACGTCTTAGTTGTTCAGAGTCACTACCACGTTCCAATTGCAATGCAATATATTTGAGTTTGTGAAAAGGGTTTGTCTTATTCAATTCAGTGTCTGATACGGCTTTTCCGAGTATTGGTTGTCCCGAACTACGTAACATGCTCTCATATTTATTTACAAATTTCCAAAAATCGGTCTCATCCTCTACAATAGGGACCGAGTGTTTATCGTCGCCTTGTAGCAAATGTCTGAAGACAGACTTGTGGTCACAAAATGAAAAATTAATTAAATTTGTTTCCTCTTCCAAAGAGCTCGATTTTTTACTATGTTTGGACGATTTCGGCATTATGCTGGAGTCCTAATCTGTGGGAGGATGTTTACCCGGTGTGTCCAAATTGTATAGATTAAATTCTGAAGAAAACCCTAATTCATATATTGAACGTTGCGAATGTTGAACTTTAGTAATTATTTGTTCCTGTTGCAAAAGATAACATATTTTCGTTTAACCCAAGCAGAATTACTAGCATTAAATTGTTTATATTTGTAAAAGGAATAACAAAAAACAGCCGGCGACACAATTGTGAATGAATGGAATCATTCACATGTGCTTAAAAGATTAAATAATTCTTATAAAAGTTTCTTGCAACAATAATAAATTAAAGATTATTAAATTTAATAATAAATAAACAAGAATTTTTCATTATATAAAAATATATACAACTTAGAAAAATTAAACATATTTAAGGCGTAGAAATATTTTCACATTTAACAGATTGTTGAAACAGGAAAGCTGTTATGAAACAACTTTATCTGTAGTCAAATTTCTGTAGTACAATAAAATTTCTGTAGTAAAACACACACATCGTTTCCTGTATCCCTGCGAAAAGAGAGTTTCGCAACCGGCACACCATGAATCTTTTCTAAATTAGAAATTTTCTGGCAACTCCAAAAGACAAGTTACGGATGATGAGCAACAAAACTATTCGTTTATGAACTCGCTCTAAGGGTTCAACCTCCATTGAGAAATATATAAAAGTACGACACTGTTAACTTTTATAAATAGTTTGAATGCATATGTAGTAAAGAAAAGTTAAAAGTTTCTTAAATAACAAATTAGCGAAGTGAAGTTTATTTTACGTCTCCGTAAACTATAAAAGCCAAAAAGAAACAAAAAACAGTAGTCAAGTTGCTTAACAAAGTACATAATGGTAGCTCTTGTGTGATTCTAATCGTTGAGTTCTCCCCGTTGTGTTTTATTAAGTGTCCACTGTCTCATAGTGGAACAAAAATCAACGCAGTATGGCTCGTCCCATTAGACGTTGTCCGGTTTCCCGAGTTATATTAGAAGAAATTGCATTGGAAGGTTTAGAGGGCATAACGTTACCATGTACTGAAATTTCATAACTCAATTTTTCAAAAATACATGTTAATGTCTATTCTTTTAGCACTGTGGGCTTACTTAAGTATTGATTTGGAAGTGGAACTACCTTTGCCATCTGATGTGATAAATCGTGTTTGGAATTTCATAAAACAAAATAGTCATCAATTAGATTTTTATGAATTACCAGTGGAGAGAGCGACAGTGCAATGTGAGAGTCGCTTTTCGCATTTAGATCCAGATTTCGGAGTACCCATTATGCCGGTTCGTAGTATTTTCGGTATTTTTAATAATGATAAAAACTCATAAACACTCATTTGCACTTATAGGATCCCAACAAGTTTACGCGGTACAAATATGTACCAATTGAGGACGGCGAAATTCGCGGTTCGTGTGAATTCTATAAGGAACGGAAAAAAATAGAAGCTGCTGAAGTTAACGATCTAAATGCCGAGGCTGTCTTGGAAAAGTAAGCAGCACTTTTATATGAATAACAGATTTTAATTTGCTCTCAATACAACTATTTAATGTAGGTGGGATAAACGTTTTGTAATAGTGGCTTCACAAGAATTGCGCTTTTGTGTGCTTACTCCTAGAAATAAACCCATACCGCGAGACTTTACCCTCGTACAATATTGTTTCTGGGAAGCTGTTGGACGTTCACGTTATAATGGGGAGACAACTTCCGGACCTTATTCGCTATTTCAGTTTTGCAAGGACTCCTCTGTCATCTTTTATATCAAGTAAATATGTTTATACGTTGTAATATGTAATTACGCTAATTACGTTACGTTAAGTTAACTTATAAATTATATACATTTAGACAAAAACTGGCTCATTTTGGTTTGATAACGCAACAACCTTTTCATGAATTTCGTGATGATCGTCTTGTTTTTACATCATTACTCAATTTACCTCAGTACGTGCCGGACATTCCACGAAATATAATTATACTTATAGAAAAAATTTATGAGCTAGTAAAAAAATCGGAACAACAAAACTTACCGTTAACCGAATTGCGTGCCACGGTTCCAGTGTTCGCACGTAAATCCACTTTTCGTCGTCTGGTACTGACACCTTTTTTTCGGCGCATCTTTGAGGTGAAAGTAAGTAAAACAATTATATTCACATAACTACAAGAAGTGAATACATTAATTGCATTTTATATTTCATTTTACAGAAAGTGCTAACTGGCCGAAAAAGTGGAAAAGGAAAAGAGCTCAGTGTTCTTGCCATAACTTTGCGAAACCCCGAAACGCCCTTAGAAGAGCTTATAGATGAAGTTACGGAGGATGAAAAAGAAATCGGAATTAGTTTCAAAGACGCTTTCACTGATAATAAGCATTCTTTTGTTGATATGCCGCTGAAAGATGAATTTTATCGCGCTGTATTGCGACACGGTACTCGCGGTTGTAGTCATACAGAGCTCTCTAATTATCTCAGTGAATCGCACTGCATAGTGCGTCAGATGGTCAAAGCCATGCAACGTGACGGCCTAATAGTACCGCATATCGTTGATGAGGGACGACAACGAATCCATAAGTACAGCCAAATCCAATATTTTTTTTAGTATCTTATAAGTATAATTTGTCCATTTTAGATTCGTTGCGTTGGAAGTAATTAATGCAGAGAAGTTTTCGAAAGCAAAAGACGTGGAAAACCCAGTGGAAATGGTAAAATTCAACAGCATGCCGGTATGACAAGAATATTTATATAATGCATTAAAAAATCACATTGAACATGATCACAATTTCAGCCGACACCACAGTTAGAAGAAACCTTCGCCGTAGACTGTCCACAAGTCAAAGCATCGGTGGAGGAATACGTGCATAAGGACAAGCCATTCCGCGTAACCTTTACCAGTCGTCAACAGTCCCGTCGTGATTTTATAATTCAACAGTTAAATGAGCATGCCATCATGCAAACCGTTATTTTACGTACTAAATTACAGGAATTGGAACGAAAGCGAGGATTCAAAGATGAAATATGTTTCAAGTCGTTGCGGCGCATCTTCATGGAAATGAAGAAAACCGATCAATTAAAAGCATACGAGATTCATTTAAAATATCAAGAACATGTACGTAATTACCGTTACGTAGCACATCCACAAATTGATAAAGATCACCTATTGGTAGATAGGGAAGTAAAGCGTTTAAAAAATATGCTCTTGGTGACAAGACAGCGGGAGGAGCAAAAGAAACAGAATAAACTGCGCATGTTACGGCAGAGTGCTGCGAAACTTTCTCGAAAGGTGCTAAAATCTGTCGACAATAAACCAACAACGCCGAACACATTATCCCAACAATTGCCTAAACCACCGAAATTCCTTATATCGCGTTACATGCATGAGTTCCTTTTCTACATAGTGGTTGAATTGAACGAAAACAAACAGATGCTGGAAATCGACGAGGCTTTGCTGCGCACATGGAAAGAAAGAGAGCCATCTTTGCAGGTGAACGAGTTTGTAGAAAGTCTACACGCTGGCGTAGAGGTGCAGCACAGTTATATGTCAGAGCTTAATTGGCGCACATTCATACCACCGCTGCCAAAGTATGCCGACAAACCGGCTGGTTGGGTGAACTTTTTGGACGCCATTGACCGAATGCCGCTTTCAATATTCAATAAAATATTTCGTTTTCAACCAACCGGTGGCAATGTACTCGATGATTATTTGACCCATCCCATACGTCAGCACTATCTTATACGACAGTTGCCGATGGAATTGCAAAACCAAATAAATCGCATGTACTTGCAACGCATTTGCACTATGGTCCTAAAGCTATTGAATCACATGGGTTTAATACAAGTTGGGGAGAGCCAAAATTTCAAAGATACGATGATGATTTGGGTATATCTAAATCGGCGTACACAAATACTCGATACAACACCCTCAGAGGCAAGTTATGCCAAAGTTAATACGGAGCGCAAATATGATGAGTTGAATTTTCATTTTGCCACATTTGAAGACATTATTATGTACTGGACGCATGTGCATCGCATTTGTGTTTATACCAAACTCGGTTTACTAAGTGCCAAACATAATGAGAAGTCTGAAAGTCGTAAGGATTTGCAATTTCTACCCGCAGTAAGCTTTGACGACGCGCCACACTACGATAACGGTGAAGTGCCCGGCGATCGCGCAGGCGCTGCCGGTTTTGCAGCCCATCTGTTTGCACATGCATTGCGCAGCTGGTCTTGGGTGCTGCGCACGAATGTGAAACCAGTTCAAACGCGCACGGGCCGTATACCGTTATTGCGCAACACTAGCAGTAAACATTTGCGCCTCATGGGTTTACGCAAGACGCGCTTGCACGGCGGGCACGTGAAGCGCTTGCCACATTCGGTGGAAATAAAGCGTAGTGCCAAAAAGAAGTCGGCATCGATGCGCGATGCCGTCGATCGCGATGCACTGAAGAACATGCGCACGCTGCGTGCTAGCTGGGACAAGGATGAGGATGATTTGCTGAAATTAGCACGCGCTGTTTATATATACATAGCAGCGCCGGTGCCAGTACTTGGACTCATGGTGGTCGGTAAGATTTGTCGTGACGTTATCAGGCACAACCTAGGCATACGCAACAAGACTACGCAGGCGTGTCATCGCCGTATGCAGTATATCGTGAAGAAAGGGCGACATATCCCAGAGGTGCCTACTTGGGTGCACACGCTGCAAACCAACGTTAAAGTTCAGGAGCGTTATGGTGAAAATTTCCTACAACAACTAAAAGTTGTATATCCGGAGCGAGAAGAGTACTGCGAAGCTTTGGCGGTGCATTTCATAAAAATTTTGCATTTCCTACATCAGTTGGTGCACAACATTAAAGGCAAGGAGGCAATTACAACTTTGTTACGACCACGCTTCACGATACCCGACAGTATCGATGAGTTTGAGCTTCTGTACGTGAAACGTATGGCGACAACGGAAGAGAAGCTTATGAAATATATTGACCCCAGTAACGAACAGGATGCGCTAACAACGCTTGCCATTAATGTCTTGCACAGTTCGCTATGTTCGGCGCTTGACAAGACGACCTATACAGCACAAGCTTTTGAGATTTTCAAAAAATTCTCAGAAGAAATACTCCAACGAGCTTTCAATATAGCGCGTAATGGCGCATTGATCGTGGCGAATAAGCGCAAGAATATCGAAATGTTACCCAGCCAACTAACGAGCCCGGCTTACTCGCTATCAGTGCATTATCAACGTCGTTTATTTTATCTACGCATACCATACTTCGTTTACGACTCTCTCTTTGGATTCTTTGAGAGCGTACTGGGTGTTTTAATGAACTCCGAAGAGGAGTTCATAGAGCAGCCATCAACTAGTAAAGCGCAGTCGGTAAAAAACATTTTAGAGCTACGATCGCCCAATGCAGGACAACTTTTCTTCATTACTGAGGGTTTAGCACGAAACTTTTGGAGTTGTAACATCAAATTGCCTAGCAATATATTGACTGTTGATGCTGAACAAAGGCAGACGTTGTCTTCAATGGATCGGATACTCGATCACTATCATTGCATCTTCGATAATGCGCCTGAAACAGAATACACGAAGAACATCGAAAATGAGGCCAACGAGAAGCAGGTAAGCTTCGACAAACTATTTACTTCGCTAAAACCGTTATTTAATTGCATAAACTCTGAAGTCGAGTTTAATTTTATTTTTTTCACCATTCAGTTTTGAAGTATTATTTCGATAATTTTGCAGAAAATAACATTTGAGCGCTATAAAATTTACGATTTATAGAAAGTCGATTTTATATATTTGGTTTTGAATTTGTTTAATTTAAAGGTCCGTGTTAAGTTCCAGCCCGCCAATTTGAGCTATAAAATCACCTACAGCCCCTACGATTTCATATCCAAACTGCCCACACGTCACCTACACTTTTTCTGTGCCCTAGATCACCTCAATCAAGAGGTGGAGATAAATTTCAGCCGCCTAATGCATAAAGATGATGAACACGACACACTAAGCATTGAATGCCCCTTCAACTGTGTACTCAAACATGCCAACTACATTAATGCCATCGAACGGATAGTGCAGGAGAAGCGAAACATTTTGCGGGAGTTGACTGAGATGCCACCACAAAAGTTGCTGAATCTAGCTTTGAGTGGCTGTTCCGTGACTGTGGAGTCATCGAATTTGCTAACGCTTGTACGCATGTTAGAGTCATTTTGGCGCGAGAAAGAAACCGCTTATGATCGCAAGGATCTGGGGCGTGTTTCTGCGAATGTAAAGGTCAACAAAACAATTGATTGGCATCAGTTATGTTGCGAAATACTGCAATTCAATGTGGCAGAGGAGGACAATGACAAAAACGATGAGTATGAGCCAACACTAAATAAAGAGGAGCGTCTGGCCCGTGCGCAGGATGTGTTTGTGGTGAACCTGCCAACTTTGCAGTTGGAAGCCAACACAACTGTCCCCAACATATTTAAAGATGCAGTGTCACACAGTGATATGTCCGTATCCAAGCTTTTGGTGGAGACTGAACTCGATCGCGAACATATACTGAGGAAAATAGTAGAGTAAGTAAACTATATGGTCGCTTCGAGGACAATGTATGAATTTTATTAAATATGATGTTTCAGAGAATCACATTGGAAGTATACCGACAACACCTTTGAAGCACTTAAACCGAAGTTGAGTATACTAGGCTTTAATGCTATGGAACAACAGCATGTGGAAGACCTGCTTCGTTTTATTGAAACGCGTAAACTCGGCGTGCCGGTCACGGATTTGCTGGTATTTACTTGTCATTAAAAAAAAAAAGTAATAAATTAATAAATTGCAATTATTTTTCCACAGCGTGAGTTCCCCTACGCACAATTTCTTTCGCGCGCTTTGCGCCTACTCTCCGAGCATTATCTGGTCAAACGTGTAGGTGTTGCAACCATGATGTATGTACATAAAACCAACATTCGTCCATGGGTTGTGCACACTTTTCATTTGAAAAGGCTGGAGCGTGAGAAATTGGGACCCGATGGCACAGTGAGTCTTAAACGCATGGCAAGCTATAGTGAATCCGGTACAAGTGGTAATTCGGGCGTAGCGGATAACGATGAGGCTGATGTAGCTAATGCCAGTAAAAGACCTAAATTAGCTGATGATGCCAGAGTGTCTGCAGAAGACCAGCGGATAAGTAAGCGTGTGCCGAAACCAGTAAAACGCTTTGAAAGCACAAGTAAAGAAGGAAAGAACAAGGAAAAGGATAACAAGAGGTAATCTTTAGTGACAGGTGGCGCATTTTAATATCTGTAATATTTTAATGTGTTAACTCTATTCTCTATTCTCTATTTAATTTAATTGATAACCGTAAGATTTGACGATTTATACTCATTATCTCATTGCAGCGATATTATTGTAATGAAGCCCCATCCTTGGATACGTCTGAATGGCACTATTAACCGACGTGTATTGGATCGATGGTTGGGCTCCATACTTACCGAGTGTATAAGCCGTTCCGGTTGCATGATTTTAGATATTTGCTCGAAGTTTCCACATTTACCTCCAGTGGAAGTAATGTTTCTACTCGAAATACTAGGTGAATTAAAATGTATTTATTTAACCGAGATGAAACCTGCACCTGCAAGTCTTTTCTCAGCTTATGAGGACGTACAAGAGAGTAAGTAACTGCTCGTTAATTAGATATTTTTGTAAATAACAAAAAGCGCTACTCTTCTAGGTATTGTAACGGAGTTCTATGATCCAGAACATACTTACGTGACAGCGCATGCGGACGCCATGACACGTATGTCCATTTTCATTGGCAAGAAAAAATATAGCACGCAATTTTTCTAAACATTTTATCCAATTAGGTGATAATATCTTTTTATTTTAGATTGTTAACACTAGAACAAAATAAATTAAGCTAGCTTTGTCGCAAGCTCTTTACATTACAACCACAATGTATAAATTGTTTTTTTACATAAATGTGTTTTCTTTATCGCTTCGCTAAAAATATATTTTCAATTTCATCGCGCTCTTTTACACATTCCGCTGTAAGTACTTCGACATTATTATCACTAGTGATTAGCACATCGTCCTCAATACGTATACCAATTCCCCGAAACTCTTTTGGCACATCCTTTCGGTCTTGTGCTACATAAATTCCAGGTTCTACCGTGCACACCATACCAGGCAACATACGCAACGCGCGCGGCATTAAGGGTGTATCATGAACATCCATGCCCAAATAGTGGGATACATGATGTGGGCAGAATTGGTAACCGGCCTGCAAAAGCAATGTTAAAATAACAAATTTCTAATGATTTAAAACCCAAATTACTTACACGCGCATAACCGTTATCATCAGCTATATCCTTGGGTACGATGCCGACTTCCTGCAAGTACTTGCCCAATCTTATGCACATCGTATCGAATAATTCATCCAAAGTTTCTCCACCGGGTTTCAACAAGGTAGCTAACAAGCGTGTATGGAATATGGAATAAGGAGTCGGTGGTGAATAAGCATTACATATATTTTTTGCGCTTACATATCAACTCTTTCTGCAATTGCAGCAACACGTCGTACAAGACTTTTTGCGCGGGTGTGAATATACCATCTATGGGCCATGTGCGCGTGATGTCACTTGTGTATCCGCCATATTCGCAACCAGCATCCATAAGCACCATTTCACCACTTTTAGTCAATTGTGTATTGTTTATATAATGTATTGTAGTCGCGTTGTTGCCGCTGGCCACCACGGGCGGATAGGCCAAGTAATTAGCATTCTTCATGCGGCACTTATAATCGACTGCAGCAAATAGGTGATGCTCTGAGATGCCAGGTCTCGATTCGCTTATTACCTCATTTATTGCTCTTGAAGCAATTTGGCACGTTTTTCGCATCAGTTCTTGTTCACAAATTGACTTGAACAGTCGCATACTTTGTATAAATGTAGCGGGTGAGCTTAGCTCTGATATGGTGCCAGCTACTTTTTGAACATCGGTTGTTATGCTCTGTTGATCCGATGCGGGTATATCATACCATACAATTGGTTTTTCGCTTGCAATATGTTTTTTGAGAATTTCTGAAAATTGTTGCACTGTGTATGCTTCATCAACACCGAAAAAATCGGGTGCATTCTCAACACCAGTACGCGCGCCATCCCACATTTCGGCGTGTTTATCTTTTGGTTTCATAAATAATATGGATTTGATGTCCTCTTTCTCGTTTATGGACATAACGAGCACAGAGTCTGGCTCCAGACAACCACTCAAATAATAGAAGTCAGAATTTTGACGAAATACGTAAGGAATCTTATCGCTCATATATTTTTTAGACGCGGACGGTACAATTACCTTTAAGAATTGTGTTTGTAAGCACCCAAAAGAAAAGTATAACAAAATTAATTTACCACATTCGATTTTTTCATCAGCTCTGGTTGGTCAGCTTTATGGTCTTCAGCGTATTTTTGTATTCCACTCATTAGTCGCAAACGTCGCTCCCGAAATGTTTCCACATTTTGTCCGGTAACAAGCTCACCCTCATTTATAAGATGTGGATGTGTCACAAAAGTGGGTTGACCAAATGTTTCTGAACGTAAGGTTTGTAAAAAACTCTTACTCAGTGGTGCAGCAGCCGGCGCATCTGATGAAGACGCTGATGATGACAAAAATGTGTTTCGGTCTAGAAAAAGTTACACATTTATTACAAGCAGTAATCTAATTTGACACAATACCGTTACCGAATTTCCCGAACGTTTTTATTAAGTGAGTTCTTCTCGCGTTCTTAAAAATAGACATATTTTTGATTTGTTTCTTTATATGTATGAACTAAAACAAATTTTGATGATTTTCCTAATAAAAATTTTGTTTAATTAATGATAAAGATACGAGTGTCAGAAACGTAGTGACTTTGATTACTTGTATTATCAAAAGCAGAAACAGCTGATCTCCATTGTGAACGATTTCTTACAGCTTCCATGTTCTACTTGATATTTTTATAGAAAACCAATTCCTTTAACAATTTGGTAAGCACTGTAGCAGGTACGCCATCAAACGGAACTTAAGTGGATTAGTTCGCCCCAAACTGAAAATAAAAATGTATGGCTTATTCGATTAGCTTAACTCAATTTTTGAGTAATACGGCTTAAAATTCGTTTTTCAATAGTGAACTAATTTTACTTAGATGTTAAAAGTGCATATAATCTCGTTGAAGAAAGTATTCGATTATTTATAATAAAAAAAAAATAAAAATTATATTTAAATTTTATCTATATTTAATAAATTGAATATTAATAATTAAATTAATTTTAATAACTTTTATATTTAAATTTTATTTTTATGAATGAAACGGATCAAACAAAAAACAGATCAAAAAATAGGAAAATAACAAAAAAAAAGGAAAAATATAGGAAATATGATGTACGTGCGCCCGTCGAGGCCAAGTCTCAACACATTTAACCAATTATAGTTGGTTTACTTTCATATGCACTCATTAGTGTTACGTTTTCGAATACTTTTTTTGCTAATGCGTTCTTTTCGCAATGATTCCAATAATATGCTTACCTAACTTAGCCACTTACGGCTGCTTACAAGTATCTTCTGTCGCATAATTGTTATAACAAATAAAAGAAAAATAGGTGGAAATGTATATTCTCGAACACAAAATACTGTCTAATATTGATCATTCATCATTCCTTATAGTCGAATACATTCTATCCTTTTTAAATCCCCCACAATATCTCCCCTAAAATAGCAACTTTCACATCTGAAGGTACATATGTACCTGCTGGCAGAAGGTTGACCAAAGACGCAATAACTCTATAATTGTTTTGTTCACTTAACGGTTATTTGTAACATTCAAAATTAATAGAGATAGTTATAGATACTGAAATGATCAGGATGACGAGACGAGTTAAATTTCGGATGTCAGCTGTCCGTGCGATAACTTTAGTAAAAGTTAAGATATCTTGATCAAACTTAGTACACGTGTTCTTTGTCACCGTAAGACGGTTGGTATTGCAGATGGGAGTAATTGGACATCTGCCACGCCCACAAAATGTCATTAATCGATAAACTGTACAGCCAAAAATTAAGGTACAAAACTGTAATTTGGTAAAGGGCATCATAGTAGGTGTAGTCGTAGGTAGGTTTAAAGTTCATATCACAAAGACCATCAAACCTATATCAACAACTTACTGAGAACGACTGAATCTAGCACCTGCACATATAATGTGAAATGAGTCAAATCGAATTATAACCATTGAATTATCGAATCGAATTATAACCACCATGAGGGGTGGGCTCATATAAAGGTTATGCCACAAACGCCACAAACGCCACAGAAGCTTTCAATTTTACAGTTAATATGGCACGGAATGTCTTTATGGGTATCGGTGTTAAAATTGTGTTTTGCCCACTTTTAGACGCAACTCTATATCCGAGGTACAGCTCTATCAATTTCAAATAAACTCAGTGCAAACAAAACCTTGTCTTCCTTATGTTACAGTGTGAAAATTGGCGGTATCAGACTACAACCACGCCAGTTTGTCATACAATACAAATTTAACTTCGTTAGGACTCTTAAACTTTACAGAATGTAATAAAGCACCAATGAAGATATCGGAATAAAACTTAGCACAAATGGTACCTTGGAGGTAAGCCATTAGAAATCTAAAAATTGTCGAAATCGAGCTAATACTTTTCGAGTCCCCAGCTACCGAATATGAAGTCCTCATTGCCTCTGGAATTTATCAGTATCAACATTTACAAAATTTTTTAAGTTTTTAAGTTTTGTCAAATTGCCAGAGTATAAAATGTTCGGTTACACCCGAACTTAGCTCTTCCGAATTTTTCTATTGAATTAGTTTTTAATCATCTGTTTATAGAGAGACGACTATAGGTAAATTAGTAATTCCATCATAAATAAATTAATAAGAAATTATTTTCAAATACAACAATTGACTTGTTTTGTCATTGTAAGCGTATTAATATTTAGACTGATGTGTTTAAAACAATTTGAGCTCATTCGCTTGCAAATAGAATGAACTTTGATTTGTTACTTATATCTCTTAACACTTGCCAATCACGTACATATGTACTTAATTGTTGTATTCACATAAGTATTTTTATAGTTCGAATGAATGTTTACACTTTTGTAGTTTATCTTTAAATCACATTAAATTCAACCGCTAAGCATCACATGATATGTACATACAAACACAAGGTTTGCTAAAGAATTTTTTAAATGATGCAAAACACAAGTACATGCATACAAAGTAAATTTGTATACATATATGTTTTTATATATAAATATATAAAAAAATTATATATAAAAAATGTTTCCGTTGCAAAATTGATGCTATAGCAAAATGTTATTGTATTGAAGTGTAATATTCTGATAAAATAAAACATACCCACAACTGAATGATCCAATGATTGGTTACCCATACAATGAATGGTTACATTGGTGACCCGTACTGACTTAACTTAATTATTTAAAACTCATGGAGCCATTAGCATACGTTCTTATATTTTAAAATTATAAATCACCGTCGTCTGATGACGAAGGCATTCAGATATACATATGTATGTGCAAATGGACAGGAACTTCCCCCCAGAGAAGTCAGTTCAGTTCAAGATTTTTTGTATTATATAGTTCTATCTCCCACAAAGCATTCATACTATGTTGATGCTTGCATATTTAAAATAATTTCTGTTATAACGGAACTGTAACAGTTATAAACAAATAAAAGAAATCTTAGCTGATGAATATACACGCCATCATATGTACATGGATATGAATAAATGTATAAATGTGAACCAAATTGGAAATATAAGTGATAAATCACAAAGGGTAATCACAATCATAAATCAAAGTTACTTTCAAATGCCAGAAGACTGTCCAACTATCACCTTTATTTTAAAATGCTTCGTGCTTATTATTTTCTAATTACTTCGTAAGCTCCGTTGCGCTTTCCCAACGTGATTGTGAAGATTTATGTGAAACATACATATGTAAAAATATTTAAATATGATTGTACTCAAATTAAATTTAAATCAAACAAAACACTATCGAAATAAACACACATACACATACATGTTTATTAGCGGAAATTAATGTGAATGTGATAATATAAGTAATATGAAAACCACAAATGAAAAATACATAATTTATTATTATCTATGTATTATACATACTATATGTATGTATATCTTGCGAAGTCATGGAATTAGAAAATAAATTAAATATCGTATAAGTTTAAAATACACGTACTATATGTATATACATATATAAAGAAAATTAATATTTAATGGAAATGACGAAAATTGCATAGAAACGCAAGTACGAACCAGTTTGAAAGCGCGGAATTCAGTGCACACACATGCACACCAATGTATACATATAAGCGTGAATACGCGGAGCTAAATCAAGCCTGGACAAAGTTCAAATTACATATAGTAGAAATTATATTCAACTCATTACAGAAAAGGGAAAAGAAATAACCAATAGAAGAAATAGGGAAGTACTTGTTGCGAATGTTGACGCAAATGTTTGCCGAATGTGGATATTGATAGTAGTTTATGAATGCACATAAGTGCATATGTATATTTATATGCACATTTATATAACAATGTTTATAACGCTGCCTAAGTATGGATTTTTTCCCAAGCGGAGGTTTGACACTTGACAAATTGCGGCATTTGCAAGAAAATGTGTAGTATTTATATATCGTATTTCGCTTTATTGAAATAAATCAATTTCAATTACAGGTAGTAACTATTTCGTTTTACATTATTCTTACATACATATGTAGTTGCTAACAAAAGTACAAACCATCTACTTAACTATAATACACACTTAAGAATTTTCTCACATTATACCTACATACATATATACAATGCTATCATATGCAATAAGCATTAACATTTATTGCATTTTGCATGTACTTCGATTACATTTGTTTCACGACAATTAGTGTGTTATCGCAGCTATTTGATTCAATACAAAATATATTTTGATTGACCTTATATAGTTATATATGACATATTTTCTTCGCAATCATCAATTATATTTTACTATTTTTCGAACATATATTTCAATTAAATATTTAAAATGAGATTTTTATGTAATTTCGGCAAAATATCCTTAATAAAGATGGATTTTATAGGTGGTGGGGTAACTAAAAACATTAACTTTTAAATAATTAAGAGCCTAAATATATATGTTTATAGTAGAATGAGGGGTATTTGTGCCTCATGAGATTCAAAATTGTAATATTTCCACATTTTATATTTATATTCACTCGGCACATATAATTCTTGAATCAAGTTGCGCAAATTATCAAATACCCATTTTACAAACGTTTCACTAGTGCACTAAATGCATCCGCATTACCTTTACAATTACTATATCGCTTGGTACAAAAAAAAAAATAAAAATAAAAATAATAATGTTTAAAACCATTCATTCAAGGGGTGTGCATATAATGTATATACGAATTACCGTGGTATTTTTGTACACCACATTATTAATTGCTTGAATCGTTTTTGCGATATGTGTATAAACCAACCTACGTCTACACACGTTTTATAATTTGGAACAATAAATGTGCAGATATCAGCCATATTACGCCCCCTAGCTGTTGTAGCATTGCACTATCATTTACACCACTTGTTATTGATGCTTGTTTTGCAACGTGGGGTGTATTGTGACATATAGTTTCATTTTTAATAAAGCGGAACATTGATTCCACAATATTAGCTGGAGTAATTTCACTACATGTCTCCAATTTCTGCACAATACACTTTTCCAGCTCTTCCATTTCTCCACATTGCTTGATTCCCATTACGAATTTTGGCAAAGATTTGATATCCTCAATTCCATTTTTGGGAATATAACCAGATAATGTGCTGTTGATACAATTTTGAATGTCATCCTTCTTTGAATCCAGACACTCTGGTCCTTTTTCTGCAATAAAAAGCGCTATTTGATCACCCCCCTTGTGGCATATGAAACTGAGTAGGCTTTTAATGATGCGCATGAACACATCTTGATGTTCCTTCTCCTCTTTGTCCAAGCACGCCGCTAATTTATTGTTGAATTCACTAATGCAAGATAGAGCCTCAGGTTGTTTGTTACAATATTTATTGAAAACAACATCTAATTCACCATCCGGGCTTGCCTTTTCAATTTCCGCTTGAAGTGCAGTGTAGTTAAGTATGTTTGTAGCACATTCGGAAAGCGTTGATACACCATTTTCAATCTCCGTATACGCCGCCTCGCCCTTTTCTTTGCCAGCTACTTCAATACATTTGTCGCGGACTAGAGATTTAGCGTCGTCCAGTGTCAGATTCGTATTGGCAAATTCTGAAGGTAAGTTTTGCTTCAGGTCGTTAACATTTATTTGACTTAGGTCCATGTCGCCGGACGCAGGGCTACACAACACATTATTAATGGCGATTGTGAAAAAAGCTATCGCCAGTAAAGTTTTTGCCATTAATGACAAATTCATTTTGTTCTACTCGGCAGGTATCAGTTGCTAAGGCACTAAGGTTTTAATTTTGAACAGCTTTTGCGAACGGAACACTATGTTTTATATCTTGAATGCACAATTTAACTGAAAAATCAACTACAATATTTCACTGGCACACAAAGACTGAATGATCTACCTCGACGGCAAGGCTGATTCACGACTTGAGTTGATAATTATAAGTCTCTGTCGACGATTGAGTGAAGGCAGCTTCGTTGGTTATTAAAACAAAGCGGTAAAGAAAACGACCAAAACTGCTCTCGTGTTTTTTCAGTTGTTCTCGCCTTTGGCCTTTGTTGATTACGGTTTTGGATTGCAATGCTTGGTAAATAACAAGTTGTAATGCGTTGTCCCTCGGTGCAAATTTGTTGAATTATTGAATATTTTACGAGGGTATATATAACAATAAATCTAATAGGAAAACTTCTCAGGTAGCGAATTTATATTTAAAACGGAATGTAAGATTGCACGGTAAGCAGAAAATGTTGAATTCAGTAAGAAAAATATGCACTTTTCTATATACGGTCTCTGCTGCGGTCCAATTTGACGTTCTCTGGTTCTTCTCTACAATCACATAGATGTCGCACAGTTCATTAAACACTAATTTCAAATTGCTCTTTACATGACATACTTCGTATTTGACAGCTGATAACCGATTAAGTGAATAAATTTAATTGAAAATTGTCGTAACTTTAATTTCTAATAATTTAGTTAATTTATTCCACATATCTTTAGTTTGCGCTTAATAAGATATAAACCAATAATTATTGTCATTTTGTTAAAGGCCTCATATCAAATTAATTATATGCAATTGAAGAACAAGAATGTGTTAGTTGTTAACAAAGATAAAAGCAAAACAATTTGCGTTTCAACGCTGGAGCCGCTAGCTAGATTATCCCATATCGAAATAGCTGTGGAGTGCTCATACACCATTTATTCCTATTACAGTGTTATCTGCAGATGGCAGACTTGGAAAATACCACCGACCACATGACTGTTGGAACGAATGCCGAAGATGTTTCATCACAAAATGATTCAACAACGGCAGCAGATATTGTTTCATCCTCACCATCCCTAAATTCTGAAGATTCCAAAAGTAATACCCCAGAACAAATAGTGACTACACCAAAAACCAAAGCTGTGACTATAAATGCACCATTATCCTCGCCCACTCTTTCAAAACCAACACTTACATCGTATCTCCCTTGTATAACTGAAGGTCTGGAGCAGTTCAAACCTATAATACCTTTTGAAGATCTTTTGTTCGAAGAAGTATGTGAAAAATATCACAAAATATACTCCAAATCGTTTCAATTATATTTATATACATGATACTATTTATTACAGAAAATTGGACATGGTTCCTTTGGAGTAGTTTACAAAGTAAAATGGCAGAACCGTCAAGTAGCCGCAAAAGAGTTCATGGCTAATCCCGATCAAGCAGAAGCCATTGAAACAGAGGTAGTTATCGTGGTTCCTTTTATTTCTGTACTTTCTACAATGAAAAATAGGTATTTTCATAAATATATTTTTTTTATTATAAAATCCAATTGAAAATACCGATAAAGGAAAATGATATCTAAATTACTTATAAATTTTGTTTTGTTTTTATTCTTAATATAAACAGGTACGACAATTATCTCGTGTGAGCCATCCCAACATTATAGAGCTTTATGCAATAACAGCAAATCAACAATCAGTATACCTCATAATGGAGTTTATGGAAGGTGGCTCCTTACATACATTTCTGCATGGTAAAGTGAAACCCTACTATTCGACAGCGCATGCTATGAGTTGGGCTTGTCAATGTGCAGAGGTAAACTCACCTTATTTTACCACTTTTGATTTTGATATAGTAATATTATTTTAAATAGGGTGTTGCCTATCTGCATGCAATGAAACCAAAACCTCTAATTCATCGTGATTTAAAGCCCCTGAATTTATTACTTACAAATAAGGGACGCCATTTGAAGATTTGTGATTTTGGAACTGTTGCAGATCAAGCTACAAAAATGACTAATAATCGCGGAACAGCTGTTTACATGGCGCCGGAGGTGAATTTATATATTTAGATCATTTCATTTTCAAAATTAAAAATTTTCTCACTTGATCTAAGGTCTTCTCATCATGTAAATATGACGAAAAATGTGATGTTTTTAGTTGGGCCACAGTTCTGTGGGTGGTGCTAATGCGTCAACAGCCTTTTGCAGAAATCACAAACGCCTATTCAATACAGTGGCAAATACACAAAGGTAAGCAATTAGGAAATAATGAATTAGTGTTCTTTTCTGTCACAATTGTAGTCATAAAGAATATAAAATTTCAAGATATAATATGTAACGTGCAGTTTTCACATCCTGACTTTCTAAATCAAGTTCAAAGGTTTCTAGATAGTCCTTTTATCTAGTGCTTATTTAACTCACTTATTGTAGGCCATCGACCCCCAATGAATCCTAAAATTCCTCAACCAATACAAAATCTTATGCAGGCGTGTTGGCTTAAGGAACCAGCGGAGCGCCCACCCATGGCACAAGTGTTGGTTTTTATGAAAAGGGTAACAGCTGATTTGCCCGGAGCTGATGAGCCATTGGAGTACGAATTTAAACATCTTCAGGTTGGTTAATATTGCAGAAAACACACTAAACCGCAAAAAAATTCATTCCATTTCCTTGAATTATTTACTGACACTGCTGAATGTGTTAATATTTCCCATTTCATTTTACACATTTAATATGTACTTCTAGATTGTCTGCACGGATTCAACTCAATCGACTGACAGTTATCAACTTGATTTCAGCAGCCTGAAGTCCACCGAAAATTCCAGCACATCATTGGATTTAACGCCAACAAATACTGCAGATAGTACAAGCACCACAGATTCCTCGATAACACCTACGAACAGCACGGAGGGTTACTCCAACTTTATTGTGCCAACAACAACACCTACACCGACTGCTCGCATAGCCGGATTAACATGTTGGGATGCTATTCCCGAAGAGTCTGAATCCTCTTCAAATCAGCAGGACACTGGAGGTGATATGTTCAATATGATACCATCACCATCGGCGTCAAAACGTTATGAAACTATACGTAACGGTATCACACAAAAAGCTAATTTCAATATAAATCCTTTGACAATCGATGTTGACCCGGTGAGTTGAGCTATACATTTAATATCGAATTCATTTGTGTATAATTTAAAAATGTATTTTATTTTGTGCATGTACAGCGTTCTTGGGACTTATTTCGGGGTGAGTGATTAAAGTTCCAAAAAGGCATTACGCTTTTTATTTTATGTATATTAAAATTTTTGAAACCAAGCAATATTCTTGAATCTGTATATAGTTCTATATATATATATATATAGTTAGATATAAGGAGCACATGAGATTGCGTTAAAAAAAAAGTCGATGAGAGAGAATTTAGGAAATCTCTTTCATTCAGCAACCTTCCTAAAACAAATATTCTTTGCAATATATCACCAGAAAATAGTGTAATAAGAGTAATAAGAAAAGTAATAAGAGGCAGATAAATAAAAATTATAAAATTACTAAAGCTGCAAACCGGTTTGAAAATAATGGCAGTATTTCGTGTTTTGAACCGAACTATGAATTGAGGTGTTATTATTCTCAATATTATAAATCAAACGAGATGGGAATTATTATAATTATTTGACCTTGATGTCAATATAATATAAAAGAACGAACCACTGTTCAGTAACAGTTATGGACCGGTTCTTATACTGGTACAAGTTTTTTCTAAGTCGTTCTATTAACGAAACCAGATCGCATTTTTTGCATTGCAGCCCTTATAATTTCACCTGAATACCGCATAGTTTTATCATTTAAAATTAGAGACAAACATTTTATGTGAATTTAAAATACTTTTTTGTGAATACAAAATGTTTGGAAATACGAAAATAGCCATCGGGTTTAGTCACACACCTCCAAAATTAACTATACCAAACCACAAACTTCTTATATTCTTACATATGACCATTGCTGAATGTACATCACTTTAACATGAGCTAATTATATTAATAACAACCGCTATTGTGTAGAATTTCTTTTAGTACATTAAAGTTATGCCACAAACTCGAATTTATTAGACATTTGGATGCCAAGCTTAACCATCATATACACATACGTCAAGTAAAAAATGTTTTAATACTCTAAACTCCCGAAGATGTTCATAAACTCCAAAACTCGAATACCTTATACCTTGAACCTTGAACCTTTAGAAGAGCTGGCTAACATGTCGCGGCTTCATATCAAATACGTTATTGATCGTGGAAGAATATTAACTTTCTTTTTCATGCTTTGTTCTTGCTAAATGTGCATTTCATCGTATATGAATTGGTGATATTTACGCTAATATGCTTTCAATGGGCATATTTAGTACATCTGAACCAATTTACTAACTAATTGCATGGTTAGAATAATGTAGGTAAAAATCCGGTCTATTCCGGTGCGGCCTATTCCGGTCCGGTCTACGTAACCGGAACGGATACGGCTTTTTATTCATCCAAGCGCCGTCAACTGAAATGTTTTCTGCCATACAACAACAACAACATGGTTATAAAAAATTATTTATTTAGTAATTTAATTAAAAATTCACGCCAATAAAGGTGCTATATTAAAAACGAGTTAAAAACTTGGCAAGTTTAAAAAGTTTAAAATTGAAGACAATGCCAACAATCACAACCGAAAAAAATATTATATTTGTTAACAACTATTATAGTAGATTAGAAGACATCACTATTGACTTTTGCATTCTGTAAACTACAATCACTCAAATGTGATTTTCTAAAAGCGAGAACTAATTATAGGAAATATACAAAATAAGCATTCTAAAAAGATTTATAACGACATTATAAAACAATATAAAATAAAATTGTTAAACAGCTTACGAAAATCACAACAGATGGGTTGGGTGGGTTAAATGAGTTATTTTTAAAGATGAAGAAATATCCTTAAATACATACATATATGTTTATACTCTCGCAACACCTTGCCACAGAGCATAATAGTTTTGTTCACCTAACGGTTGTTTGTAACACCTAAAACTAATCGAGGTAGATATAGAGTTAGACATCTTGAAATGATCAGGATTCCTAGACGAGCTATATTCCAGATGTCTGTCTGTCCGTGCATGCGATAACTTTTTTAAAAAGTCGGTATGGCCCCGTCCCCTAATAAGTTTAATGTACATATCTCACAAACTACTAAAGCTCGATAAAAAAAATTCGGTGATAACAAGTTTTTCTAACACTTCCTCATACAGTATGAAAATGGGTGAAATCGAAAGATAACCATAGCCACCCCCCATATAAAAGTTATGTTTAAAACTACTAAAAGTGCTATAACTGACTTAAAAAAAAACACCACAGGCGTATTAAATTTTACAGTAAAGATAGTACGGCAGGTATTTATTGTTGGAATCGGTGTAGAAAGTGGACAATAGGCGTGGCGTAATCCTATATCTCAGGAACTACTAAACTAAAATTCAGAGCATAACATTATCCTGCCATCCTTATGTTGCTGTGTAAAAATGAGCGATATCGGACTGCAACCATGCCCACTTCCCATTTAATATATTTTTAAGTTGCATCTTTTTTTCACTTTACAAAATATAAAACAAGCACCTGCGAAGATACTGGTATAAAAGTTAGCATAAATATAGCCTTCAAGGTATCACATCTGTCATCTAAAATTGTTCGAAATCCGGTTAAAACTTTTCGAGCCCCTAATTTTAAAAAAAAAGTATTGTCAACACCTGAAAGTATTTCATCGCCTTTGAGCCTCACAAATTGCGAGTGCATAAAAATTTCGGTTACACCCGAACTAAGTTCTTCCTTACTTGTTATAATTACATTTGTGTATTTATAAATGACTCATATTGTTTTTTCTGGTGGCGATCTGTCTGTGCCACACTTGTGAGTCTTATAAACAGTAATTTATGTGGCTGTTGTTGATTTTGCCTACAACATTTTCGAACATTCGAAATAATTTGGGAAGCACTATTGGTATGGGCGGTTACTCATTTGTACTCCCTTTATAAATAACTATTGGTAAAAGCAACTTAACCTATAGAAAATATGTCCGCTGAAGGGACATGGTTTAATATTAAAAGATTTTTGTTTATTTTTTTTCTTTCAGTGCCATTATATTATTAAACTTAAGTGAATTTAATAAGATTCGATAGAGGTTGAATTATAAAATAATATTGAATATTATTTAAAGTATAATTTTATGTTAAAGTATTATTTAATTATTTGATTTATTTAGATTTTATTTTTTAAATTCGTTGCATTTTATGTAATATTACTTCACTTGATTTGGTTTATTTGTTAAACACAAAAAAATTTTTTTGGATATTTTTTTTGTATTTGTTAATTTTTATTTTTAATTATTTTTGTCTTATATGCATTTTATTTTATTTAAATTAATTTCTTTTAGATCTTCGTCTATAAAAGACTGTGTGTTTCATATTTGCGCTTCAACGTTCACCAAAAATACTCTGCATTACGCGAAAGTGTTATGCCAGCGGGGGGGGGCGTATGCCAAAGAGCGAGAGAGTGCCAACATTGCGGCGGAATTAACGTAGATCATTAAAATTTTGCGATGCAATTTTGTATCGCTGCAGTAAATCTGCAACGCATGTGTGCAAAAAACATTTTCTAGATGCGTAAGCAGTCAAAGCATTTCTACCTCATCTCAAACGTTCCGCCCCTCATACTACCAAGTCACCACTACACCACAAGTGCTACTAGTGCGGAGAAATTTTCGTTGGTCTAGTATTTGGCGGTAGTCGTAAAATGAGCCGCAATGTTTGTCTACAAGAATTTTGCGATATGTTTTTTTGCTTTTCTCATATATACATATGTCTCTTATACTAGTATGTATGTATTTGTATCACTATTTTACACATATTGTTATTTGTAGCCGCCGAGGCTGTGAGGCTGTGAGGCTGTGACACTGTGCCGCGTGACGATTTTTGCGACGAGCTGAAAACAATTTTCCCACTTTTTTCAAAATGAAAACACTAACAATCATTCACTTTTCTTTAGATACATACATTCATATATAATATTTTAAAATTTGTGTAAATATGTATGTATGTATGTATGTATGTATGTAACATAGATTTACTTATTTATTATAGCATATTTTTTGGTCGGTTTTCTGAAGGCACGCCATCACTCAGTATGCTCTCAATGAGTCACCAGCCAAGTTGGCAATAGCATCTGGCATTTTGGTAGCGAACTGTCGGTTAATTGACTTCAAGTTGAGAGCAAAAAGTTTGTTAAAATTTGTACTTTCAATTATAAACATTTCGCTAATTATATTAGAAATATTAGTATATCTGGTATACTGCAATATATTATATAGGATTTAATTTCTCCTCTCCTCTCAATTTCAGTTCCTATCTGAAGTTCTCAACAAGATTTTCAAGATATTTCGAAAACCACTGGTGTTATCGACTCCCCTCCATATTTAACGGTTTTGGTCATATATTGTTATATATATATATATAGGTTTAGTCAACCACAGGATATCTTTCCTTTCTATGCTTCCACCGATCAGTTAACATACTCGCATGTTAAAATACAGAAAAGAACAAAATTTCCACCATTTTGCTTTTATAATTTTGCAAATAACATTTTTGCCGAAAGCGGAAGAATCCAGCTTCAAAGGAAGAGAAAGGTCATTCGATGACCACACGGAATCTTCCTTTAAAACTTTTCTATATTTCTTTCAAGATTTGGAGATTTGTTTATGCAAAGTTTAACGTCCGTGATATATTCCAGTATGAAAATATATTATTGTTCAAGTGTTCCATATGTCCGTTAAGCGTTCTTCTGTCCGTTATGAGTGCCTGACTTCTATTATATGATTGTTTAAATGATCAAACATTATTAAACGACTAAAATATTTCTGATCATGTAACTGTACTTTGCTTTAACTGGGCTATTTCAATACAATTAAAAAATTTATTTCTTTAATTTTTTTTTTTAATTGAATAATACAGTTGTGTTTTGAAATATTGTATTTTATTACAAGTTTTCCTATAATTTTTTTTACATAACTACAAAGATACATCATATATATGTAGATATGTATGTATTTTGCAAAAATATCGGAAAAAGTAACAAATTTGAGAAAAAATTAAATTAAATTAACTTTACTACTACCTGACCGATAGAGTTTACGGTGAAAGTTACCTTCGGAAATTTCGCTTAATTAATTACAGTAAATTTTAGAAATTTTACTTTATTTTCAAAAACTATGTTGATGACGTTCTTATATTCTATATACAAGTACATATATTCTATATAAATACTCTATTACTCCATTACGCTATAGCTTATCAACTCATTAACAAAGATTAAAATAAAATATTTTTTTTTTTCATTCTTGAATTACGTCCGCCGTTAACTTTAAATTTAGCAAGGAGAGGGATATTTCACAATTAAATCTCGCTAAGTTCTTGATGAACGCTCAAAGGCATCAGCGATATCGTTCGTAGGTCCTTGATCGGTGGTCAATTCTGCAACTACGTACATGGCAGCAATACTACGAATGTCAGGGCTCAATAATCTTCTCTTCGCTCTAAATTCTTGACTCCGCTCTGTATTCGTTTTCGCGGATTTTTTCTGTGGTCTGCTTGCGCGTTTTCGCCTCCTGTATTCTCTCATTCGTTGAGCAGAGGTTTTAGTCTGTTTAGTTGGTGGCCTATTGCCTGATGCCCCCTCATAAGCTGGTAGTTCGGTAACGCCGTTTATGTCAGTAATTCCGTCTACGTTTGTTTCCAATAGTTTTCTCTTCGCCCGGAATTCTTGGCTTCTCTGCTTCCCACTTTTCGCCTGCTTTTTCGGCGGATTCATCGCACGCTTTCTTTCTCTGTACGCTTTCGCCCGTTCCGCAGCTGTTTTCGGCATTGCTGTCGACCAATTGTGGACCAATTGTGGAATCGCGATTTATAACATTTTTAATAGAATTTTTATTATCACACAACTAATTTCATTTATTTATCACTTTTTCCCTGTACTTACACGTTCTTTTGTTTTGCAACTGCTTTCGCTGGTAATGTTAACATGTTTGAAGTGGAATTTCTTTGGCTACGGTAGTAAAATCAATCGACTGCAACGAAATTGTGTAGCGCACAGCGTTGCCACAGCCAAACTTGTTTCATAATCAGAATCCCCAAAGAATTTCCAAAAATTAGCATTTTTTCATATTTTCATATACATATGCATTTATATCAATGCATATACGTAGTTTATCTGTACGAATGTGTATGTGCGTATATTAAATAACTGTAACATTATGCAAATGTTTCCAACATGTAGTAATTCTACGATTTTAAAAAACGATATAAATTGTCACGAAACAAAAATCAAGTTTCAATGAACATATTATGTAGCGTGAAAGTGAAACTCATTAAGATCCGGTAGTAAAATTGTGTGGTTGGCTGCAACGAAGTCGTGTGGCAAACATATTTCCGTCACGCTCACAGTATACAGAACACCATCATAGTTAAAGCTAAACCGGTTTAAACAATTTTTTTAATTCTCAAAGTTAAAATGTTATCTATTTGAAAATTTTAAGTACATAGGATACATACAAATCGCAAATGAACAATACAAGCTGAAGACAAAGCTAAAAGCTGAAGCCATAAGCTAAAAGAGCTTATGGTTAAGAATATCTTTGAGAAATTTGCCGCCTGTTTGAATTTGTTTTGCAAATAAATTTTAAAAATACTTAAAATGTTAGAAGATGGACATCAAAATAAAAATGTTGAGGAAATATTGCTGTCGAACATATTTTGACAGTGTTGCCACCTGTTTGAAATGAAGTAAAATAGTGATTTGATCAAGGAACACTACGATATGTATATCAAACTGAAGATAGTTGAAGAAGCTTGCGGTGAAAAAAATGTGGGAGGATGGTTGCCACCTTTTTAAGAGTTATAATCGACTAAGCTAATCAATATAATTTGGGTTTCAAACTAAAACGGCTTAATCAGATTTAGTTTTTGGGAGCGGTTTGTTCCTTTATTAAATTGAAATCGTAGAATAAATGAAATATTCTAATAAGAAATTGCGTATGTTTAAATAGTTTTTGGTGGAGGTGTTTTTATGAGCGATTGACACTAGTTAGAAAAGTGCAATTCAAACTGATAAAATTAATTCAATATGATTTAGTAATCTTTGATGTTAATAAAAATATTTGCATTAAAATTGTCACTTAAGAAAGTCTAAGACTAAAGGAGATTCACTTCAAAGAGTGTCCAAATCATATCCAAACTTTTTGAGGTTGTGAACAAATTAATAAATTATAATGATAATATTTTTTAAAATTATTACAGCTATATAAACAAATGCAAATGAAATAGGTTATTTCTCTTTTAATCACTTAATTCTAAGAAAAGCACTCTAGTCATATTAGAAACAAAAATTAACGAATAAATTAAAAATGAAATTCTTAGGAGATTTATGTGAATACGGTTAATTATAAAAATCAACAAAAATACGCACAATTTCCCGCAGACAAGTGAAAGGAGAAACACATTTATGTTAATGCTCGTATTTATAATTCTATAAATTTACGAAATAAAAAGATTTTGAAAGACACACAAACATATTTATGTTAGGCATTTTAATTCAACAGACATAAGAAAATCGAAAATAAGAACTTGGTTATTGTTATTGTTGTAGTGGCAGAAAACATTCTCCCAATTTTTCTTTTGTAGAATTCTGCGGATTAACAGTCCTTAGCCAGATGAAAGTTCGATTCTGTTCTAGTTGTGTAATTCGACTGTTAAAGCAGCTTAAGTCGACTTAAGTCAATGAGGACAATTTGGATTGCATGCTTTATCCGAAGCCAATACCTAAAAATGTAACGTAAGATGTAATGTAAGAGTAATTTGTGACCAGAATTTTATTTGAAAACAAACAAAACCTAAATAAGTTTGAGCGGACTTAAGCTTCTTCAATATTTTTTTCACACATTGTAAGTTTTACAGGCTTTTCTAATTTTCTGTGTTTTCTTTGACTTTTTAAATTAGATTTACTTTGAAAATTGGTTACTTTCAGATATTTTAAAATGCTTGAGCGCCTAATTGTATGCATCGTTATCCTTTTATAAGGCTCACACGCCTAATAGTAGGCAACATATTCTAATTTACTATTATTTTTATAAGAAAACTTATAAGCTATCTTTAACTCTATAACAAGAAGTTGCTATATCTATTTCAAAATCAAGTGCATCTTACTATCTGTATGTATATATATATATATATTTATTTGTATACATTTGTAAATGTATGTACAAACATGATTATATACCGATGAACACGCACGCCATTTTCAGCCGAATTCTTATTCGCCACAAAGCGATTCATTTGGCCCATAAACTACAGCTCTAGCGCTGAAACCCTACTGACTCAGCCAAAAGTCGAAATGGATTCGTCAGCGACATTTACGCCGCTTCAGTAAATCATCTATGAACCAGTGCTCAACAAGTCAAAATATTTTGATGTTTCTGTAGCAACGCTGGCGAGTGCGTGAATTTAGCACATATGAATGTATTCTTTATGTATTTCATATATATATATATATAATGTCCAATTCAAAGACTTTCCGAAATATCAAATCTGTTGGGCCAAATTAATGGCACTGCAGTAAATTTGTATACAACTCTATGTATGAATGTATGAATGTGTGTGGTGTCGATTTCTCTGAACCGCAAAAAGCTCCGGCAATTTTTCTTACAAAATATTTATGACTATATAAATTTTCTAAGTTTTCACACGATGCGCGTGAAAAGTATATTTTTCATCAATTTCAATAATTTATGAAGAATTCATCTACTATCCGCCGCCTTCGCGCTTGGTCACTTGCAGGCACATCACAATCACTTGAACTACGTACATACAAGTATATATATAATATGTGTCTTGTATGTATAAGTGTGTAATATATAGGCTTGTCTGTTCATTGTTAAGAAACGTTCGACGAAAATTATTTAATTGTGCAAAAATTTGCTGAATCTGCTGCATCTGCTGCATTAAAATAAATGTCACATACAAAGTGATATTTTATTGAAATTACCTGTAGTATAATTGTTGATTTATGAATGTTGAAATGCCATTTATGTTAATGTGCGATGGTTGTGAAATTATAAATTATTGCATTTGCTTTGAAATGTTGTCAACTTGGCGAAACTAGGAAGAAAGTAGCTGTGTTGCACGGGCGATCTAATATATTGCCGGAATGCACGGGCTGTCTAAGAATGCAAGTATTTGGGTTTTAATTAAAATTAATTGTATTGTAAAATAGTATTTGCCATTACAACGATCATTAGGCTTCATTATTTATGTAATATTTAAAATATCATCTCAATTGGGTGAACCAAGACCGCGGTAGAAGTCTACTGTGATGAATCGGCTGTGTTTAAAATACCTACTTACATATCCTATTCCTGGTAGGAACAATAATAATAACCCCGTACTTCCTTTGCTCTGTGCTTGGCCGAACTTAGTTGTTTGCGTCTGTCTCTTTTGGTAGGAGAGAAGGCTATATGCTAGGCGATGCTAGGTATATCCACATGTAGTTTTCTATAATTTTTGAACTTAATTGGTCGTGTTACGAAGTTACTTTAATGACGCTTAACCTAACCTCAACTAAATTGAAGATAACAATTTTCTGCTGGGTACACCCATCCTAAAAAATTGAAAATCGTATTTTATATATGTTTTGTTTACATTTACGTACCCACATTAATGGGATTAAAATCTCACACTGTATGCATACATCCATTTCTTAACAGTCTGTGAAGATGAAGATGAGCAACCAATGGCAACTTGACGAAATATGACTCATTAGAAGCTATATGGGCAGATAGCAATAAAATTGCGACAAATGGAGGTTTACATATATAATATATACAGTAGGCTGTCCATGAGAGCAACTTGGGGAATATTCAGTAATGTGAGAACTTTATCATAGATGATATTATAACTCATTTTGAGCTCATCACAAAATTAAAAAATTGTATTTTGATTTTACTTTGGTTCCTAAATGGATTTTGAGGTTATAAGGTTTTTTTTTTACGTTTTTATTTCTGATCAGACTGTACTGACTGACTGATCAAAATGTGTAATGTTAATTACGCATCGTCGTAAATTTTGCTTTTATTACTGTCTCATACCCCAGCTGTGTTCTATCCCAATTTTTCATTGCCAATCGGATGTGAGTCACATCAGTTACAGATTTGAAATTAATATTAGGTTTGATTTGTGATTTTATAAATGATATAAAGGTAGGAAGCTTTCTTGACAAGGCTGCTAATTAGAGAGAGAACAAACTCTCTCTCTCTCTCACCCACCAGTGTCAAAAATACGTCAAAATGTGACAAATCTGTCCAGATCGTGCATGGGAAAAACATATTTCGTATTCGGATGTGAAGCTTGGTATGTTAAATATTTTAATTGAAAATGTGATTTCATGTATGTTTATCTCAAATAATTAGTAAAAGCGGTCAATAAAGCATTTCCAGAATCTTCTGGAAAAATGAACAGCTAGACAAAAATTTGCTGTCACATGCACAGACAAGGAGGTTTTTACGATCCAAAAGTTTTCTTAAGAAACGTTTTATGGGCTGTTTTGGACACCCGCCCGTTAATGTCGAACATAGTTCTTGTTTAATGAAACGGTCTAATAGGCGTTTCCGATGTAGTAAATTAGCTACTTTTACATTTCTGTAGGCTTAGCCGAGCTTCTCTTCGTATTTGTGTTGCTCCCATTGGTATATAAGGTTTAATGAATTTTATAAAAATATAAAAATTTACTGCTTACATAAATACATATCTCAAGGGGCCCTTGTTGGGCTGATTATTTTAAGAAAACGATTGTCAAGTGGGAAAAGCACTGAAAAGATCGTCATTCTAAATCTTCCAAAAAATAAAAATTCTATTACCCTAATCCAAAAAAAAAAGAGAATCCCTTTGTTTCTTATAACTTCGTGTGGTTTTTAAAAATATTTCCTCTTCATGAACATCCACATGATGTGACCACATAGCAAGCCACGAAACACTGATCACTACTATTTTACAAAGTGAAATTCCGTGAAAATTACCTAAATTCTCCAGTTTTAGAAATTTAGTATCTTTCGCATTCTATAACACTTTCAATTCTTCTCAGAATTTTATTAGATATTTGAAAATTGCTCGCATAAACACAAACATAAAATAATTAGTCGAAAAAGTTATAGTTTTTCTTGTTGCAAAGTAAAAGTACGGCTGCGAGTTCAAACGATTAGCAGATTTTCAAAAACACTCGAATTTTCTTGCATATAAATATATATGCATGTATATACATTTATGTATTTATTAGCTGTATATATGTATGCAATGGTTAAATCTCCTAATAAATAGTCTTTAAATAGGAAGGTTTGTGTTTTCTTTCACTTCACACAAACATAACGAATTTCATGAGGGGTTTTCTCGGCCAATAATTGAGATTTATGTTTGTAGCAAGCTATCCAACGCCACGGACCAATTCAATGAACGAAAATAGAAAATGGAAGAGATCGAGCACGATTTTGACAACGCACTATTACGCGCCGCACCGCCGAATGAGTCATTATCACAACGATTAATTAGAAGGATATTACCGAAGTGTGTGCATGTGCATGTGCTTGTGCCCAGCGAGTGAAATGATATGTGGATTTTCATATTAGTGCAAATTAATACAAGCAGATGTGCTTATAGCGTTTTTTATTTTAAATTAAAATAGGAAAAAGAGATTTATGGTTATTATAAGAAAAGTTCCTGAGAAGTTGTCGAGGCAGAAAAGTGATAATTTTTTCATAATTTTAGTTTCTAAAAAAGTTAAAGAACAAAAATTAAATGTGGTTGGATCAGTGATAATTTTAGGTATGTAAGTTGCATATTTTATTATGATTTTTTTCTTTAATATAACTTTAAAGCTCGAATAAATGTGACGTTTGTTTTGTTCTTGATTTATACTTCGTAAAGGTTCAGTGAGTGTGTCGAAATAATCGAATTCAATAAGAAGAAGAATAAGTGTTAAACACATATCACAGTTCAAATTTACAAACACCAAAACCCTGTTGTATTCAGAACTTCGAATATCATGCATATTTTCAGAATGAAATATTAGCTTACCTCAACTGGAGGATGTTGTAAAATAGAATTCTCAAATTTTCAAAGAAAACTTTCCTAAACATATTGAGGTTCATATTGCACTATTTCATTTAGGTTATCAATCTGATTTAATAAAACTTTTAATCAGTTGAAAACTCTTCCAAAAAAGAAAACATTTCATGAGTAAACATTATAATAACTTTTTAATATATTGCCTATTTTGTAATAATTAATTTTTCTATTTATTCTCTTTATTAACTTGCTCATTTGTCTTATCAAGTTTATTAATTTAAATTTTTTTTAAACAAGTGGTAGCGCTCGCCAAATATATTTCCAAGGTGGCAACCTTCCAAAAACTTTTTTAAACCAAACAAAATTATCCACTTTTTAATTGCTCCCTTTGGACTTGTCCCTGCGAGCGTGACGTATTTTGTTGCGCAACATAATTCCGTTGCAGTCTATTGGTTTTACTTCTATAAATAAAGAAAATTCCGTTCGTAAAATCTGTTTCTCATTACATTGATAAAATTTGAACATTATCGTTCATATTGCCACATACCAAAGTGGACATATGTACATAAATATTTGTACCTGACACATATCTACATACGTACGTACATGCAGATGTACGTTAAATAGACGTTTCTAAGTTCTCGTAGAGCACTTGTTTGCGCTGGCTCTCGTCCCAAATTTAGAAATCACTTTGACACGTCAGCATGTTTTCTAAATAAATATTATATTTCTAAAAAACCTCCCAAACACAAAGTACAACAACAATATGCAATGCATATGCTTTAAAAGTGAAAACAATACACGCGTCAGTGTCCGTCGTGACGTTTGCCGGTAGTGGTTCTAGTGGTTCTAGCGGTTGGTTGTCTGCACGTTGGATTCGTGAGCGACAGCCGGCTGATGGACATCATTAAATTCTTATATTGACTAGAATGCAATACGAGTGGAGGGAGGGACTGGAGGTAAGAAGTGCATTTGGCCTTTGAACTGTTAGCCAGTTATTAAACATACATACGTACATACATATTTAAAAAACAAAAGAAAAAAAAACTTGAAATTGCGAAATGTAATGAGATGCTCCCAACAAATTGTACTGAACTAGCTACATTTATTTATAAAATACGTATCGTAAACATATTAGTGGGAGAGGCTAAGCACATTTCTAAAATGTTTTAAACCATTTTCGCGTATAAAACTCCGTTCCGGTTTAGAACTTGCAATTATAAAGCTCTAGAGTTTGGTGTTTTGAAATTACACCGATTTGTGGGCGTGATAATAGCACTATTAGGCCCGTTTTCGAAGGTAGTTTTACTATTTAAGTGTTTTGACTGTGGTCCAACAGTCATCGCGATCCCTAAACCAATTTCGTTGTTGACCAATCTGATTCGTTTTTAACAGGAACATTAAAATTCTATGGAACAGCTTTTTCCAAAATTTTTTCGGCAAAGTCATTATTTAATGGCATAATTTTGGAATCTAGATTAAGTAATTAAGAAAAAATTAGTGCTGAAAATTGTTCTTGTCGAAAGAAATAAAAACTTAAATATGCATGTCAATGTAATGTTCGGTGAGGCATTTCTTATGCGAGTATTGCTTCCAAATGTTATTGCTTTTATTTACCAAAATAATTTTACCCACATTTTCAGCTTGCTTAACCCACTGTGTACGACTAATTTTCATTGTGATGAGTCGTCAGCGGGCACATACCTTCACAGTATTTCTTGTATGACGTCAACGCTGTCCAAATTGAGAATAGTAGCCTTGCATTTGCTCCTTATGGCTCTCCCTCACTCACGACTTCACGTGCTCACATACATACGTAAATACATTCAGTCGCTAATGTGCTTATTGTATAGTTACTTTGTTCTATGGGGAGCGGAGATCTCGATGGGGATGCTGATCCGCATCCGTTGCCACATTCATAGCTCATTGTTCTCGGGGTCGGCGATGTTGAGATCGTGGGGCTAGCCTCAGTCTGTGAGCGAGCGTGGTTGTGTACATGTACGAAGAATTTTTGTCGGCGTTAGAATTATACGAGCGGTATCCATTATATATTTGCCCCATTTCCTCACCCACGTACATACATACATACATATATTTGAATATTTGTGCCACACGGAAAATCGAAATATTTCTCATAACTGTTTAGTTGAAACTTTTCGTGCAAAACTCATACATTTTTCGGATTATCGAAAAATAATTAAATAATCTGAAATCTGTACGTTTGTTTGTGTAAATGCAGTGCAAGAAATGCTTTACATAATTTATGCCCATTCGATTTTTCCTGAACGCGCCGCGCAACACGCATGTAAACAAAAACTTGTAAATGTGGAGAAGTGTGATTTTAATGATATGTTATGTTAAAAAAAAAAGAATTTGGAGAACAAAAAATTAAAAAAATTTTTTAAATAAAAAAAAATTAATAAAATATGAAATGTTGTTTTGCAATGTACGGTTGTTGCAGTTTTTGTAATTTAAAATTTCTTATGCGGCGAATTTTTCTGATTGCCCCCTTTTTAAATAGCATTTTAACTACTTTTTTGAAGTTTTGTAATTTCTAATATACAATTTCGATAGTTTCGTAAATTATAAAAAGAAATTCGATCACTTCGGAAATATTATTTCCGAGGCTTAATCACACGATATATACAATATTTTGCGAAGGCCCATCAAATCGCATGTCCGTTTTAAATCGTAACATCCCGATGGTTAGTTAAGAACGTAGAACTCTTCTTGAAATAACGCTCGATACATTGTTGCAAATGAATTATGCAAATAAATTAGCGTTTATACCTTCGTACATAAAAAACGAAATTACTCCTTGGCAATTTATTGCCAATTATTCACAAATAATTTAGCAAAATTATATGCTATCGAGATTTTGTCTTATCTTTCCAAAATTTTTGCCGAAACATATTTTATGACATTAAGATAAGCAACCAAACAATGTCATGCAGAATATTACACACAAATTTAAAAAATCGGGCGGCTTTCGTAGTGTAAACAGCAAAAAACAAAGGACTCACAAAATAGCTTTGAAAGCTATTTTCCGACAGCAGAAGTCCACTTTTGAGCGTTATTTTACATGCCAAGACGGTGTGCTCCTGCAATCACTTTTCGAAATTTCTTACTTTGATAGTTAAGTCGATGATAAACCTCATGAAAGTAAGAAAACGTGATTCAAAAAGTGATTATAGCTGGACCTAAAGCTCTGCAATTTTACTTGTTCTTTATAACCTTTATAGGTTATGTTCTAGTCTGAAGAATTTACAATGCTGATTGCTTGCTAGCAATGTTGGAATATTTTGTGCAACAAAACCTCCTTTAAGTTCAATTTTGCAATTCTGAAATCACGCTTTTTATTTTGAAAATAATTGACACTTCTTTATTGTCTCGAACATATGTAGTTCTTAAACTCTGGAGAATTCTACAATTGAATTTTTACAAAGAAGAACAAATTTATAATTGCGATGTAAAGTATTTCGCTTAGTATTTGAAATTTCCAATGACTTCCGCAACAACTCACACTCGGAAATTGTCGAACCATTACTGCAGAATAAAATTATGAAAGTGCAGCTCTTCACTGAACTGAGTCATCATTGAACCATTCAATAGTATTATTATTTCAAATATGTGATTAATTGATTATTTTGTTTAACTCCAAATCCAAGACTCAAGCAAAAATAATAAACAAACTATTCAAAAATTAAAAAGTATTAAATAGATTATATAATAAACTGCCAGGAAATTTTTAGAATAATTTTATTTAGAAAAAATCAGCATAAACCAAAACAAATAAACAAAACAGTGTGAAAACAAAACAAAATTATGTGTGATGCTACAACAATAATGACGACAGCAAATCAAACAGATCTACACAGTTGTTGGATTATCTATAGTATGTATTAACCGTAATAAATTTGCATATATTTAATAATGTTATATCCAATAGCTGTCACAAAAACAAACAACTGGCATAAATAAAAAATGAAATAAAATATCTTTATTGGGTTATCTACAACTTTCTTATACTATACTTTTTCGTTGTTTTTTTTTTTTCGTTGTTGTTTGATGATAAGCAGTATTCTGTTATAACCGAGTTGTTTACGAAAGCTCCAACTCGGTTAAATTTTTAAAGAATGGAATGTGTTTATGAAAGCTTGTTCAAAATGTCGGCTATATTTATTTAATTTAGTACAATTTTCTATAGATAAGTTCTTTGTTTTAAAAGCGAAATAAAGTAAATCTATTATTTGTGACATACATATCTTTGATTGGCACGTGATTTCTTTTTTTGAGACTCAGTTACTAAAGGTTAAAAATAATACTGCTAGAATTTTTTGTAATACCATTAATCTGGATTTTGCTAATTATAGTCAAAAGCAGAAATATGTTATATTTTCTTTTTGTATAAATCATCTTCGGGAACCCCAGCTCATTTAAAATAAAATAAAAAACATCCCATTAAGTTTTTGTAATGCTTTTAACAGGAAAATACATTGTTTCGTGATGCCGTGAACGAAAGAAGTGGAAGGCTTTATTTGCAATTGCTTTGGAAGTTTAATAGTTCATTTCGTTTACGACGTCTACTGTGTCATAATCTTCTCACTATCATTTTTAGAATTACCTTATTCTGAGCAGATTCTTTTCATTATACTGCTTTCGCAACTCTTTTGCTCCAAATGCGGTTTGTTGATTTCTTACATTAAATTTCCATAACAGTGCCGAAATTTTGCTCATAACATTTCCTCACATATGTACTTGGTTAGTCTAGATCCATCGTGATCTTCCTTTGCTCCTCTCGTAACGAAACCTCTACAGCCATGATCCTGCCGAAATGCAGCTCACCTCCGGATAATTTCTTTCTTATATATAAAAATACAAAAGTGTATAGAAGAAATATGTAGAAGAATCATGTGAAAAGGGTATTTCATTTTTGCAAAGGTCCAACACAACTATTTTTTAATTTATTTGACAGATCCATCACAACATTGCGATGAGTTATCAGAATGTGCTGCTGTTGGTGTTGCTTCAGTGGCAGAAATAATTTTTAACGATGTTCCCGATCTTACTCTCCCTGACCCTATATCTATATCGGATAAATCCGTATCTGTTCTAATTAAGCAGCCTCTGCTGTGCTCTAATCCTATCTAATTGTCGGAGCAAGTCCCCTTATACAAAAAATATATTTATATGAGATTATTATTATTCGACGTATCAAATATAAAACGTTGCCTACAATTAGGATGATAACAGTTGATCGTTGCGTTTAGACGAGTCGGAGGTAAAGTACATATAGTTTTAATGAAAAAGCCATGTAAATCGGGTATATGGAGAACAATGGAGTCTCCAGCAAATATAACTAAGCATTAGAAAATATGTATTTCTATATTTATTTATAGAATACAGCCTATTCTAGTTTTATATATTTAAAGTAATAAGCAAGCGATTAACTTTTACTTTTCTTTATTTTATAGCAAAGAACGATGGCAAAGAGGGACTCACCGTTACCGAAACGAAGCCGATGATAACAAGTACTTCCATGGCTGAGAGAGATTTCAATGCGGCCACACATGAAGATGTGGATGATAACGATGATAGCGACGATCCGCCGCTTGCTGAAATGCTAGATCCCGAACTCCAACCCGAACAGCCTATACCCGATAATGAAGAATCACAAGCCATCTACAGAGAGCATCGACGTTTGGCCAAAGAATATTTGCGAGTGGATACGAGACTCTACTATGCGCAGGATTTCAAAGAAAAAATTCTCATCGGCTTGGATCCAGAAGAGCGACAGAAGAAACAAGAAATGCTGAGGAAAATTAAGGAGAAGGTGAGCACACCTATAATCTCCACACATATACACATATACACATATACACATATTTCAACTTTGTTTTTATCCAATTTGCTGCAGCAAGAACTGTTGGAACTCTACAACAATTTAAAGCAGCAACGTGAAAATCTACTTGTCGAGCAGGCACGATCGGCGGTGCGACCGAGTGGCGCTAACGTTACGCAGCAGCAAATGGAGTTGCTCGCTGGAAATGCGAGAATGACGCCGTCAAGTGGTGGTGTGAGCGGACAACAACAACAGCAACCACAAGAAGCGCTGGCCGACGACGGCTGGGTGGTCATACAGCCCAATCAGAATGCGTAGTTGGAGGCATAATAACAATATTATTTAGCTTATACAATTTAATTTACTTCGATAATTTTAAGTAAAATTTAATCATATGTGACGATCTCACGGACGTGTTGCGATTCTGTGAGCCTTCAAAGAAGATAAAGCCAAAACAAAGTAGACTACTGAAAAACTTTAATGTTTATCATAAAAAATATTCACCTTAGCCATGTCATTAAAGCAAATTAATTTTGAATTATTACATAAGTATGAGTGAAAGCATCTCTTGTGTGTGTGTATGTGTGTGTGTGTGTGAATGCTAGGGTAATTGCCTTCTTGTGTACGGTATTTGTTAGACAAGCCTTGTGTGATTGCGTATAATGTAAAAATGTTTATAATGTATAAAAATGTCAATATTTTCATATTGATTCTAATTACTTGTAAGTGCAACGTATTTCAATAAATATTACGCATAAATAAACCACACCATTGTAAATAGATATGCTTAATAAATTTTATGTAATGAGTTTTCTGAACCCTTTACCACATAGGGCCTTCACCCAAGAGTATTCAATAACATCTGTTCAAAAGGAAACAATTGTGTTTTAAATATCGAAAATCGATGTTAATTTATTTATGATTGTGAAAAAAGATGGGGTGCACTGTCAAAAGAATGTTTTTTAGTGCCTCAATGCTTCTTTTAGAGTATTTCTACATATCGAATTTATTAGCTGTTTTCGATTCGTCAGATATGGGAGAGTCACAAATTTTGATTCATTGTTCACTCTAACCAAGTTATAAGAGGCTTAGATGTAATGGATAAATTCTTTAGCCAATATACATATAGGGTCCACTTTAGGAAGATAGCGTTATTGGCAAACACGTAACAATGCGATTTGCTGCTCGAATTAGAGCAATATAGAAAAACAAAAGCGATTGACCTGCTTACAAACAAAGAGAACGTTTCTCCTCTCTCTTTTTTTTTATTTGACCAAAAGTGAGTTATGATAATGAAAACAATTTTGTATTCACAAATTTTATTTAGGCATTAATGGGTTTAAATTAATGACCTGGTTCAAAGCTTACGAAATTGCAACGAGATCAAAAAATATACGGGTCTTTCATTACTTTATGCACCTGATTGAATTGAATTTGGAGTTTGCGAAAGTGCGATGATTTGGATATATCATGTTGTTGCAGCAAATATTATATTTCGAAAATAGTATTTGTAAATAATTCTGTGAAAACAACACTTGGCAGGGCATAAATTTAGGTCCTTTCCATTCACGGAAACCTTGTGGGATCCTATGTCCGTAAAACAACTGAGAGCTAAATGTTATTCTGCCTAGTTTTAGGGGCACTCACCAATCAGGGTTGAAATTCCGAGTGCATAATATTAGTATGGGTACCTTACATATAAATGAAAATAACTATAATTATAATGACTCAATATAACATCACATTAGTTTCAGTTTTTTAAGTTTGTCTTAAATTTTTATAAATTTATATTTTTTAACCTACGAATATAGTAACAATGATTTATAAATGCACTCACTGGTTGTAAAAATAAACACGGTTTCAACAAATATTATAGTCGTATTAAATATATAATATGTACGTAACTATCAACATTTCTTTTTGTATGAGCATATACACACATATATACATACAATGTGACACACAATTACATTTTATAAAATTTCAACTACTTTTGACTTACACTACTATTTGCTAAAGAGATATATTTATACACATTGCCAGTAGGAAGTTATCACAACAATGAGGAAGTGAAAATTTGTTTTAAGATCTGTGGCAATTTCGTCAAGTCCATGCAGACATAACTGTGACCTGCCGGCATTTGTGCATTTATTCTGTAAAGAAACAGTAGACAGTTGAGTTAAACATGTTTAAAATGTTCGTAACTCAAATTATGTCAACTTACTCATCTGCCTCCTCCTCTAAACTGCCAATGAACAGCACGTGACCCTTCACCTTTGGTTCACCATTCATAAGCGCCACCGCCAATTCTCTGGGTTGTATGCCGTAACGTGACAAATTCGCATCGCTAAGCACGACCACAATTGAGTTGTCGTACTCCTCGTTCGACAACGTGTTGACCGCTTCTTTAATAGCCTTGACCGTGCTATCACCGGACCAGCAGAACTGTGAATGTGCATGCATCATGCGTATGGTTTCGAAACGTTCTTTATCCGTTTTCGGCGGGTTGCCAGCAGAAACGAAGGGTATTTCCCAACCCTCACCACTATGACCAACAATATCGTAGAGGATTTTCTTCTCAAAGCCCTCAAATGCTTCCATAACCATGACAACGGCTTCGAGTTCCCGATCCAAGCGACCGTCATAACCATTGAATCTACAAGGGACAGGCAAAAATTTTAGAAAAAAGACAAGTGCATCAAAAATGGTGCAGTTACCTGTACATGGAACCGGAAACATCGACCACCAATTTCAAACGATTTGGTTTTTCCTGCGCATGATCGGCCCATGGGTTGGCCACAGCACGTCGTCTATAGATATTCTTTTCGCCCGTAATACCCTCAATTAAACGAGTGTCATCCAGTTCGCCATGTGTTTGGTATTTCTGCCATTGTCGTTCCTTACTCTTCGTCTGCATGGCCTCCAAAACGGATTTCAGCTGTTGCACTTGTTTTCGGATGGGTTCGCTGAATTGTGCATATAATTGGTGATCATGCGCTGACATGCGTATCTCCTTCAACTTATCCTCGAACGCCTTGCGGTTCATTTCGCGTGCTGCACGCTTCACTTCCTCGGGTATGTCATCTTTCTCCTCGTCAGAAAGTTGATGAACTTTGTGTCCAGCGTCCAGTCGAAACGGACCACCTTTGCCGCCGAGACCAGCTGTGTCGCGACCACCACTACCGCCAGCCCAAGTGTTACCGCCTACATGCGGCTCATTTTTCGGATCCACTTTGCCGTATTTAGGTCCGGAGACACCCAGACCACTTTTACGCTCCACCGTCAACTGGATTTCCTTCTTGCGACGCAATGCAAACAGCTCGTTACGTGCATAGGCTTCGATAGGTAGACCATGTTTTGACAAAACAGTAGTCACCTGTTCCATTGCCTCGGGTTGGTATTTGTCAAAGTCCAACACATTGCCTACCAATTCGGACATGGATTCATTTGGGTATTTTTCCAAATGTTTAACGATATTTACTACCTCTCTGGTGGAGTATGGGTAGTTCAACAGACCCTCATCGGCCATTGTTCGCAGCTCGCCGAATGCATTGACCAGCATAGCGAGTGTTTTCATGGGCACTGACGGACCATACTTCTGTAGCAGATATATTTCTGAGTCCGGTGAGGGGTTATCGACGGCGTGACAGCTGAACACGTCACCCAAAGAAGCGAAGAAGTCATTGCCAAGGAAAGGAAAGCCCGGTCTGTTGGCCAACACTATAACACGGAAGTTCGGATGCATTTCAACGATTTCACCAGTGTGACCAGCATCTCTAGCCGCTGCCGCTTCGCCCGCTGGCACAATCTTACGGCCGTCCGAAAGAAACATTTCACCATTCTCCACGAGCGTACGCAATATGCATGTCACATTCACTGGCGCCTTATCGGCTTCATCGATGACCAATATATGTCCATTCTTGACGGCTTTCACAAGCGGACTATCCTCATAGATGACCTGACCATCACGAAGCGTCGACTGCACCGTTAAGCTATGCACTGTGGTATCGCGATGCAATTGTAGATACTCACGTGGCTTATGCATCAACTGTAACAGCTTGTCGATCAGCTTGTTTTTACCCACACCTTGATTTCCCACTAGCAGCAGGTGATCGCCAATTATGAAATCTTGTAATAAGCGCTCCAAGAGTTCCACATGTTGTGGCATTTCATAGAATAGAGTGCTTGGCACCTTCGATTCCGCGTCTGTGGCGACCAGCGGCATGGCGGTGTTGCCTATGGTCAACACATTGTTTTCAATGTTGATTTTGCGTCGAACGCCCGCACCTGTGCTGCTCTTCTCGATACCTGCACGGGCTATAGCATCTTCAAGTGCGGCGCGCGGCAAGGCGGGCATGAATTTTGCGAGAAAAGTATTCTGAAGTATATCATAGGTGGAAGATAAAGTGCTTGCTTGCTGACGACTACTGGGGAAGGCTGACATGCGTCGCGCTATTTTCAAAAGTTGACGTGTGGACAATGTACCAGCGAGGTTTGATAGTGTAGCGTCACGGGATTCACGCAAAATATGCGACAAGTTAATGATTTTATGGATATCCTCATCAACATCTCCATAAAGCTTGCGTATAATTTCATACTCTTCACTTTGCTGTAGTGGACGCACTTCAAGGAAGAGAAATAGACTTAACATTTCTGATGTAAGCCAATTTTGTGTCGGTTGACTAAGATTGGGAGGCTCAGCCAGCGCAATAATACGGAATGAATCATGTATTTTCATTATATTCTTTTCGGCCAGTTCTAGTTTAGTATGTCCCTGCTGAATGAGTGCGTTGTAACGATCCGGATGTAGTAGTATTGTGCCGTCACAAAGTTGCAATTCGCGATCTTGTATCAAACTGCGATGGTGTAAATACATAGTAAATTTTCTCGGGTAAGCAATAAACTTCAACAGTATACATACCGTTGCAACGCAGTAACGGTACTCTTATGCAAACGATGCACGCCATTCAGTACAGCGATAGATCCATATTTCGCAGCACGTACTAGTGGCGAATCCTGCCATACTGTAGCACCCTCCGGCGAAGTTATACGTTGTTGTATTAAATCACGTGATGTCATGTCCTCATAGAGTATCAATGTTTCTACTGTCTGATTCAATAAATGTACTAAATGATTAATGAGCGTCATCTTTCCAACACCCTTTTGACCTGAGTGAGAAAAAATAGTCACTAAATGGACGTAATTTTGTTTCAATGCTTTCTACCAATCAAACAAATATCGCCCACGGCTACAGATTGTATCATAGCTGCTAATACATTGCGTTGGTGATCAAGATCTATGAATTCCATTCGCTTTTGTGGTGCAGCTACGCGATGACTACCAGGTGCAGAGACGCACACGTCGTTGATTTTAAATTGCAAAATATCTGGCGTCTGCTCGTTCGAATTGGCTACAGATATAGACTTCACAGGTATGCTACCCAAAGGATTAATTTTTAAAGATTTTAGTAATGTCTTAACGCGTTCAACGTGCTCTTTTTTCATGCATGTTTGGTATGGATAAATACTTGTAATGGCGTCATGTACGCTGATGTATGGATTTCGTTGCTGGAATTAAATTCGAATTTTGAAATAGATTTAGAAAGAATTTTGATATCTAATACCATCATTTTAGCCACTAGATGAAGATTATCAAGTGCAAAATCTGGCAGATTATCGGCCTGATCAGCAGCCTGAATTGCCATACCAAAGCTTATTAAGCTTTTGAGCTGGGCTACAGGTACATTTGGAGCAAGGTGTTGCAGATCGATTAGCATCTCCTAAAAAATATATTTATAACATAATAATATTTAATAATAATAATATACTAATAATACTAATAATATATATTATTATATAAAGTTTAATATATTAATATATAAAATAATAATATAATAATTATAATATTTTTTAATAATATATTATTTAATAATATATTATTTAATAATATAAAAATTATATATAATATTATATAATATACTATATATAATGATGATATAATGATGTGATGCAATTAAGTTATTTACTAAGGAGCAAACTTATCCTCTGTTATCAAATTATATTTCTTATTATTTTTCTATATAATATTATATAATATATTATATATTATTATATATAATATTATTATAATATTAATTATATATTATATATATATAATATAATATAATATAATATATTAATTATTAATAATATTAATAATAATATAATATATTAATTATTAATAATATTAATAATAATATAATTTTATTATATTATTATATTAATTTTACTAATAATATTTAACATATAAACCATATATGCATAAAGTATTTGAACTTACATCGAATGCAAGATGCGAGACATTCCGCGATTGAAAACGAGAACGCAAAGGTGGATCCAAGGGTGTTCCTTTATACTTGTGCGTAGGCAGCCCAAGCGCAACAACACGAAAATCTTCAGAAACCCGTAGCACACCTAGTTTGTCCAATTCCTTTTTTGTGTATGTCTGCAAAAAACATAAATATATACAGATAATGCATGTAATACAAAAAATATTTTGAGTGTACCACTAACCTCCAATAATTTATCGTAGCGTTCAGGTGCCATTAAAAAGTTGCCATTTTCTAAATGCATTTCACGATTCTCGAGCAAATTATTTAATATGGGCAATACATTACGCTCGGCATGCTCCACTCCATCAAGCACCAAGACACGGCCATTCATGGCAGCACGCACAGCACACTGCATAACGAAAATAAATTAAGTGGAATATGTTTATATTAACACAATGCACTTGCAAACTAACCTGATCGTAATATATGGCAGCTTTATCTTTAATTTCCCGCCGCTGCTTAAGATCACTTTCGGTGGTGTCCCTGCTTAAGGCAATATATTCCAGTTCACGCTGGGTTAACTCCAGATATTGCATGGCTAGTTGTCGTCGCAGTGAACCCGGCTGCCCAATAAGAAACATATCCTGCTTTAAGATATCCTTCTGCAGCATCCATCGCAAGTGATGTAACGCTGATTGTGTTAGCTGTAGTGTGCCATCCTCGTTGTATTGCACTGCACAGAAGAAAAACAATATTCGCTATTATTTGATTATTATAATTTTCACATAAATATGTTTACCATGAAATCTTATAAAAATACCAGTATTAAAACAACAATACTGTAATGCACAATGGGTCTGTAATCTTTGTTTTTTATTAAGTGGACTTTGAACGTGTACACATTTTACCTTTTTCGAGTTACTGACCATATTTTTGTGGAACTAGTTCTGGATTCTTTGGTGGCTTCAAATCTTTGGTTACATCACCGATTTTAATTCTTTCACTAGTAACTTTAGTTTTATGGTTGACAGCCATTGCCTCTTCTGACGTTGTGGCATAAAACTTCATAAAAACGGGTACAAATGGTTTCGCTTTTACCGCTATATTTTGCCATAGCAATGTACTTGTTGCTTTTGGCATGCGGTTGAAAGATAGGAGCATTTCACTAATTTACTATTTTCAAGAATTTTAAAAAAGTTGTATTTTTTATAACGAAGCCTAAAACCAAAGACGCACTATTTCTCGCACGTTTATAAGCAGTTAAATATTAATTAAGGAATGTGAAACGTAAACATGAACAGCTGGTTGCAAATTATATTGCTTAGAAATGAGAGCAATATATCGATTTTGATTACTGTCGGAAAAAATGTGTTGTCGATATACATATTTGGATATATTTGAGGAAAATCGCCAAGATTACTATTGGTACAATTATATACCCTAAAGTAATTTTACATTATTATTCTGTTATATTTTTATTATTACATTATATTATATTATATAGTCTTATTATTCTGACTTATCAGAAAATTTATGATGATGAATCGTATCATATCATATCATAATCATAAATGAATAAATCATATGAAAACTATGATTTATCCAACTCTCTAATTCTGCATAAAAATTTAAATCTTGGTTTCGCCGTGTTGAGCAACCTTTTAAAACGTATAATCAAAAGTAACTGAAGCTTATCTATGATCATCCGATCCCAGAATAACTAAGATGCTGAGGTCTTAAGAACTCTATTAACTTCTCTCATTGGTGAGATAGATTTAGGCCTACATATTTTAAGGCAAATTTTTAATAATTTATTAAAAATCCCTTTCTAATTTGCAGCAACTTTAAAAATATCACAAGGACACAGCCCATAAATCAGTATGTATTATTAGTTGAAAAAATAAGTCTCTTAAATTTTCTGCATGAATAAATGTACAGTGGGAATATACAAAAAATTAATTCCCATAAACAGACCCTATATATAATATATTTATATGTATGTGCATTATTAAATCAAAACGTACTTAGTTGAAAATACTAAATAAACAAAATACCCTGCAGGAAAATGCTCATGTGGACAAAGCAGTATTACTGGTTGCATCACTCTATGTGTCCCGAACGTTATCATTTAGAATGCTATATTGCATATTTCAATGCTTGGATAGAAAGCGGTAATACTACTGGATTAGAGGACAATGTCGCATGTGTTTATTTGTATTATTGATAAATTTTGTTTATTAATAAATATTGTTATCAATATTTTTGTTGACATTTAATGTCTCACTAGGTTGCCTTACTTTCATGCCACCTACACATCCACAGTTCCTCTCATGCCGACTACTGAAATATTATAAATATCTGTATATGTATGCTTGTATGAGCTAGCAAGCTGAATACTGTTGATAGTACTGTCACATATGTACCTTTTCCGGTTGAAGTCGAGTAATTTTTATCAACAATTTATTTTCCCACAGAACTAAATCACAAATTACGTTGCAACAAAAAAATATTGAAGATTAAATAAAATCTAAACGTAGAAGCATATAGCGAAGAATATACATACAAAAATGTAATAAATGCATATATGTATGGAAGTTGTATATATCAAGTTATACAAACTTATGAACTTGAATCTTTTGAGGATATTAGATAAAAAAAAGAGTAGCGACGTAAGACAGATATATTAAAAAATAAGCAGATAATTCCACAAATTAATTAGAAATAACGATTCCACTCACATATACAATTATTTACAAATATCCACAATCGTTTGTTAAATTAAACAGTTGGACGCTCTCCTTTCGCATAGAGACCATCCCTAAGAGTTAAGGACAATGCCAAAAATATACCTTACTTTGATTACTACCGGTTATGTTTTCTTTTACCCCATCATTTGACTCTTTTCCAGTCCTCGAATTTTTTATCCTTCTGTCCTCGCTAAATTTAAGCCAAACTTTAACAATTCGCTCAGATAAGTCTTAAATACTTATTTGATTTCCATAATATTCATGCTATTCTTTGCGGCGTCTCTTGTTTAATGGTTGGAAGTGGTTACAACAGTATTGTTCCTGCTCTGATCAACATTATAAAGTTTTTTCCCATTAGAGGTCCATCTAGACTTCTAATAACCAACCTCCACGGCACATGTCTGCTGTGAAACTGCTTCTGAATAAATGCTTTAGGATAAGCTTTGGTATCGACTTAAAACTTATTGGTATCTCCATTTGTCGGACATCAAGGGGCGCGCAACGAATGCGAAGAAGAGATTATAGATATTGGCGTATATCTCTATATACGTTTGAAGCACTCACAAAGAGCTTCCCGTGGACCCAGAAGGTAAATAATTCCACAAACAAAGCAGTGACTTATTAAGAATTCTTAATATTTTGTCCTGAAATATTGGTTCCTTATATTTTCCGCACATTGCAATATTTGCATATTCTCGTCTACTACAAAAGCAAAATTGACAGTAAAGATTTTTATTTACCACACTTTGTCTCATTCAATAGTAAAAACGTTAATTAACCACAAAAGTCTGTGCGAGTAATGAAAATAAATCCATCCTTTGAAAAAAGGCTGCACAAAACGAGCCATTGGGATATATTCGTATACACCTACATACATATGTATGTGCTTATGTGCATACATACTCGTATATGTACTATTTTTATGTTAAAAGGGAATGGAACTGAAAATTGATAATAAATGGCAGGAGGGAGAAAATGTTCTTCAATGGTGAAGCTGAGTAATAAACTTTTGCAATATGCTACATACACATGTACATATATACATACTTACGTTTTTCAATTAAGCTCTTGAAGGTTGTGTGGAAAGTTAAAGCTTCACATAAAGTTTATATGTATATACATTATTTATATACATGAATGTTTGCATAAAATTTAATAAATATTTGAAGAACATTAAAAATTTCTAACCTATAAAACACATGCATTTGGATATGAATATTAAAGCTTTCCAGTATAAAATTTATTTGAAATAAGCTTCTAGCCGATACAGTTTCGAAAAACCAAAACAACTTTGAGAAATTGTAAAGTTGAGTTTGAGAAATTATAAAAAATCTTATACAATTATTATTATTGTTATACCTAAACAGTACTTTGTGGAAATAAATTAATAAAATTTACAAATAAGCTTAAAAAATAGGCGCTTATAGATATGTTTTTGGCCTTCTTGTAAAAATTTTGTTTTCAAATAAATTGAAATCACTGGATACTTCTTGGAAGCTTCCCTGAACTATGATCTCTGACCCACCGAGCATTTTGAAGCTCGTTTCTGTTTTTTCGTAAATTTATATGTAAATATTCTTAGATTCATTTATTCTCAATTTTAACTAATAACATCCAAAATATAATAGTGGAATAAATTTTGAAAATAAAAAAATCTTATGGTAAAATTCTATTAACGTCGTCGCGTGCCCATTTACGAAACAATATTATCGTAATATGAAATGTTATTTGCCCAATATCTTTCTAACATTTTGACCTTGTTATAATGCAATTACTTTATATGTCAAGATAATTTGCATTTTGTCAAATTTGCATGCTTTATAAAAGGCTATGCTAAAAACAATGGTTAAGAAATAGTATGAATAGTATCACCCATGGCAATCCCCCGACGCACCCATGTAAAATTGTCTCTGTTTATTTGACGTTCAATTCTTCGCAAAATGTTGAAAGTATCTCAAACTTTATAAGTAATTTTTGATTTAACTAGAAAACATTTTTTTTTCTCAACTTTCATGTAGGCGTGTTCGACAATGTATATTTCTAGATATAGATACATAAAAACTAATTGTGATTTTGTTTATTAAATACTAAAAAATAAATATATAAAATGAAACTTATTATATATCTTTTAAAAGGAAATAATCGTGATGTACCTAATATATTGAGGTATGTTGTGCATAAAAAACTTTTTAATTTTGCGCATGCATATGTACATATCTTCGCATGCATTCAATTATGATGCACATATTTCTTTGATTTTCAAGCTTTTATATTAACTGCTTCAAAATAAAAATGTATAGTGGTTGTATTGAAAACAACTGAACAAAATTTGTTAAGTTAGACGAAGTGTCGAAATTAATAAATTCAGTCGTATTTAGTAACCAATTTGGCGCGTTCTGTAAAAAAGTTATATCTTTCGAGCAATATACAAATGTATGCATGTATGTATGTACACATGCCTATATTTGCATATACATATTTATGGTGTCATAAATGTTTGAGAAAATTTTCAAAGAGAAATGACGAAGAAGAAGAACCAGCAATGCAGCAGAAAACGGAATGAATATCTATGTCATTAAGAACAACAGTAAAGGCATTAACATTTTATTTTTAACTATACCATTTTAAGTTGAAACTCTTAAGCTTTGTGTAGGTATCACCTGACGAAGCAAGCAATTTTTTTTAATGATTATTACCAAAGAATATTAAAGAACACCCTTTAGAATAAATCTACAAGGCAAGTGCGTACTTATTAATTATATTAATTTTCCATGGACCTTACGCTTTATGTCAGAAGAACCAAGTGAAGTTTTATACCAAGTGAACAGTAAAGAAATTAATATATAATAACGAAAAAAAAACACCTTTTTTTTTAGTTGTAGACATATCCACGAATGTACAAAAACTGGTTTATTCTTCAATCAACAATCTGTTCGCAAGAGAGCAGCAGCAAAAGTCGCATAAAAATTATTCAGCACATACAAAGCATGTGTATCTACGAATTCATGTACGTACATACCAATATACAATTTGCTGCGCCCCACATAAATTTCCACACTTATGTATGCTCACAGTCAGTTGTTGTTATTCCTTGATGAGCTTCGGTATGTGCGTGTGTGAGCGAGTATGCGATTTGAAGGCCCAACCTTTTTCATTTATTCATTGGCACAAACACAGCATGGAAAACAACAAACCACAATATAATAAAAAACTCACACTCCACATTATACATAACTATGCATGAGCATACATATATATATTAACGCAAACCCACAAACAAAGCAGTTGGATGCATACAACACTGCGCTTTTAACCATGTGGAGTGGTGCTTCCTTTTATATACACGAAGACAACCAATCAGCGCTAGCGAGAACTTTAAATATCAACTACACACACCAATGTGGTAATTGAAGGGAACAGAAAAAAAACAACACTTCAGTAGTATTTCGTGTGCACTCTCGCCGAATAACAACAAGTCCAACTCATTACGACGAGAGAATCGTGTCGCTGATTGGCGGTTTCGCTGATAGGCCATAGAATAAAGCGAATGCAGAGAGCAAACAAACTGAAGTTATGTATGGACGACGGTGCACAAAACAAACGGCAATTAGAGTTTGGAGAGTATGCAATACACTGAGCATAAACCCGGTTAGAGACACAGTGTATGAGCTGGGATATTGAGTGGCTCCAAAGACTTTGTATTTCAAATAGCTGAATTCTCTCAAAATCTAAAAAGCGCGAACATTGTGCTCCCAACCGAGTAAAGAATTGTTTTGAGGGCAATTCTTTTCTAAAATAAAAACTAATCTTACGATTTAAATAAAAAAAATTGTATATTGCGTTCTTATCAAATATGAAAAGTTGCAAACCTCAATCGTGTTTGCGATAAAAAGTGGTCTTCCGATTGTATGCTTGCTGTTGTTGCTACTGAGGGTTCTGGACTTCCCACTTTGTGCATGTGCGGCTGTGTGAGTCCGTTCGCTTTTTATTTCTATATAATATTCGCATGCAAGTTAGTTGCTATTGCCGCTGCCACGCTGCCACGCTGCCTCTGGCTGACTGTAGCTGTAGCTGCTGGGTTAGCCCACTGCTGGTGGCCACGGCAAGTGCCAGTATCAATTTTGTTCGGTTCATAAAAGCATCGCTGTAGCAACGGTTTTTAGTGTGACGCAGACCAGTGATCGCAGAAAGAAGATTCAAATACAACTTTACTGTGAACGCGCGTAGATGAGTAAGCCACAGTAGTAAATTGAAAAAAAAAACGCGCGCTGAAAAAACAATAAAATAATAAATTCATAAAAATATTCGTATGTGCGTACAAAACTATGATATGTGTATAATACTATAAATATATACGTTAATATAAAATATGAAGTAGTGATCTGAGTAATAAGATATAAAAATTAATATTAATAAAAAGCAAAGCTTTTTAACACTTCAATGTGACGTTTAAAACTTAAGTGAAACTTAACTTAAACTTATAATAGCATAAGTATTATGAAGGAAACTAAGAAAGTAAAATGAAATATCCGTGAAAATCATAAAAATTTCGCGTTAAAACGGTTTGTGAAAATTAAATTTAAAAATGTAAATTCTACAGCTTTATTGTTTTTATTGTTGTTACTGTTGTGGTGTTATTTAAAAGCGTTTGGTAAACTTCATTTGGAATTACATATGGGCATACATAAATATACCTATGTATACATGCATTTTTAATATCAACATCAAAGCAGGAATAATATGAAATTTATAATTAATATATTAAATCAATAATTAAATTTAATTACATTGACCATTTACATATGTTTTAGAAAGAAATTTTTAAACATTTACGCGGAAACTTATGAAATAGTATTTTACTATATGCTTATACACTTAAATGAAAAATGTTGTGAAATGTTAATGATAATTTGTTGGTTTTTTTCCGGTAAAAAGTTTTCTTTGGAGGAAATAAACAGTAAATTAATGGAAAAGCCCACTGATTGATTTGTATCAATATTTGATTTTGTCAAAATTTTGAAATTTAATTAACGTTAATTAACGTCATCGTGGCTGGAACTCAAACAACTTGGCGCCAAACGAATGACATATTCGTAAATATGTATGTGGGTGAATTCTCATAAATATGTACGCACATCCACTAATGTGTAAAGAATTGTTATGAAAAACGTTTGCATTCTAAAAATAATATGAAAGAATTATTTAATTAAATATAATGATTGTATAAAATGAACTCCGACACTTTTCTTTTATACATGAAGGTTTTGAATTAGTGGAAATCATCGTTATTAAGGAGAGAACCCATCGTTTTAAGCAATTTTAAGTTATCAGTTGATTTTCTATAAAGCTGCATAGCTTTGTGTACATATTTGTTTTTTTCTTTTTCCTTTATATCATCTCCCTCTTGCAGACAAATTGTGGTCATTCGGTATATTACGGTACTATTTGGCGAATAAACCACAAATTCCACGAACCGTTCCTATAGCCTAAACAAGCTTTAGCCCTTTCATACAAATTTGTAAACAATTTGGTAATAATAATAACTAAGCGATACCTATAGCAGCAAAATGCTTTTTTTTTGCTATGTACTTTGAATTGATCTGCTTGTAAACTGCGTAAACATCGAACTAGACAACCGACTGAATTTTTTTCCGTCCAAGAATCGGCATAATTTAAATAGCGATGTCCTCCGTGGTGGCGATCGTAATATATAATTATATATATTTGTTTAATAATATACTTAATATACTATTAGTTTAAATCATTAATTAAGCTAACTCCAAAATAAATCATCTTTTCCGCCTGGGTAATTTTCAGCTCGAAATTTCTATTTGTGAATAAGTATTTCTCTGAAGGTTCGATTTCCGTCCAGTTGTTAACTAATATTTTTGTATAGTAGTTTTACTAAATGGTATCTGACATCTACACGTGGTGTCTTCAAAAAATAACGGGATGTTCTTTGACTGTGTTCTTCGACTTTAATGGCATAGCGCATCATGAATTCTTGCCTCATTCATTGCCTATGTATGTATGATTGTGTGCATATACATGCATATGTATGTACCATTTTCTGGTAAGAGACTTTTTAGATTTGAATATTTATGCTTGTGTGGCGGGTCGGCGAATAAAGTTTTTTCGTAATAATTTTTTTGTTTTGTAAATAACTACTTTGTTTTTGAGATATGTACATATTTACATTTACATATGTACTGTGCATGTATATCGTGATCAAAAATGTCATTCATATTCATCAGACAGCGTCGTAACTAAGCAAATGCATATGAAAGTCCTTAAAAAGCTCTTTACAACTACTATCATCTCATTAATCAATAATTGTATAGATTTACTATACAAGGTATACTTCCGTTTTACTAATCGAGTTCACAATAAAAAGCAGATATCGAGCTTAAAAGCAAAACACACATTCACACCTCAGTATAATATGCAAGCTTTTTCGTTTCGTTGTCTTTTTTGTCTTTTTCTGAGAACTCGTTAAAGCCCGCGCATCATCTTAAGAAATAAAGTCATACACGCCGGCGCAGCTGTTTTGGTGTGTCTTTCGCGATATCAGCGCGGTTTCAACTTCAGCGGAGCGGGTGAGTCACCTCACAATGCGTGCTGAAGTATTCATGAGCTTCAGCGAAACAAAACAACAGTAAGACAATTGAACGTCACGCTGACGGCGTAAGCCAGCTCGCTCTGCTATATCGTTTCAAAATTAAATATTGAATGAAGAGGTTGAATTGTATTAATTTATATTAATTTGTCGTCGCTTTTTGCTTAATCATTTATTAACGAAGTTGTTAATTTGTCATATGCATATACGACAGTAGATACCAATGTATAAATGTACATACATATGTATAAATATAATATATGAATGTATTTGTGTGAATGCAAATCACTCTGAGCAATTAAAAATCAGTGATCAATTCAAAATTTCCAGTAGAGTATGGGATTTTCCAATTTTTTCGGAAGCTACGATGATACATTCGTACTTCAAAATCATACTACGCTTTAATAAAATAACAACAATAAAACTGTAACGATTTGTGTTCAATTTCGCAATGCTCATATAAATCTGATTATAATTTTCAGTGTTTGGTTAAAAAAAAATCTATTTAAATGACAAGTGCGGAATTTGTGTTGTCAGACGGTTTTAGTCGAAAGTTTACAAAACATTTAACCTTTGAAGTAAACGCAAGCCAAAGTGAAAAACACGTGAAACGACGCATGTAAAACACACACTTAGTGGGTTCTCCCCAGCGAAGTATAATTTCTTGACTTACTTGGTTCTAATAATCCGCAAAGCTGAAGATAAAAACTACGCCCAGTAATCCCGCTGCCGCCGCCGCCATCGCTTCCAATAATATTGCGCCATTACAGCAACATCCAGAGAGAACTCATAACGGTGCAGACGCCTATCACTTACCACAGACGCAGCCACAGTCGCTGGGTGTACCAAACAACACCAACGTGGCTGCCGTTGGTTGTCTTCGGTCCATTTCTTCCGCCACCGTTTATCCGAACGCCGCCAAAATTGCTCCTTACCAAAGACGAATGCATTTGCCGAGCGCATCGGCTGCAGTATACAGCGGCGGTTCATCGTCCGGCGGACTCGTCGGCCTCGGTAGTGTAGGTGGCGGCGGGGGCGGTGCAGGCGTCGGTATTGGCATTGGTGTCGGTGTCGGTATCGACGATGCCGTCGGGCACAATGTTTGTAGTCTTGTTGGCAGTGGTGCCGCTGCTATGGCCGCATCGTGTCCCTCACCAATGCGTTGGTGTGAAGCCGCCTCAGTGCCACAACCGTTACCGCCCAGCAATGCGAGCATTGGTAGTAGTTCACCCATTGGTGGCGCTAGCAATGGTACGGCCCATAGCAGTAATAGTAATACAAATAGTAGTAGTAATAATAATAATGCTAACAACAATAACAACCATAGTAGTGGTGGCAACAATGCTAGCTGTCAGGATATGTGGTGGACGGAACGAATGGTGGAGATGGCACACGAGAAATTTCCCAATGAATTAGGTGAGTGATGAAGTCGATTCGAAACTTTTTGTACATATTTTGATATATGTGTATATATCACGTGTAGCCTATGTAGGTACTAGCACTTTTATCAAAGAACTTGTACGAAATCTGATATATAATATCAGATTTATATATAATCTCCAGCTATATGGCAAATCCAGGAAGTCGGAGTAAAATAATCTCAAATAATGGGATACATATACATGTATCCAATTATGTGTAAAGGATTTTCAAATTTTTATAAGATGTTTCTTATAAAGATCATCCTTTATAAATTACTTGGAGCAGTTTTTGAACATGAGTTCTAATAACTAAATTTACCAAGAATGTTAACAGTCTGACGTATATTTTACGACGCAGACGTATATTTTGCTTTTCAAATATATTGTCCAATTCTTTATTCAATCCTGGATCTGACAATTATACTTTTTAACGACTCGGGGTCTCTTCTCTCACATTCTCCTAAAACAATTTCAGTGGAAAGTCTTGTGTTAAAAATTTGCACGCGGAAAATCTGAATTCATATCGTCGTGGAGTAAGCAGCTTTCTTACTACGTCCGTATTATATTGTTTCAGTTCATTAGTTGCAAAATAATTGGGTTTTTTATTAATCTATAACTTAATATTACCAAATCCAAAATTTTTACGCTTGCATATCATAAATTCATCAAATGTATGTATGTATGAATGTTTTAAAAATTATATCCGTACTTAAATACTCTTAGAAGTGACGTTAAAAAGCTAGTGAATTACCAATTTGAGGCACGTGCCTCAAATTCTTTAAAATATAACGGCATTTTTTATTTTACTCAGTAAAAAACAGGAGTCTCATGTTTAAAATTGCCACAAAAATCAGTGTTAATATTATAATTTAAACATATAGTGTAAAAGTGGGTACTAGGTAAATGCATATGTAGGTAGGCTATATAGGGCTTCATTGCGCATATGTAATTCGATTCGCCTGATATTGATACATCTTTCGTATACCTTAGTATTTATTACACGTAAATATGTACTCAAAATGTTAATGATATTGCATTTTTTGTATGGCAGAGACTTCGTTCTATGCGAAAGGAAGTTTAAGAATACTCCCTTTCATTCAGAAGATGTATTGATACTTGGGAAATTGATTATGAAATATAGCAGCATTGTCGCCAAAGTGATGGATATGGGGAATAGGCGTGTTTTATTTAAACAAATTCTCAAAAACCACACATACATACATACATTATTTTGATTTCAGTTGTTTAAATTTCCACAACTAATTATTATAGTCAGATATAAGATGTCTAAAACTTGGTAGTTTGGTACTTCGTTAGTTGGTATTTTGATAACACTTGAATAACTATTTACTAAATTCCGTTAATTTGGTAATTTATGCTTTTTCTCCATTTCTTCTAAATTTTGTTACTCTCAAACATTTTCTTAATTATTTAAAACAACTGATAACTGCTTTGTGTGATAACTATGTGAATACTAACTCTTATCAACTTAAAAGAAGTAATTGTCAAGGGAGTAATTGTTCCTTGAGACGAGTATTGCATAATACTTTCGTGGGATAATAATACATAATACTTTTCGCTAATATCCCGTTATGTTTGGTGCTGTGCTTTATATTTAATAATGTTATTTAGGATAACGCTTGTTAACAACACGATAAGCACCCGAACTATAATTAAATCATATTAATGGAGATTGCACATAATTAATTAATCATTCGCTTTAATCAATAACTAACAACAACAAAAATATCATTTAATCTTGCAGTACGCACCAGCAATCCATATTTCTTATGCTCCAAGCTGCCACCACATTGGCGTGCTAACAAAACGCTACCCAACTCCTTCAAAGTGGTAGCACTCGTGGAGGTCGGCGACGGCACGACGGTGACGATACGGGCCGGCAATGATGAGAATTGCAGTGCGGAACTGAAAAACTGCCAGGCGACGATGAAGGAGCATGTGGCCAAGTTTAATGATCTGCGCTTCGTGGGACGTAGCGGCAGAGGTGAGTGATTGACAGCAAATAAAGAATGAATACTTTTAAAAACATGAAAAAAAAGCAAAAATTTGTGAAAATCAGAAGCATCGGTAGGAGCACCTTCAGCAGTCAATAATGAGCCACTATGGCAGTGTTTAACTTCCGTCAAAGGATTTTCGGCTTTATGTGCACACAAGTGTTGTTGTTAATTCCACAACAACTTTAGCTGAGCTTTCACATGCAAGAACGCATTTTGCGTCACCTTAAGTGAGACAAATAAATAGCCATAAATAAACCGAATGCTAACTGAACGAACGGGCGTGCACCAATAGGCACTTGCACAAATTACACACACACACACACACACGCGTAGACATATATTTGTATATGTGTTAAGCTTGCAGCCGTGAGTTGGACAAACTCAATGAGGTTCACTCACAGAAGTCGTCACATTATGTCGGTAGGCCCGAGGGGCTCAGCCACTTATTGTACGTATTACATATAAATACATATCCACGAAAGTCTTTTAAGCCCGCTCGCAACTTTTATAAATATTTCCAATTTCGTTTCGACAAAATTGCATACAAGCGTCGAAGTGTAATTCTGCAGCAACAATCGAGAGCGTGCTGTAGTCCAAAAACTGCACCAACTGTCATCTCCCATCCATCACGTGTCCATGCGCTTAGTTACAACCAGTCATTCAGTCAGGACAGTCAGGACAGCCAGTCAGGTCAGCCAGTCAGGTCAGCCTATGACATCATGTTGCCGCACTTTGCGATCGTTTGGTCTGTTCTCCTCCGTTCTGCATTCAAATTGGAGAATAGCAGTAAATTTTTCAACATTTGACACGCAACACACATTTTGCCATCAATAATCGATTTTAAAGTGTGCACTTTGGCATTGTTGTAGCACTTCGGTTGCAACATGTCATCTTTATTTTAGTAGCGTGTTGCAAATGTTGCAAGTGCATGCGAAGTGAGTGCTGCTTCGCGATATTTCGCTAATTCTCTACCGAAACTAGCAATTAATGCTCCAGAAAATTCACGCAACAGCCAGAAGGCACGTGCAACAGTTGGACGAAAATGTTGTTGTAATTGGTGGTAATCAAACGGGACTTTTTTAGACATTTCTCGCCAAGAAAACGAAAACATTTTTGTTTAATTATACTTAGGCACTTAGACGAGAGCAAAAATAAAAACAAAAATCTTGTGAATTCATATGCAAGCATGTAAATTCACGTAAGCCCTTCTTATAGAAAATAGACGGAGAATCCATGTCACTGAATTCTTTTATTGGCGCATTTCTTTTGTGAAAAGTGTATATTTAAAGCTTGTATGTATGAATGAGTTCAAAATTGCATTTTAATAACTTTATTTCACTCGTGTCAGACTTTAGACACTTTTTATGTAAATAGGCGTGGTTTTCATTAAGCGCCATTTTCTACATGTGTATATGTATATATTTAAATAAGTATGGTATTTAAAATAAGTCTTGAGGGCATTTCGAATTTTAGTTGGCTTCTAAAGACTATTATGGGTAGTATTTTCCGTATATTAGCTGTTTCCGATATCCACTCTAAACTAATGATATAACTGTGTTTTGTTATCTTCAACACTTTTGACAATGTTTTTCTAAAACCCCAGCACATTTAGGCATTCCACATTTAGGTGTATTATGCTGCAAAGTAGCTTATATAAGTTAGGTTTTAGATACGATGGGATTGCGAAAAACTTTTATATCATTAATTCGTGTCTACAAAAATCAGTAAAAAGTCATACTATGCCCATTAAAGCCTATGCGAATGAACCCAACCGATATTTCTGTCTCGTTTAGTAAAAAAATTTAATCCGCTAGAGAAGTGAGAGTTGAGAAGAGAATTAAAAAAGAAATAATGTATTTAAAAAAATTTGATATTTGAATGTGCCCTTGCGAAAAACATTGGTATATAATAAATATTTATTTTAGTTCCCTTTATATCCAAGTGTAACCACAGCGAAATTAAGTAGATTGAAAGTATTAAAACCCAAATTTTTCCTGTCGTTCTGACTGCTAAAAAATACAAGAACTTTGATAACGGACTTTAAAGTTCGTCTCTGATGCATATACGACTACTTATGAAATAATGGTAGTTATAAGCTTTGTTTTGAATGCGTGAGAAGTCAAGAGCCTCCATAAGCTTCTGAAAAATTCTTTTAAATTTTAATATATTAGTTTTTTTTTAATATTTTAAATTGTTGAATTCTGGGGTATTTCACTTTTGTTGTTTTGTCTTTTGTGGTTAGTGGTTAAACAGTACTTGATTTCAGATAACAAATAGAAACATTTTTGTGATATGAATGTGTGCGATAACAACAAAATTTATAAAAATGATTAAAAAAGTTGTCGTTTACTTAATCACTTCGATAATAAACAGCAAAAAAAAGCAATATACTTAAATTATGTGGAATAAAAAAATCAAAAAATAATAATTTCAACTTGCATTGGTGCAAAAAAGTTTAATTGTGCAAGAAAGTACAGCTATATGCAACGTTACTATTTAAAAAATATTTATACTGAAATTTACTTATTTTAAACTACAGAATTACTCGAAATTAAGGATTTTTTTCATTATTAATCATGGTCTTATATATTATATTCAAGTAATTTTTTAAATTTGTCGTTTTATACTAATTAAATTGCATACTGTACTTACTTAAAAGTCAGTTCAATGAAAAATATTAATGAGCAATTTAAAAAGCACATTTTTTATTACCTCTAGGGATTGCGTTTTTATAATGCCTGGTTTCTACCCAAAATTATTTTTAAAACGTTGAGTCCCCAATCTACACATTTATAATTATGATATGTGTGTGTGTATGAAATGCTGAAACATTGCAATAGAAATTAATTTAATTTACATTATATTCAAAAGCAAGGAGAAAATGTTGTCTTTAGCATTAAAAAATATTGCTTTTTCATTTCAGTTACTCATAAAGAATATTTTTCATTCACTAAAGCTTTCTTAAAATGTCACATTATTATAATAAAATAAAATTCTTTATAACTTTCTTAAAAATTCTTTTATGAAAACTTGTCCTAAAAAATGTAATTACAAACATAGTGTATTCAGTTCTCTGTAATTGATTTCTCCTAATCTTAAAGTCATTTTGCCACAACTCCATTTTCAATTTCACACCATATACTCTACATAAATTTACCCATGAATATCATTTTGTTCATTAAATGCGCTCCACACTTTACGCTGAAGTGAGCAGCGTTTGCTGGAGGCGGGGACAAAAGCAATTGTCGCATATTATATATCCATACATACATACATACAAATGTTACTACGTAGAAAAAAAGGCAATCTCATTGTTGTCTGCTGGTGACTATTTAAATGTCGGTTATGACGGTCGCTACTGCCTTTGATTGGAATGACATTTAATCATGCGAAACAGCGAAAACAATAATTACGAGCGTAATAATGTCTCTGTATGTAAGGACTACAAGTAAATAAGATTTTTTAATTTACTCGTCTCTTTTAATGCCAGATTCCAGTTGGGGGAAAGTGTGTGAATGCGCGCAATAAATTACCATTTTGTCATTGGTCACTTGTTACAGAATCAGCCGTTGGTCAGCTGGTGTTTCTGACAGACGCTTAAACTTCATACATGTAATGTCACATCAAATGTCATTTTGCTTATTGCAAGAAGTTTAGCGTTTAAGCTGCAATGAAAAAATTTAATTGAAAACCACCACTAACGATACCAGTTGGAATACTCTTATGGGTAATTATAAATTTCTAATATTATTATCGAAAAAGGGTAAACATTTTAAGAGATATCTCAACATATTTCATGATCCTTAATTACTAATATTTACGAATACTGTATGCCCTCCTTAATCCTTACATATTCATCTACACTTAAGCAGTTAAAGTTGTTATATAAATGATAGTTGAGTTCTTAATAGAAATAGCTACGACCTTTGTGTTTGATTAAACTGGGGAAAAATAATTTTGAAAGTTCCAGTAAATTTATCTTCTAGATCGTAATAGAAATATGTTTTGCTTACTTAATTCGTTTGAAAATTTTTATCCTTTTGCAGATGAAATCTCATTTTGTAAAATATTTTGTTAATATGCTCAAAGTCCTCATTAGCGGCTGCATACTTTCACCAACTCGTCACAGAACGCAATTGTGAGTTTGCATACACTCTCATCTGGTACATAAAATATGTGTGTGGGTGTGTAAATGAGTTTTTGAGTGATGCTCGAAAATAGCAAAAACTTAACAAGATTAATGAATTCAATTTGTTTGCACACAATTCAGTTTGACTTGTGTAAAATTCAAAAGCTCTCTTTTCACGCACACGAAAGCTTAGCTGTGGCGAGTGAGCATCATTGTCTTTTCAAGAAGAGTTATGTTGGTTTTGTTTTTGTTTTTTGGCAGCCGGTACTTACATCTAATGAGAGCATGAGAGCCTGCTGACACGCGTCATCAATAAGCACCTTTGAACTACGGCAACTAAATGAAAATCAAAAGGCAAAGAACCCACCGTAAAGCCAAATCCTAAAATAGATAATCATCCTTACCCTTTGACAGAAAGCCAAACGTTAAACAACAACAAGTAATATGGTGCCAACGCACTCATTTATGTGCTGAACTGATTTTTTGACTCCTCACTTGATGTATATACATATATGCTTGTGTGCATATAGAATGCTTAAGCAATACACCCTTTTGTTTTATTTTCTTTTCGCACGCTCCTTTATTATTAGGCTCTGCAGAGAGAGCTGAATTGGTTCACTGGTCCAATGTACCGTTGATGATGGTTGGTGGCGTCGGCGCTGAATGACTAATTTAGATTATTAACTTTCTGAAATCAATCTTTTTTGTCTCTATTCCATAGCCTTCGTAAGCATTGATCTTCGCTTTTGTTTTGCTTTGTTTTGCTTTGTTTTGCTTTGTTTTATTTTGATGAATATCACAAACAAATAGGAACAAAATACTCTTGTGATCTATATACGTATGTAAGTTTGTAAGCACATAATAATATTTTCATTGTTAGGACAAAGCCTTGAGTTTTGATAATAATTCTTTTTGTTTTTCCCCAATTTTTCTTGTTTGCGGGACATTGGAGCGCCGCGTCACATGCTGCCCTCCTGCACTTATGCATATATACATCAGCATATATATTTGTATGTACATATGTATGAAGTAAGGTTGATTTATTTACGCATAATTTTTATTAATTGCGCTTTCAAACGCGATTCGGCATTATTTGCTGTACAACTTCATCGAACGTCTTTGGTTTTTGCCGCATCTTCCACATACGCAGTAAAATGTTGCCGATTTTAGCTTTGAAAATCTTTGGTCCATTAGCATGGACCCGCGTCGGTCGTAAATATGTGTAGTTAATAACTTTATTGTACTTGTTAAAAAGCCTCAATAGCTTCTAATGATTCGTTGATAATTTGGTTTGTTCAGTGGAATTAGTTGCTCAGCTTACTGCCTCTGCTCGGATTTGTGGTATTTGTTTGGTTTTATTCGTTCTCTTGTGTATAAATAGCAGTAGCTACAACCTAAAACCGCCTCCAAATAGCAATGCATTTTTATTAGAAGCTTTTCTAGTGTAATCACTTATTTTTTTGGGGTTAGGTTGTCAGCTTGTAAATGAAACCTGTATATGTCATTTTGTGAGAAGAGTGGAATTGATCGATGACTATATTACTACGCGTTTTTTCATTTGAAAATAAAAAAGACATTATTGAAAAAAAAAAGGTTTTGGAAACACTTCAGATGAAAATATTAAAGTGACCTTAATATTTTTATATTACCTAAAATAAGCGCAACCAAAGTCAAGAAAAGATTCGGCTCGTCAAATGTTGAGCGTATTAGTACTGATAGCTAGTAATCGTCGAAAACATGAAAGTGAAGATATTTTAATAAGCGCGGTTACTACTAAACTACTGGTTTTCGGTACCTCTTAATCTTCACTAAGTGTTCCATTATAGGGTTATTCTGGGGTAAAGAAAAATGAGTCGAATTTAACTCTTTCAGGTTTTATTAAGTATATATTTGAGATTATAGAAAAACGTATTATATATTGACATTTTGGTACAAAATGGCGGCTACTGAGCCAATCACAAATGACTTTTTTTGAGAAGCCCTCTATGGGCACGAGTTCCGTTGCCTCCCCCGTTGCCTCCCCCGTTGCCTTGGCTTCTCGGGATACTAATCTGTATAAGAATTGCTGGTGAACACCGGTAGTTTTTAAATTTACATAAATTTTTCGCTATATGGCAGACTTATAAAAAACGGTCAATTTTGACCATGAAAAAAGCAGTAGATAATTTTACTGTGAAGTTGCAGTTAAAAATTCAAGTGGATACGTGCAATAGTCTCCGAATACCATCGTCGCTCGATTGTAAAAATGTAGTTTCGAGACGCATTATAGTTTTACGCACTGAAGCTGGCTGACCTAAACGCTCCGACACTACAGCGGATTAGACAGGGAAAAATTTCTTTCACTATCCTGCCAATTGAATATTAAATTTAGGATCCTAAATTGTCCTTTAAGCAAAAAAAAAATCGATATTTGAAAATCCTGGATTTCCCTTGAATCCTTTAAATAGAATATAAGAAAAAAAGATGTAACAACATTTGTAGGAGATCTTCCCATTTGGGACTCCAGCTATGTACTTCAAGTTGAAAGCAACAAAAGAGCTTAAAAGTCGGACAAATTTTTTCGTCAAATTTATCCATTAATGTTGTACAACAATAAAATACATTACTATTAGCGTTAACACGTACATTTCAGACCTTTCAACGCTATTTTGCAAGGACCATCACTCTGACACTTGCTGACCCAGTAACGCTAAATTTTGCATCCACAATTTTCTCACCCATAATTCATAATTTTCCCATTTAGTTGCTGTCAAAAACATTGCCAATCAAGTGAATAAGTCCTTAAAATAATTGCACACCCTCGGCGGGCTTCTTTTCGGCAATTAAATGGTCCACTTTGCATCTTCAAGCAATGCCGCCAGCTGTTATGGCGCGTGTAATGATCACTTTAAATTAATTTACCCATCAAAACAGTGCGAGGCGGGGCGTAATTCCTTCAGGATGTTCGCGTTCCTCAATAAAGGCTCCGACTGCTCATGGCCCGTCGTCAAAGCTAGCCGAATCGCCACTTATATGCGGCAGCCAATGGTATTTTTCTGTGGTCTTAACACCGCCGCTCAGCTGCTAAATCCATTTGCATGTCACACGATTGACATATTGCCACATTTTCGAAGATTTACGTTCGCACTTCACTTTTTGAGTGCGGCGGCGACGGGTATTTTAACTTTGTATGCTGTTTTTTTTTTAAGCAACTTTAATTATATAAGCCTAAACTTTATTTCGACACTAATTTATATATGTTTGTTGTTTTTGTTTTGTATATTTGCAGGCAAAAGCTTTACTCTTACCATCACAGTTCATACGAGTCCAATACAGGTGGCCACCTATGCCAAAGCTATTAAAGTCACCGTTGATGGTCCGCGTGAACCGCGCTCCAAGACAAGTAAGTTGGTTGTTGCTGGCCATGCCGGGCGTTCGGTTGCGAGTAGAGAGGCACAAATGACACGTAGATATTCTTCTTCCTCTATCACTACTACTACTACTACTGCCACTACCAAAACTACTACTACTACACATAGCGCCAAAAATGTTTTATACCAGTTGGCCGAACAATACCCACAAACATCCGCATCGCCGTCGTCCATATCCTGCCCTTCGTTTGAGCAGAGTGATTTTGGTGGTTCCATTTTATATAATGGTGAGAGTTTCCGCAGATAACAACAATCCATCCATATCAAATCAGATCAGAAAGGACAAGTCGAACTACTCATTGGGGGCAAAAGTGAAAACAAAGCATTTAAGAAACGCAAAGGCGTATCAGTTTTATGTTCAACTAGTAGGGAATTTGAGGAAAAACACGCATACATCTCAATTTCATAGCAGACTCGTAATGTTTTTAAACAAAGAAAAGATGTTTACATTTTTTAAAACGTTTAGCTCCTTTCAAAACGAAATCAATGATAAACAGTTTCCAAAAATGCATACATCATTGAAATTGGTCTGCTTTTAATTAAATTTTCCCAATCGTTTCTGTTCTTGTTGTAACAGCAGAAAACATGCCCCAAATAATTTTGAGGAATGATGAGAGTTGACAGCCGGGTCCGTTCCGGTTACTATACGGTTACAGTAGATCCGATCAAGTGCAGTACAGTGTACAGTACAGTGTAGTAAGTACAGTAGATCGCGGGAATGGTTCATTTGTTTCTCGTCGTCCTCTTCCTATCCCTTAAATTTTGATAATTATCTACAAATTTATAAGAATATACAATTAGTCGAATATTTCAGCAAAATGACTTTATTAATCTCAGTTAACAGAATTTTAATAAACTTTTTTTTTAAATATATCTCTAGCAATAATGAATGTGTAAATTCGCTACACAAACTTTTTTTAAATTTTCAGATATGTAAAATTCCACATATTGTGCCTTGACATCTAATTTACATATTAAAACTTGAAGACTTTTATAGTCTTTAAAACACTAGAGGTTATTGTTCCAGATGTTTGGCGGTCCGTCAATGAGGACTTGAGTAAAAATATTATATATATATAATATACTAAATATACTATAATATAGAAAAGACAAAAAATATTTAGATATTTTGCGCAGTACATGGACATTTCAGAAAAACGTCACAATTTTGTGCATATGGTAATTTTATTAGCTCAGAGCAGGCGCAGGTTAGAATATTTTCCTACCGATGAATTGGAAAAATCAATATTGTCAGATAGAGTCGTATTTCTCTATTTAGTAGGATAGCTGCAAAGTTTAACGAATATTTAATAAATTTCTAATCTCAATATAACATTTCTATATTTATGGGCATATATTTCTTATGTGAAGTTGACAACATTAATTTAAAATATTTTAATAGGTAATTTTTTTTTTAGGAGTTGAAGAAATGTTCTGAGCATGTTCCATTCTATATAACTATCTTAAGAGCATTCATTATTTCTTCAATACTTTTTCTGCTTCCCCTTGTTTACATAAAAATATTATTTTTGTAAAGTTAATTACTATTTATTTGCAAGTGCCTCACCCAGACCACTCATCCATATTTGATCCATATATTGATACTCTGACACGACTTGCATACAAAGTCTTTGTAAAAAAATACAAAAAAAAAACGCTCTTCATTTCGCAAAGGACACAAATATCAAAGGGAAAAAATCTTACTTTTTGCCACTTGAGCGCATCAAGTCAGGTATATTTATGGAAAACAATTATTATCATATTTATGCTACTCAAAGAGCGACGGCTATACGTATCCAGCTGAGACCAGGCGCTGGCACCTTATTATTGATTGTTTGGAAAACATTTGGCATGCAAACCATGTGGTCACACAAACTGTTTTTTCTTTGCACCTACAAATTGCCCCACGCACATGTACACACACACACACACAGGCGCACTAACACACTGTGGCACATTGAAAAAACGGTAATGCGGGAAAAGTAAAAATGCGGAAAACCACATAAAACAAGGGCATAATTAGCATTTACGCAAGCAGGAATTACAGAGAAACAACAACAACACAGCATTGAGAAAAAATATGCCCAACAAAGGATCGTTTTCACTTTGCCATTTTCAATGCAATTTTCGTGCACTCTTTATAATCCCTTAAATGAGCTATGAGTATAAGTATATTGTCTGTACTTATATAAGTATTATATGTATGTAGGAAGGCAAGCGTAATACGTCAAAATATTTCAATATTAGATCGGTTGAATAATGGGGCTTAAGGCACACAGCCACACAGCGTGGCCATATGTGTTATTTTAAACAAATATTTAAGCAAAAAGTGCATAATGACTGTATGTATTGTATATACAAACGTATCAGTGTCAGCGGCGTCGATAAATTACGTACCCTTGTTTAACTCAGGGCTATTAAACATTAATATATACCGTTTCAAGTATTGCATATGCGCTGTAGAGTATATACATGTAGTATATGTTATATACCTATGCACCTGTGGAAATATGAGCGACCATGTCGTAATGTTGGGTCAGTGTGTCAGAAAAAAATTTCACTTTAGACCTCTGCATTCTTTGTAGATATCGAAAAGTGGCAAGCAGAAGTGAAGTTTTTCTTAAATAAAATAAATAAACTTGCGGTTTTGCACTGAATTCACTTTTTATTGTACAACGTTTAAATTAAGTTTCTGCATTTGTAAGTCTTCACCAGCTATTTACATACAGGGCTTGCTCGTGTTTGGCTATCGTATTTATAAATGCGCCATTTTATCGTTTCTTATTGGTAAGATTACCTTGAAAGTATCATAATTGTAGTATAGTGTTTATTATCCATATAGGTTACAAGCTGTTATTGCTTTAGTTCATAATAAATGTGTAATATTTTATTGTAATGGGGCATCTGCATCGTGAAATCAACAAGTTAAATTCCATTGTTTAACCGGATTATTTCTGCCACAAATATTATTAAAGTTTCATAAACTACTTTCAGGGTTGAACTTGCTGCCCTTACATAATATATAAATATTTCCACAATCCCAGCTATTGTCTACTTATAGATCTTCAATTAGTACTTTTACTGGATAATTAAGATATTCTTTCGGAGATTATTCATTTGAAGTTCAAGACCGCTAGATGGCACCAATGCCAAGCTATTACCAAAAAACATTAATTAGTGCGAACAGCGACAAACTCGTCCATTTAGTAAAAATGGAGAATATTGTAGAGAACGTTTCGAAACAAGCTGTATAGTTTCGGAAACCCAAGCAAGATTTAAATGCAAACTAACTTAAGTTCTATTAGTGAATTTTTAGGTACGAGTGTTTTTACCAAAAAGGGTCACTTGAGTATGTAACACTGCTTTGAAATCTAGGCTGAAACGACCAAAACTTAGGATCAAGATTCACCATCGAAGCACTTATCACACGAAATCCTAATATACGGAGTAATTTAATATATGAACTACAGTACACATTATAAAGCGAAATAGGTTAAGGGCATATGGTGACTAAAAATATTTTAGGTTCATTCTCACAGCAAAACTTATGCGGCATTGAAGGGGGTCTTTGTTTTACCTATTATTACCTCAAAGGTGCCCCTTAAATACCGAAGATATAAAAAGTCTTATAATGGCATAAAAATTGAACTCACTCTAAATTGGTTCAGGGGTTAAATTGTTGTTTGGCAAACAGGGTACATTTTAATTTTACTAAAGTCTCAACTTGGAGTACAAAACACATGACCCGCTTAAATATAAAGCGACTGAATTTCGTGTAGTCTCACTCATATTTCACCCACATACATAATCTATTTTACCAAGAAAATTTAATTTCTAAATGTTTACTTTATTACTGTCTTTCAGGTCCCACTGGCAGTCTTCCATTTCGTGCTGTAGGAATCTTCGATTCACCCTACCCAACGCCTTTGCGTGACTTCGAAGTACGTCGTCCCATGCGCCAACAGTCGGCTGTGTCTTCCAGTACCAATGCGCTGCAGCAAATAGCCAATCACTCATCGCCCAATAGCAGTCGTACAATAAATAACGAAATATATAAACCAAATGCGACAGAGATATCAGGTAATTTAAATTAAAATCAGCTTATTAAGGCGAAAAACAACCAAGAAAAATCTTACGCACACACATTAGTGTATTTGTATGTAAGCGCAATCTATTTGTTTGCATGTATGTAAAAGTTTAATAGGCATTTTGGTGCGTACTCGGCATTTATCATTCGTCATATGTTCCTTTCTGCTTTAAAGCTCATAAGCGATTTGTAGTTCACTTGCTTCATTGTTTGCTCTTATTAAAGTTGATTGCCCAACAAAAGCAATTTCGAATCTTATAAAGTTATTATTAGCCTTTCTTCTTATTCTAATGGAAGTTTTATGTGCTTCACATTAACCGTTTTAATTGAACTTTCCTACAATATGTGTCCGTCGTTCCTTCGAAATCTGTGGTTTAATTTCGTGATTATTCCTTCTTAGTTTCGTCAAGATTTGTTATTTTATGTACTCTCTTTTTTGTAATTTTCCCTTATTATTCATTGCTTATTTTAAGCCCGTTCAAAAATTATTGAAATGTTATATTTACTTCAAATTATATCATGCTCACTGAAGGCATCTTTGGTTTATAAAATTTTCTCCGGTGACCGCGAAGAGTTAATAATAATTTTTATTAGGTTGTTTATTTTCTGAGGTTACAGACTTTAACAAGAGCGGACTCAGTAATCTTATAGTTATGTTATCTTTTTACCATGTTTAATGGAGAAACACTCCATACAAGACCTGTTTATGGGTTTCTTTCGGCAGAGGAGACAGTTCATATTAACATAAGCTTTTCAGCAGGTAATTTTTTGATCAAGCTTAGATTTAGGTAACCAGGTTTATAATTTTAAGCATCGGGGAGTTCGTTTAGTATTGCACATCTTCATTAAATTGAAATAATAAATACATACTTTATAAAAATGTGTGGGTGTATTCACTTGTGCTGGCAGTGAAGTTGAGAAATTCTGCGCTCTTAGTCACAGTTCTTCGATTTTCAAAGTGGAAATATTCATATAACCAAAATTGCCTACTTCAAAGCCATTAGTGTGGTGATGAATTCAACAAATCGTAGATGCTGACAAATTTCATCGGACAGTTATATGCTTGTATGTATTTACATATGTGATGTGGTACACCTACGCAAGATCCATGGTAATCGAATAGAAGTAACAATTTCTCCATTTTCCACATTTCGAAGTGCTCTTGTTAGATTTTTCTAAGCAGTTTAAATTGAAACAATTACAACAAAGATATTAAACGTCGTTTATCTGCCTATGTATATACATATATTTCTGTAGATGAGCGTATGTCTGTAAATCGCAAAGGAGCAAGTAACATTTTAGTATAAAAACTATATTTTTTATGTATTTTTTCTTAAAATGCTAATGACACAAATGACACATCGGTGCGAATTTACAAAAAAAAAACATTTGTTTTTGCTTCACAGTCCGGAAATGCCTACCACGATAGTAGAGCGTAAATACATATTCATATGTACGGCAAAAGCATTCAGCCAGTACACCGCGGTAGGCCAAAAGCAACAAAGTGGCGCTTAAGCTGTTTATTTATTGAAAATGTAAAGCAAATATGAGTGTTGTGGCAGTAATTGGGAGGAAGAGATTTAACCTTCGACAAACCAGACACACACATTCAAATATGCCGTCACCTGCATTTGTACGTGTGAGCCAAAAACTTGCCTACAATTCCGAGAAATCAGTTTAAGGTAGTAGGGAGAATGCGCCGTTATATCACATATGTGTATTTATACATACACGCATATATGTATAGATTGTATATTAAACATTATAAAGTAGTTGTATTAAGCGTGAGGACTTTTATTTGTGAGAGGAAGAAATGCGTACCGCTTGCTATATTTAAATGCATATTGCTATATAACATACAATTAAACATCTTGCATGCATAACGGTACATATGTATGAAATTTGTTTCGAAGTGCGTAAAGCCACAAATCAATCCAAATGCGGTTACACAGATGTTGGATGCAGAAAAACCCGATTTAAAGAAATATATATTGAGTTAATGCAGTTATTATCATCAAGAAACTACTCGTATACATTACGTAAGAGTAATTGTGATTAAATGTATAGTACAGGGTGGAATAAACGTATTTTCATTTTTCAAACGTTTATAAAAAATTGCTTATGCTGAAAACTGCTATAGAATTATGAAAGACAAAAAGTAATATTTTTGTTTCAAACCACACTATCCATATGTTATACGTGAATTGTATCACCACCGCAACCTGGATCAGAACTTTACAATAGAGAGTTGACATATGTTTCATGAAAATTTCCGCATTTCCTCATAAATACGTTATATTGATCCCCTAATTGGCACTGAGTTTCAGGCTATTATTTGACTTTTAAAGTATTCCAAAATAAAAAATTTTATAAATAGAGTAATTTTATGGTTGGCTGAAAGATCTCCGGCAACCAACTTCTGTATCTTAGTATTCTCTCTTTTTTACTTTCTTATTTTTTGCTGAATTTCTCTGATGTTTTGTCAATGAACAGGAGCTTATAAGGTTTAGGTTTTAATTATTTTACCATTTTAAATTTGAACGAATGAAAGCGTAAATCTTTGAGGAGAATGCAATTAAAATATGCCCAGCGCATGAAATTACGATAACTCTTGATTTTTATGGAGCTACCATACTTGGTTGATTCGTTGTATTATTATGTTATTGTGTCCTTGATTACATTGATGGAGTATGTTTCATGTTTTGTGCATGTATCGCAAGCAGAACGGACTCTATAGCATCTATAGCATCCGTAGCACCGTTATGTATGTATACAAATGTAAATAAATTTCAGTTAACCACAGCTTTTTTAGTACTCCAAAGAGCCACAGCAAAGACTGTTATTAAAGGAATTTATAAAAAAGTCATTTAAGAAAATTATTTTTGTTTTGCACCGATTCTAAAAATCATAATATAAATTTTCTTTTATTTCTTCATTTGTTATTCAAATAAATAATACGAAATGAATATAAGAATCCTTAGTAGTTTTTTGAGTACTGCTGGACTATTCCTTTAGCAATTTAAACTTCAACTCAGCTTAACCCCAGAAACAAATGATACTACACTAACACACAATTTTACATATGTATAGTATATATAGAAATATGCATATAAATATATAAATATACGTGCAAAACAAAACGTAATTGTTAACTTTTTCTTTTCTTCACCTCTTCTTGCCATAATCCACACCTCAACTGTCCAAATTGACCAACTGCCAATTCTCGCGCTTCTCTTTCTGACCTCACCGTATACTTCTTAATCAAACGGAAGCGTTTTAAATTTGTACTTTTTGGCAGGCTTTCAATTCGATTGCGACAGCAAATATCCCACAATCCTGAATATAATTTCCCTACTCAATTAACTGCAAACGCAAGTGTTTGCGTGTGTTTATATGTATGTATGCGTGTCGGCAAGTGGGCAGCATAATAGCCGAATGCAATTTCTGAACAGGAAGAGGCGATCAAAGGGAACGCTGCGAAATGAAATCTTTTGGCCCACAAAGCGCAATGGGCTAGCCAAATCGACTGCAACCGAGGCATAGTTGGCCAAGAAGGCAGTAAATAAAGAGCAGTAAACACAGCGGCAACAAAGACAGAACGTATGAGTCGATGAATCGTCGAATTTTTGCGGTAAGCCATTGTTGGTAACCGCAGATCTGACCGCCGTCGCCACCACCGTCACCGTTGCCACCATCCCGGTGCTTTTGTACGGCATATGTATGTATGTATGTATGGTCGGAGGAACCGCAAGCGGTGTGGCAACTTCCGTTCCATTCGCAGCCATTTTTAAATTGCCATTGGCCAAATCTACCATTGTTGGCCCAGAATGTCAAGTCAAAGTGCTCATATGCTTCTTAGTTGCGATTTAATATTGGCAAGCAAATTTGCATTCTTCCTCCTCTGGGTTGGGTGCAAAGGTGCAATATGCAACATTGTGTGCTGCAATTCTCTGCTAATGATGTTCAGCGATGGGAAGTGCAAGTTGCAACCATTTGAAGGTAGAGAGAGAAAGATGGAGAGTGAAAGCGCTGAGGTGGTAGAACAAGTGTGACTGAGAGCGGGATAATGTATTTTGTTGCATGTTTTTGCAGTCAGTGAGTGCCTAAAGTCCAAGACCAAAGACCGTCAAAATGTTCTCTGACCGATTTTGAGGATTACATACACATATCTAACTGCATGTACGCTTGAGTGAACTGATCATTGATCAGTTGTGTAGTGTGAGAACTTTACTTGATTTTTGCAGTGATCATTTGGATTTCGTACTTCATTCATTCAGCTTCTGTGCTCTTGTGAGTATTGTTTGGTGGTGGACAGAGACTTGACTATAAAGCTATCCGAGGTGTGTACGTGTAGTAGCGGATAATTTGCGGTGCACATTACAAATGATCGATTTCCGGTTTAATTTTTAATCCATCCAATTGTATGAGGAAATTGGTAAAGTAATATTTAACTGTATTTTTCACATTCATTATGCTGCTACCAATAAAACGAGTAATGGTGCGCAAATTGGTTTATGTACGCAAATTACTTTGGACACAATACACATAGGCAACAAATGTGCTTGAATACATCATACAGATAAGGACCTATTCATGCTTATTAAGTTGAAGCCTTCAGCTATCTCAATAGCAATTACTAAGATTCCTTTTTCGTAAAATTTTCTCCTAAATACTTCAAAAGAACGATTAGCGCAAATATCCAATTTCTTCGATGTGTTTGGACTGTACATAATTTGAGTTACAGCAAACAGTTGAGAGTTCTGTCAATTCTACGAGACTATATACAAACCCAGTTTAGTCTACAAAGAGTACTTTCGAGCTTACTCTACCTGGCCCTAACATCTCAGCTACACTTTCAAGTACAACTGTTAATCCGCTTAAAAGACTGAAGGATTTTATGAAAAGCTTTTTCATGTCAGAAATACCCACAGAGGTTTAGTATCATTCGACTAGGTCATGAATCGAGTGGTAATCACATAATCAACGCACAAACTATTGTTTTACAATAGTCAACGTATGAAATAGAAATATTTTTTATCTGGTAGGTGTTCAGATCGCCTGGAAATGCCATATTAGAAATTCATTTAAACATATCTATTTAAATCGGCAAAATTCGGAGCATCAAAACAACTTACCCTTAAATTAAGTACTCCACAGTAGTACATGACTCCACAACAGACTCCACAGTAAAGACACTTCGATTGTAGTTTTCGATCTTGTTGAAAAATAGTTTTCGGGGATTGCCGTTTTATGAATGGTGAATGAAGAAATATTAGATAACAACTCTTAGGAAGTCATTTGACCATATACATAAGTGCGTGTTTAAATTTATTGTCAGCAAGTCCTTTACAATTATCAAACGTCAATTGAAGGTTAAATTAATGACAAAACTGACCCCACACTCACACACTGCCACACGCAAAGAAACTGATCACATACACACAAACGGCACGCACCGGTCGGTTGTCCATTATTAGCCATTTTTGGCTTGTATGGCAAGGGCGCCATCCGTATGTACTCAAAGAACAGCGAGAGCGAGGGCAAGCACCAGACAATCATCCTTCGTAAACAATTTAGCGGCATTCACAACGGCGTTGAGTACAGTGGACAGCGGCCGGTCGTATTATTTGATTTGCAGCGTGTAATTCTCGTTGCGTTCGCTTTGTTCTTGCGTGCACCCGCTAAAGACTTCCAGAAGAAAGGTAAAAAGAAACAACAAAATTGAGCAAATCCTGCGCGAATGCAAGTCTTTGAGTTGTGCGTCCTGAGCTGCCACTGCTGCCTCGTAAATTATATGTTCGGTGTTTGTTTGAAGGTAACAGTAGCGGGCAATAGCAATTTGCGCTGTTGCTGGTGTTGCAACGTTGTAATGCAACATAATTTATTTAGTTGTTGTGCCATTGGTAGTGGTTGGCAGTGGTTGGCTACTGGCTACGCGCTATGTGTGGAACCCACAACAGGACCGCCGATGGGCGATAGCAGCAGAGCAAGATGGAGAGAGAGGGAGTGACGGAAGGTTAAGTGTAATATTGCAAGTTGGCTAAATTACTGTAAATAACACAGTTGTTGTTGTGCTATGCCTATTGTAATTTTCGCTTAATTGAAACATTAAAATGTGATAAATGCAGAGGAGTCTGAGGCACTATAATTTCACTCATATATTTGCACACATATATATATATGTTTGCATATATTTATGTATTTATCAACACATGTCTCGTGAGGTGATTGCGAAAGAGTTTGAGTGTATTTTCATACTCTCGCAACATGTTGAAACAGAGTATAACAGTTTTGTTCACCTAACGGTTGTTTTTAACACCTAAAATTAATCTAGATAGATATAGAGTTATATATATTTAAATGATCAGAATGACGAGAGTTGAATTCCAAGCGACTGTCTGTCCGTCTGTCCGTGCATGTGATGTGCTTGAGTAAAAATTGAGATATCTTGATAAAATTAGTAAACATGTACCCTGACGCTCAAAGGAGGTTGGTATTGCAGATGGACGTAATCGAAATACTGCCACAACCACAAACTGCCATTAATCGAAAACAGATAATGTGCTATAACTAAGCAGAAAATTAACATATAAAACTTAAATTTGGTACCAGCCAAAGTGTACAAACTTGATTTCAACTTGATTGTTTTTGTTATTAAATCATATACTACAACTATATCTGTATTTTTTCAACACTAACCCTTTTAAATAAGACACAATGTGATATAAGCAAATGCCACTAGCTAGAAATGTTGAAACAAACCAAGGATAGACCCTCTCAGACTTTTTATGCCTTTGCTTCAACCCCTCGAATCTTAATGGTTCATAAAATATTAATTCAAATTGGTGCTTTTTGGCGAGAGCATAGAATCGTATGGCAGACTTTTGAATGTAGGATATTTGGTTTCCAAATGGTCTAAGACTATCTCAGTGAGTATTTATTTAACCCCACAAGATATATCGACTTTTTTATCCTCTCTAAACGGCGGATAAGGAACTTTATGTCAAAAATATGCTCGACATTGACACTGACTTTGAGGTTTAGAGAAACAAGCAGAACGGAGGTCGCACCCAGGAATTTTCGAATACCTGTACCATTTTCCTCTCACAACAATATCGTTGTGCACAGCTTGGCTGACTGTCTTACTTGACTTGTATTTCGTATTAGTTTAGTCGAAACGGTAATATTCCTCCTCCTCCGTTCGTCACTCCTACGACCAACTGCCGCTGTTGTAGTTTTTATTGACGCAGTCGTCGAATGGCTACGTAATTCAAATAAACGTGGTATATACACACTCACTAGTTATATTAGTGGAACACCTTAATAACCAGCTTGTCAAAATTCAAGATTTTCCAACTGTACGCTAATCACCAGCTATGCTCCTTAATTTCGTTGAATTTAATTTATTAACTTCAGAAGAAATTATCACCAACATTCTCGAAGAGCGTCACTCGTAAGTGGCATCTTCCGCTGCTGCTTTTATAACGCACACATAACCCTACTTATACAAGTAGTTATAGGGCTACCTTTGCATAAACACCTGCTCAATCTGCTCAATTTTCTAAATAATTAATCAAAGTATTTATTTATTTACTTGACGTTGGGTGCCTTTGACGGATTTTCACAATCTTATTATACATACAAATACTTGCATAAATACTTGTAGAAGAATTTTCCTTGTGTCAGCGCTAGCACATTGTTTCTTTACTCTTTTCACGATGTCTTTATCCTTGTTATAAAGTGAACACAAATTTGCTGGTATCCTTCCGCTGCCGTTCTGTATAGCATGGCATGGCATAGCGTGCGTCCGTTTCGCTGGCAACCCTTCCTCCGAGTGTGGTAGCTTGACATTTTGTTCAGCGTTGATTTGATGTCTCTACATACGGTTTATTGATGGCGCTCAGCGGGGCTCCATATATTGCAATTTTCCATGATTGACATATAATATGTGTAGTCTATAACAGTACTCTTGCTGAAATATACATATGTAGGTGTGGTGAGTGTACAAGGGGCACATTCTGTGATTGTTCGTTTCGCAGCTTGTAACGTAAAATTATTTTTCAATTAGCCCTTTTTATTATACTTTATGTTTGTGACATGTTTTGATATCTCGTTTGCAAATGAATTTTATTTAAAGACGATCATTTAGCGTAGATTTCTTTAATAATTGAATAAGTCAGCAAATTTGAATAAAAGGCTGTTAGTTGACAAATTAGCTGCTTCTAATTATAAAATATTAGCAACAAATATATATAAAGAATACCACTCGCATTAGAGTGAGGCTATGAAAGACCTTTGGCCAAAGGGCGCCAAGATTAATTCCGATCATTAAAATAAAACATATTTTGGATTAGATTAGATTAGGTTAGGCTTATGTATACACGAAGCTCTTTGAGTATACCACAAATCTGTTGAGGAGCAAATTTTGATTCTAGCTGGTCTTACTGAATGTATGACATCTAAGACGTCTTAACCTTAATCGTATGAAAGCTCGAGATGTTTTTAACCCGCCTTCTTCCAGACGACTTTACCAATTGACATCTGTGACAATTTTAGCCCCGTCGGACAATGCAACTGGACACAAAACCCACAACTGGTAAAAGATGAACCTTGCAGAGGTCAAGTATTTCAACAGACATCTTGCGTTCTAATCTGGGTTTGTTGATAATTTTTGGATGAATCTTTTTATATGAATACGCCACACCCACCACAATACCCCCCGAAGGGCTTACCACAATGAGCAGCTTGGAGCGCTTTCCATCTTCAACGGGCTCCTGCTACCCGTGGCATCAGATTAAAGTCTCCGGTCAGACCTTGTAGCCTAGGCTACTTCCAGTTGAGCTACCCATTCAACTCAGACTGGTGTTGTAGTTTGTATTTTGAGCTAAAATGCCTCTTTAAGTGTGACCTTAATACATTTGAAGTGTTATAAACTCAGTTCAAGCTAAGTAATATAGCACTATTTCTGACATAGATAAGCCTATTTAGAGCAAAGTATATTTCAAATGCAGTGCATTTTATGGATTTTAGTCGCCTTTTACGACAGACATGCCTTATCGCGGGTTATTCTTATCCACCGACCCGCACGGGGGGTAGGATGCAATGTCACACATATCCGAAAAGTCGTTTGATTATAATTTTTAAAGTGTTTAAAACTAAAGCAGTTTCTTCCATTCATATATGACAGCGCCATCTGTTGATTGATTAAAATTGAGTTTAGTTTACACTAAGGCTACTCAGAAATATTTTTTTCCAGTGACTAGATAAAATCACTTTTATTTTTATTTTTAGTCTCTCAAATTTTATATGAGGTGATATCCGGAAATCCTCACAAAGATTTGCTTATAACATAAAAAGACAAATGAGAGCAATAGTATTATATGTGTTATATGTATGCATTATATGTGTAATGTTTAATGGAAAGAAATCTATTTTTTCTCTTTTACTTTCCCAGAAGCCAATGCACTGATGGGAGCCGCAGATTGGACAACCGGTTATTCGTCGTACAATACAAGTGCCTATACGCCCTATCGACCACACAACCCTTACCAATATCCACATCACACACCGACTGCTGCCGCACCCACCAATCTGCCGCACTGTGGCTACGATCCCAGTGTACCCACGACATTAACCAGCGACCATGGTCTTGCGGTACCCGGTATGCTAACGGACATGTCCTCGTTATGTGATTATCCGCACAGCGGCATGGCGGCACCCACTGGCACCTACATGCCACATGCACAAGCGCCAATTTGTAGTCCCAACCATTATGATACCGGCAAAGGGGAGCTGGAAACACTCAACACCACCTACCCCTCATACAATAATTTTGCAAATGGCTACAACAACTACAATTATAGTAGTTGCGCCGCACAGGGTGGCGGTTACCCGGGACAAGCAACACCCACTATGGTGCTGTGTCCGAAATTCTACTCACACACAGTCAATCAAAATGAAATCCATGTGCATGTGCACGACAACTCGTTGATCAGTTCGCTGACAGGCTACCGATCGAGTATTGAGATCGGCATTGGTACATCGGATCACGAAGCTTTGAGTGCACAAGGATCGTCACAGGCATTACATGACGCCCAAATGGGCAGCGGCAATGTTGGCAGCGGTGGAGGAGGTGTGGTGACACCAGCGGACGTCAGCAGCGCAGCTGCGATCACAAGTAGCGAACACAACCTCCAACAGCAACAACAGCAACAACAGCAACAACAGCAGCAGCAGCAACAGCATGACGCGCAGTCACAGGTACAGCAACAACAACAACAAACGCATTTGGAAGTGCCACAGGGTGACGCGTCCGTGACGGGAGAGCAACACAGCGGCGCACGCAATGTGGATGTGGGTGATTTGGGCAACGTATGGCGCCCGTATTGACCGGGCGATGGTGGTGCAACCACAAAGTCCTACGTACTTGCACATTGAACTGACTTGAAAACTGAATTTGGATGCAAAAACCCAATAATTTAATATTTTTTTAATTGTAGGCACGTGTAACTGTCTTTGGAAAATTATTTTTTTTTGAGAAATAATTATTGTTTGAGAATGAGGAACATATAGAGTATGTACTATAAAATAGACATGCATTTGTTTATTTACTTTTAAATGTTAGTGTAAATGCGTGTTAGGGAATAAAAAGATATTTAAAATACATAATGCATATATACATATGTACATATGTATTTGTACATATGTAAATTAATATTTATTGATATTTAATATTTTCTAATTATAATGCAATCGTCCATAAAAAAAGCTGATGTACAATATCGCGTATTTAAATATACATAAGTACTTAACATATACATACACACATACATGCAAATAATACAACTGTTCAATAATTTTGTTATTTACCTTAATGTCGATAATAAGTGTTTACTCATAAATATTAGTACAACTTGCATTATATTTACTTAACTATATGTATATTATATGTATACTCATGTGTATATTATATAGCGTGTAATTAAATTAAATTAGAATGTTTAATAAAAAATTAAATACCAAATAATGAATAAAGAATAAAATTGATTTTTAAACAAATTAATTGTGAAATTGACTTTACAGCAGAGTGTAGTGAATGGAGCGGGGTGGCAATGCTTAAAATTTATAGCTATAGATATATTCGTTATTCTTTTTAAACTACTTTTCAGATTGACAATAATTTTGCAAAAGTGTTTAAAAATCCATTGCAATTCCGTCAGCAATGTTGCAGCTACAACAACAAATTTAGTACATACAAAAAATCGGTTGGCTTTTGAATTTTGAATTTTCGAATTGAACTGTTTTACGTATGGCGGTAAAATAATTAAATAGAAGATTGCCACTCGATAAAGAAAAAATTATTTTTATAGTATTTAAAAAAACACAAAACTATTGGCATTAAACTTAATGGGTTTAAGAAGGTTTGAAGTGGAAAAAATAGAGTTGCCATGTGTTTAAAATTTAGTTAAATATTTCTTTTAAATATTAAATTGTAGTGGTTTATGAAGGCTTTCAAACGAAAATAATTCTTTTTTAACTTTATATTAAATTAAATATATAAAATAAATGAATTTTAATTACAGTATGGCTAACTAAAAGGGTTTAAACAAGATTTCCAGCTAAGAGGAGAGAAGTTACTTTTTTGAAATACTGCTCAAAATTATTAAATGATAAAATTAAATAACAAGTGTTTTTTTTACAATATGAACATTAAAATAGTCAGTTTTAAAAAGATTCACGTCTAGGAAATGTTTTATAAGAGTTGTCAGATGTTTAGAAATTTTAATATAGTATCGTATTTCAAAAATATTCGATGTACATACATGCACAGAAAATCAGTTAGGACTATAAGTTAATAAATAAACATAATTTTTAATGTCTAAAACACGCCACTTCCGGGTAAACTTTACTTTTTCCGCGCGTGGGTTTTTTTCGGATGTTATCGATGATTTCGCAAAACTCTCAAAAACTTCAATAGTAGTTCTATAGCCAGCTTCACTTCACACTTCACTTCACAGGATTTTTTAAAGGTTTTTTAATTGGCTTTTATTTAAATACATAGTCGAATACAGACATTCAAAAATATAGTATGAAAGTTCCATTTAATCCTATTCCTTATCTTGTGATTAAGTACCTGTATCTTTAATTTAATATTTAAGAATAATTGCTGACATCCGAGGAAGAGTTTGGCAATACAATACCCACGGCAGATCCAAGTAAAGTATATATAAGATCAGGTGGTGTTTCAGAAGGCACATTTCTCGAGATGTTCCTAAGGCATGCAAACTTCAATGTAGAATAGTAATAATGATTATTGACGAAAAATATATCATTATTCATCATATTACATTTTGAAGTACGGTCAGGTGAAATACGCATCATCATTAAAATGCAATAAATTAGGAATAAATTTATAAATATCGTATATAGTAGGTATTTAAACAATACAATGAGTGTTAGAGCACAGTACTCCACGAATATAATAACAGTATAATATACAATAGATAAATACAAATTTAATATTAAATTTATTCCCTGTTAAGAACTCCCCTCCACATTTGCACAATTTTAGAGAAAAAGTTTATGAAAATGTGTGTTGAAGCATTATTATGAGAATAATTTACTGTTTAATTAATCACTGTCTTTATAAAAGTATAGACGATTGCTTGGAAGACTATAATGTTTCATGCACAAACTCTCATATTTGTTAGAATTTGTGGCAAATACGTTTGAACAAATGTCTCCTCAGCTCCATTGTTTTTTAGATTGATTTGAGATGTTCTACCACGGCATACTCGTACACTTATCCACACTTATGCGGTACATTCACCATCTGCATACAAGAACTCGGCTATAAACGTTGTAAAGATAACTTCGCTACATTGCTTTACAGTAGCTTGTCAATGCGCAGATACCTCGGACCTCCCAGTTGCAATGCATGTCGGCTCAAACACTTTAGGCTTAACGCTTTTGACATAAGCACATGCACATGAGCAAGTCTCAGACGCATACACTATTATATACACAAACGGGTATATAAACGCTAACAGAGAAGCTGTAACGAAGAATGGGAAAAAATTTGACTGAAGTCTGAAATAACTCTCCACAAATTCCAGCTATGAAACTCAACCTGCGCAAATTCTTTTCTTCCCTCACGAGGCACTCTAGCTTAAACTGCGCGATAAGTATTTAAAGCTGAAAAAAAAGCTTGGGTTCAGCTATGGATATAATTGTTAGAAAGTTGGCTTTACATACGGCATACTATATGTTTGTGTGTGTGTTCGCGTCCCTCATCGCAAGGTGATCGAACACACTCACACCCTTCTGGCGACCAGCAGTTTCTACTGACCGTACGTTCGTTCAGGCGGGGAATTGATCACCTTCTGCAGTGGAGGCGCACAGTTTTTGCACGCGTGTGCTCCGCACTCGACGCTCAACGTTCAGCGCTCGACTCTTGCTGCTGCACATGCGCGCTTGCTGCTCGTTGCATGCAGCTTGGGGCTTCGCACAGGCAACTGGGTAGGTACGTGGCGGCTAATTACGAGCGAGAATTTGATATTGTCCTATATTTTGCATCATTTCTTTGCATTTTTTTGCATTCTACTTTTATATTATTATTTTTTCTGCTCATATGCTTCTGTTAAGTTGAGACTTTTCATGTCTTTTCAATTTTACACTTGAGCGCTGATGCACACGCCGCTGGAGCGTTGACTTTCAGTAGGGGAAATATCTCAACAATACATACAGCTATAATTTTATGGAAATACTCGTAATGAGGAGCATGCGTGGCCCTTACATACACAAGTACATGCATACAAACAAGCAGCGTGGACTGGTAATATCCATCCGTCAATCAATGCGCCAGTAAGTCAGCCGATACGTTTGCGCATCGAATGCTGTTGACATCACTACCAAGGAATAAAGCAATCGAAGACGCTTCGAAAAATAATATGCAATTGAAGACGAGCCCTTTGGAAAGTACGCGTACGGGCATTTGCTTGCTGGTGGCATCGATACCTCACCAACTTGTTTGGCTTCATTCTTCTGTGCAATATTTGGTTGCAGTAACAATTAAGAAGTTGCAAGAATCTTATTCACAATAAAAATATCAATATATAATAACTAGTAGTCAGGCTGATACCAATTTGATGTCAAAAAGAAGCAGTCTCGAAAATGAATATTGTAATTGGAAATATTTGAAAAACTTTTCGGTAAAGTTGGTTTATTGAATGCGAGCCAATAGCACAATTTAACCCGCTTGGAGTGACTTGAAGGACAACCTCTTTTATAGGGATCGTTGGTGGTGGTTGGAGGTGTAGCGAAAGAAATATGGTTCAGTCGTAGAAAAAATATAAAAAAAATTTTATTTTGTATTTCAATATTTGTATATTATCATCAAAATCCATAATATGTTCGAGGATAAATTAAAAATATAGATAAGATTACTTTGGAATCGTACACTTTGGGAAAGATTAAATTAAGTTAAGATAAACATTTTTCAGTAGAAATATTTTAGCAAAGAAAAAACTTTTTGGCAAGATTACGGTGTAAAGCAGTTGAACTGAGCATTAGAAGAACAACTGAACACAATCTGAACATAAAATAATTTTATTGTAACTTTAAACAAAATAATCCGTATTTCACCATTACCATTCCTTAGGTCTAAGGGTGAATATCCTAACGACCAAAAAATTTGATTTACTTTTAGAAAAATCTTTATTTAACAGCGGAAAATCTCGGGAAGTAATTTATAACTTTCGGAAAAAATTTGCAAGGAATTACCTTTCACAAAAATCCATTAGTTGTTCGGAAACAATTCAAAATTTGTGAGACATTAGTTTCCTAAATATTTACACATACACACATTGTATATATATGCTCTACTTTTTCAAAAGTCTTTGGCAACATTTGAAGACATCTTTGAAACATCCTGCACCCTTACACTTGAATATTCCGCAAATTAGTGTATCGCTGATATTTATATTATCTGTATATACAATGTAATAGTGTTGTATTCAATCAGTTTCATAGTAGCAGTGTTTGTTGTTGTTATTGGAAACGCCTGTAGTGTGTGAGCTTGCGGTGTCCAATTCAATCTATAGCTACAAATAACCGCAAAGCTTGCACGATCATCTCGATCGTCTGTTGTTCCATTGTTGTACGTACATATGTATACAAACGTTGTTGTAGTTGCTGTTGCTGTACATTGCGGTCTGCTGTCGGTGGCGGAGCTGATGGTGCTAGCGGTTAATTGTAAACTACTATATGGATAGAGATTTTACGTGAATACAATACTATTACTGTACATATGGTTTATATGTTTTATGTATGTACATATGTACGTATGCACCCCTGACGCTGTTTGAAGGTGCGTTTTTAAGGTTTCATTCAAAATTTAACATTTTGCAATAAAATATTGTATGTAGCAACCAATCACGCCTGGCTGAGCATATGTTCGTATTAGTGCTACTTACACACACACGTTTACATATACATGCACCCATTCGTAAGTGTTTGCTGTGTTGTATGCAAATTTATTGTAATAATTGCACGGGCGGTTGCTTTACATGGACGCATGTTCACCTCAATCCAACAAGTATATATGTGCATACATATATGGATATGTATATATAAATATTAGTACATTGAACACATTTACACAGTAGATTTTAACACTTTAATTAAGTATTATTCTGATGCTGTAACTTTTTGGGAAACCATTGTTTGCGGTGTTGTTGTTGCGGTCACATTTACATTTATAACATCCCCTTGTACATTAGTTGATGTATGCTCATTACTTAGCACGTATTTTATAGAATAAATACACAAATAAACTTATTTGTTTAGCTGTTCGCCCCCATTTAAGTGAAATTTTTGAAATATCTATTTCGTAATGCCCATTTTGCGGTATATGATAATGATGTATAATTATATAATTTGCAGAATTATATTTGACTATTAGTCAATGCGATTTCAATTGAAAATGTGTTGATTTGTGTTGAAAATATATTATTAATTTTATCATTTACGGTAATATATTGACATCTTTGCTATTGGAGACATATTTTATGGTAACTCATTTTGTTTTTGTTTGGAGTAGTCGTTCATATTGTTGGCAAATATACTAATTTTTATTTTTAGTTTTTAATTTATGCATGTATATGAAGAGCACACAGGTCTTCATTCCTGAAAACAGGCATGAAAAGAAAGAGAAACCCGGCAGAAAAATCCTAAAATATTAAATTGCAATATTTTTTTTTACTAAATATTACGACTTATTATACAGTTTTATTTAATAATTAATCTAAATAATCATTCAATCAATATTAAAGCTTATTAATACTGAGAAATTTTTATCACATCTATGAAACATTTCATGAACCGACCTTATAGAGCCTAAAAATGAATCAAAACGAAGCTAAACCTACAGAAACTCTATTCCTCTAAAAAGAGGTTTCCAAATGTATCATAGTGCGATTCAGGAAAAAAGAAAACTGCTCAATAGAGTGTAAAAACTAACTGCTTCAAATGAAATATCGAAACTAACTTCCTAAATGAACAAAGATGCATTCAAAATACGCGAAAAATCAAAAAACTCCTAATTTTTAAGTGCCACATAAGCAGCAGTAATAGTAGTTTAAGAATTCATATATATGGTAAAAATAATTTTATATTCTTGCATTAAAACGCTTTGCCATAACTCAAAGAACCAAAGCTTTTGCACTATTTACAAATAGTCGATCAGAATTTAGATTTAACCGTTGGTCACAAAACGATAGAGAAGAAACCAAATAAAAAATATTTGTTTTTATTTTTGTTATAATTCCAAAAAATAATCCTTATATGCCTTATATGTGCATTTTCAGTGTTTTAAAAGAAAAACGTAGTTATACAAATGTACAAACAAACACAAGATTTAAATTGGTATGACGTACTTTAAATAGCATATCATTTGCTATGAAACAACGAACCACTTAAATCAAAGGCAGAATTCAACAATAGACCCACTTAATCCCTCAAACAATTGTGCCGCATAAATCAATCCCCACTAGCAATCGTAATTAAACTGGTTGTTTTCATTATACGTTGACCAAAAACAACAAAAGCGTAGGCAGACAACCAAAATATTGCTGACGAAAAGTTAACTAACTATACATAACTGTATGTACATATATATCACATAAGAAAGTAAATACGTGAGATACCGTTTGGAGCACGATGTCAATAGCAGCATAAAAAATGCATCAAGGCAATTAGCACACACGAACCCCGAATCGATTCCACGAATAATTGGTCAACACCCACAATTTACGATGCGCACGCGTCGCTCTCACGTAACGCTAGACCCCGTGCTCTGCTCTTCAAGCGCAAGTATCTCAAAGTTGCTGCTCTCCAGCGCTGAACTACATGAAAATCTACATGAAAGGCTGCCTCTCTCAATTCAGCTGAATTGCCCACGTTGACTCAGCGGCCGAGCTTGTCACTTGGGCTGGTCCAGTTGTGTTAGATGCGCCCGCACGACGTACACAAACGATATGATTCATCAATGCTGGCTGACCAGTTCGACGATAGCGCGTTTTATTGTTTATTCACAGCTGTACGGTCACTTGCGTCTGCATGAGTGTGTATATCTGCGTTGCTATTGCTGTTGCTGTTGCTGTTGCTGTTGTTGTTGCTGTTGGTTCGCCGACACTTGTAGACATAGGTTAGTTATGTGAACAGCTGATTGGTATGCGCTAATGAAGTCGTCATGCCGCGCACAAACGGTTAGATTTAGTGGATGTTTGTGTTGATGTTGTTGTTGTAGTTGACAATGTTTCGATTGTGCTCAAGTGCGAATTATCCAGGTTTTTTCACTTTAATTGCAATTTGTTAATAAAATCTATATATAAAGCTCAGTTATTCCAGCTAAAGGGTGATCAGCCGAAGCTAAGAAAAGTCGGTGGCGTTATACCGAGAATATCACGGCAAATATTAATTTAAATGCATTTGCCATAATTATTTGCGTTGCGCATAAGGTTCGGAACTGGGGGATTTTTCATATGCTTACAAGTAAAAACAATGAACTGAAAATTTTAATAGAAATTCTGATTGATTTCACAAATATTGTGCATTTGCATACGGGTATTAATTGTGTTTATATCTTAGGTGGGGTAAATGCTTAAAGTTTTAGCTTGCAAATGCTTGTGTTTTCTACAGGCGCCTATTTACCTTCTTATATGTGAGGTGTATTTAAAGTATTCAATATTTATTTTAGAAATTTGAGGTCCGTTGACATCGGAATTTTACTTCTGGCACGCTGATAAATCAGTTTATAGTGTTTGAGCGGTAAATCAAAAGCACAACCAGTTCAGGTGTTTTCTTGAGAATGCTTTAGGGAATTCCAAAGGCGTGTGTTATAAAATATGTGTATGTTGCTTTGATAATTTTATAATCATTATTATTTATTATTTCACACTTTATTTCAAATATAGTATTGGGGGAATCGCGAAATAATAATATGAGGAAATTATGAAATTTTCTCGAACATGTTATTAAATCTAAATGAAATATTTTCATCATTTGAAATCAAATCAGAAATTCTGTACATATGTACGTACAAATATAAAACATAAGTATGGTAGGCCATTTGATCCGAGTTTTCTGCTTAAGTCTTTTGTTTCAATCATTTAAAAAGTTAAACTATTATATTAATTAATATATAATAAATATATTATATAAATTATATATAAAATAAAATATTATATTATATAATATATAATAAATATATATAATGTCATATATTAAGTGATGTTCTCCTCATTAAACAGAACTTTTGGTGAACTTAGTCGAAATCGTTTTGGCAATAGGATAACAGGACAATATTCTCTTTAGCATAACGGTCTCTTTGATTATAAAGAAGCATTTAGTATACCATGTAACTATTGTTGATTCCTACTGACGAACGATGGATGGATTGCTCATCATGTTGTTCATCATTGTAGTATACCCCGATAACTAAAGCAAATTTTCCATGGATTATGGAGTGGTTGGTTGCCGGAATTGTTGGAATGCCGAGCTCGCGATAGTTTTTTGTTGGCATAAAAGATCAAATTCGAGAAATCACAGGACGAAGGTAGATGAGATACTCGTTCCTTATACCAATATTATTACAAATACATAAAAACTTTCAATATGTGATTTTAAATAAAGGAGTCACATCTAAATCATACAAAAACAAGCCTTTTCCTATTAATTTAAATCATTTTCTGCGAAAATTTCATATAAATTCTTCAGCAATTACATATATACAAATGTTTGTATATATATTATGTTATGCTATATTATGAAAATTTTATATACTTACGTATGTTGAAAAATCAAACTCTTCCATTTGTTGGTCAACCAATTTTCAATTAAGTACTATATTTTCAATATTTAATAAGCGGTTTACAACAACAACGGCAGCGAACATAAATTATACTGTAATGGATCATATCCGCTCAATTTGGCTGTTTTGCACATCGAAAACAAAAACAAAAGCAAACATTCGCGCAATATACACACACACACTTATATTGACACACAACGGAAAACCAGTTAAATTATGCCGCATAAAATGGCATCGACGCTTGGTGGGGCAAAGGAGATGTGTTAATTTTTTTTTCTTCTCTATTTTTGTTGTTGCATCAACTTAATTTGCGAATTAGCCATAGTGAAAAATGGCACACAGAGAGCCAAATTACCGCCAACAAGGCTGAAAATGCATTCACACACATGCAAAAATGTGTGCATAAGTGGCATAAACAGCGGGAATGCCAGCGGCGTTAAACCGGAAGCGACATTTGAGACGGCGAGGAGCGGGGGTGAAATGGAAATGCAGTAGCATCAAGTGTAGCGACAGCGGCGGGAAATATGTCAAAAACGTTAGCCAAAAACCGCTAATCAAGTTCACAGGTCACATACCCGAAATGCCGCAGGCCACAAGCAACACACACACACACCTTCACACATGCATAAATACGCAAAATACACAACACAATCACACTTCTGATTGCACTTGTGTGGTAATTGAAATTTACCCACCTATTTGCGTGCGCGTGTGTGTATGTATACGGATTGAAGGTTTCCCGTTAATACAGCGGAAGCGACATCACCATTTTATCGTGTTTTTATTGAATTCCGTATGTTTGTTTTTCTTCTATTCATATGGTATTTGTTTAGACGTGTAACATTTAGTATAAGTAATGTGGTGTAATGTATATAATATTGTTGTTATATTTGCAAGCATTTTATCTTAGCATTTACCAGCATCACAGATGCCAACACGCGTCCGTTCGAAACCACTTCCCGTGAATGCGCCCCATCAATTATAATTTTAACTAAATAATTTAATGAAAAAATGTGAAAATGCGAAAATGGGAAAAGAGTAATTGAAATTAAATTACATCCTCTCGATTTTTTAATAAATTAACTACATATTTATGTACAATAATATCCATATTTTTCAATAAAGTCTACAATTTGCAAGAGTATATTCACTTAAAATTGATTTCCCCGCTTGCAGTTGAAAAGACTCAATCAGTTTAAGATCAGATCTTTACTTTTGTCTAGATTAAGAAATTTGCCAAGAGGTACTCAGTTTAATTTTTCTCATTAAACCAGCCGCCTAAAGCTTATGAACCTTCGTATTCTAGTGAGTCTGGTTTCGTATAATTTTAATGGTTAAACTGCTGTCCTGCTTTTTTCAGGTCCTTGACATCTTTTTGCATACAAACTTAAAGTAGTCTCCAGGTTAGGTATTTTCGTGCTCTTTGCTTGAAATGTTGTAAAACTAAATTAGAAATATATGTGCCATTGCGCGGTTATATCAAGAATGATATGATACTTTCTTCTTTCAATTTACTAAGTACGTCTGTTCAGATTATCATCAGCTGGTTCCTTTTTTTCTTTAGTTTTAGATCCCGATCCTGCTACGGAACCTGTTCTATTTCGATCGCGAAACTCCCACCTATAGGCCGACAGAACTAATAATTCATTATAAGAGAGTTGTTCATTATACAGAACGATCTTCAGGACACTTCGTACTTATGAAAAGTTTATATGTTTAACTATCCTCTGTCATTTAAACAACAAAAAAGATATAGATAACAAAATTTTAATAATCCTCATGCCAAGTAGCCGCTGTATAAAGCACATTTTGCCAATAAAGAAGAAAAAAAAAGATAAAATCTGACAGAGAGGCACGCAAGAGACTGCAGCCAAAGCAATTTGCATACGAAATTGCCCAGATGTGCGTACAATGAAGAATATAACGTTTTTTCGAATAAGCAGGTGTGTCTTAGATATTGAATTTCGGCGTTGAGGTGTTCGAAATACAACCAAAACTATATAAGTGTGTAAAAAACTACCTCCTTCAACCCGATAAGTATGTATTCGGCATAATTAGTTTTATTACACTTTCAACTTTCGGCTGACAGCTCAGCCATCGAACTCGGGTGCAGGTGCTGTAGCAATCCTGGCATCGTTGGACGGTCACCGGTGCGACCAAAAAAGTTACGCAACACATCAACACGATTGACAGTTTGACATGCATGGCACAATACATCCACACATGTATACATATAGTTGGGTAGAGCTGGGCCAAAGCAAATTATAAACACATTTTAGCAGAGGCTCCCCTGTACCATGCGTGCTTTCAACAAATTAGACGCAATCAATAAGCGCGCAGGAACAAAAGCGGTGAGGAAATCGGGTGTTAAATATCAAACGCCAATATGTCACGTGTGCGAAATTGCTTACATTATCCTTAGATCTACAATAATTACTCGGGTTAAGTATAACAATAAAAATATATTTTTCTGAAAATCGGTATAAACCTATATGAGTACATACTTATTCAAAGGTCACTATAAATTTATGTAAATATAAAGTTCGTTTCCAAATTTAGAATATTCGCCACGTAACATTTTTTAGAATATTATAACTCATAAGCTTTCTCCCGAAAGTGTCCGAAAGTTCGACGCCAAATTTTACAAGAGTAGTTCAATTATGCTCCCACTAGGCGGCTTCAGAATTGACTTATTACCGAAAATTATATATATGGTAAGATATTGCTCATATATATATATATATATCGAAAATGGATTGTTGACACACGCGCAGATTAAGTGAGTAATAAGATTCTCCAAGTAGTGAGACTGCCGAAGGCAGTAATAGATAGATAGTCAAGCTTAGTATATATTTTAAAAATTTAATTTCTTTGAAATTTTCGCTACGGGAAATCTGTATTTAGATTCTCATCATAACTCCCTCGAGAAGTCGCTCTGATCCAAAAATGTCACGATATTGTATTTCTTTCAGCGAAGAATGTGAGAGATACTCATTTCGTTGGTAACCGAGTATGGATTCCTGAAACTCGATCAATTACGAGTCAAATGATATAGCCGAGATAGACTGGCTGGTCAATAATCGATTATACTCCTCGATACTTTGGAATTTTGGATGCAAGCACCACAATTATATTCTACAAAGTTTAAGATTAAATTACTGCCGATGATACTACCTCCTAATTTACTAACATCATGTGTAAAGATTTGCAATTGACTATATATATAATATACACTCTTTCACATGATGACATTTGAAGCAAAATATTGCCGAAGAGAGAGGTTTTAACCTCACTTGCAAGAAATATAAATTTTGAACTGCGCAAATGTGAACACAAAGTTGCTGTAATTTAAGCTCTTTAGGTAAAAATTTGTCGTACAGGTCAAGATTTACTACAATCACTGGCGTGTTTAATAATTGCATTTGTTTTCTATGCGAAAATTCGCATTTTTTCAATAAATTTTTATTTGTTCGTAAAATTCCACTTAACTGTGCAGTTTAGCGCGTCTTTTTATCAGCTCAGCTACTTTGTAGTAATTTTAATTATAGCCACTCTGAGCTCATTTATGACATACATACATGTACATAAGTACATGGTCACTCTGGCAACTGCGCGCAGTTTAAGAGAATTTCGATAGCCAATTTTTTGTTTCTATACCCTTTTTATTCTTAAGCCTGGTTTTTAAGTTTACTTACATAGTTCTGTGAAGCGTTGTACGTACATAAATATGTACAAATGTCGTATATATGTCGTGTTGCTTAAATTTAATGTTGCGGTACATTTTCATTTTATCGCTGAGGCGATATGATTTCAGTGGTTTTTTCAGTTTTATTGTGATTAAGAATTTTACTAACAAGGAATATATGTAGTATGTATGAGTCAGCAAAATAAAACGCATATGATTTAATTAATTATTTTTAAATAAAATTTAACAAATTTTTTAACCCTTGACTTACTTAGGGATTTATGTATATAATTCATATTCTTATTTTAATAGAAAGGATATTATACATTACAATAAAATTAGTTTGATAAAACTTGGTAGTCGTAAAGACTCTATAATATTTTTTTCAAGAAACTAGCAAAACCCGCTAGTGAGCATTATACCCGGTATAATACAGTTCCATCCAACTGAAATGTCGTGAATAAAGTTTTGAAAAATTTTGGAAAATCACAACTAACTTCACGCTGAACTTCAGCAATTCTTTTTCATCCATAATCAATATAAAACGAGATAAAATGAAGGAAACGTACTGCAATAAATATGCTAAGGCACTGCCTCTTGAAACGAAGGTTGAAGATTTAGCTTTGCATACAAATATCTCTCATGTCCAATCGGCAAATATTGACCGAATTGGGATATATACATGCATGCGTTTGCAGAAAAATCTTATCCTGATGTTAGCCGAAATAAAAAAGATAGAATTAAAGCACAATTCAATAAGCATCTCCACAAATTTGATTCAAAATTATGAAACTGAGAAAATCCGCTATAATTGGGAACAACACTATAATAAAACTATGAAATGGAAGAAGCTTGACAAAACACCTGTCAAAGAGGTTAACGCCAAATTATTATATGGTTGTTGGGAAATCCAAAATCCAACTTCAACCGGCTTAACATATGCACCAGTCACTTGTATTTCGTCTACAATTTATAAGCAGTCAACATATAAATATAAATGTGTACGAATCCAAGTACGGTGGGTATTTTTGGAATTATTAAGTTGAAATTGAAATTATTAAATTATTAAGTTGAATGAAAGTTAAGTGGAAATTATTGAAAAAATTTATTTTAAAAAATTAATGCTTTTTTAGTGAGGTAGCACAGATAGAGCTGAATATTTTTCAATCTTGAGACAAAATTAAAAACTATAAAAGAATAGAATTGCTTAATAGAAATCGTCTCACGAAGATAATGCCGATAATGTATCTTTGCCCTGAAGAAGGTCTAAGGAAAACTTTTTGAAAAATTTAAGCTGAAAAAAAATTCATGAGACTGCAAACAATCAAAGCAAACTGAAGAAAAAGTTTAAGTTGTAATTATTTTTTGAGAATCGTTGCCAGCTGTTAAAAAAAAAGTAATTAAATTTATAATATAAGTGAATTATTACAATATGAATATTAGAAAAAGGCTTAGAGTTGACAATATTTGTGAGCAGTGCTGCTACCTGCGCTAATGAAATATTACCTTAAATAAAATTAGGTGTTCAATTAAGCAGATTTCTATCGGAAGTATTTTTGGCAAGAGTTTTATCTGTTTGAAGGTTTGAACTCAAACAAATTAATCAAATAAATTGAATATTGGTATCGGAGTGCAAAGTGTTTGAAACAAACTTGATGTACTTGGAAATATTTTCAATAATATTCCCATATAATTTGTTTACCCAAAAACTGCTTCACACATCATACTGTACTTAGCTGTTTGCTAATGCATACATACATACATACATACAAACATACATACATGTGTTTATACGAGTATGCTGCTGAATTTGATGTGGTGATTCATTGAAAATTTGCCGGTAAGAGCCAGTCTTAAACGCATTCTCTTTTCTTTTTATAAACTATTATGTGTATGTACATACATGCACACATGTATATTGTACTTAGGACTCTGCTGAGTTGGAGTATAGCACGTACGCCAGCACATTGGTGAGCTTAATTCCGCACAGACACACGAGCAATGACAGCGATTGAAAAGTGTATTAAAAACTGGGCTTTTTCTCAAGAATTAGTATGCAAAGCAGGTGCAGTCAAATCGATTTTAATAGTCACTTATCTGGCAAAATCGACATACAAATAGAAGCATATGCACATATACCTAAATAAATACATATGTTGTGCTTTTGTATGTATGTATATGCAGCCGGAGAGCACCAAAGCGGATATATGCCTATGTAAATTGGCGCGGTCATTAAAACGGACAGATAGGCTAAAATGGTTATAAGGCACCGCGATCCATGCGAATTAATGAACAAAGACAGAAAAGAACTAATAAAATTGTGTTTCGGAAAAATCCAAAAAAACGTCAACACCGAAGCAAATTCGTCATCATTGTCAAAGGTGTTTGCATCACATATTTATTTCCGAATTTATACATCTTATTATTTTTGGAAAATATTTCAGCAATTCATTGAAAACACTTCTAAAATGGTTTCCATTTTTAGTTAATCAACTAAGCACAAAACAGACTAAAACTTTTTTCTCCTCAGAAGAATCCTCATTGTTGCTCTCTTTACTACAGTTTATTGCTTATTATCACCGCCAACACATGTCGTCTTCCCACGCATCCGCAAGGAAGCCACAAGTTGCCAATCAGTCTGCTCCGTTTGTGGTCACCTCAAGCGTTGTTTTACGCGGTGTCGGTGTTGTCGACGGTTGTGGCGGCAAATTGTCGCTTTTTTCTTTCCATACCCACTTTCTGGGGCTCGTCATTTGTTGGTCGCGCTGATTGATTGTGTCGCGCACGCGCTCAAAAATCTTCTTTTTACGACTTCCCGCGCTGTAAATCTTTAGTGATGACAGTCTTGCACAGCATATATTAAAAGCATGCCTGCCTACATACATACGAATTCTCCTGCTCACATACTTTGTTATGCTCACCCAAATTTGTAAAAGGAAATTTTCCTTCGAGAAAGCAACTGAAAATATAGAAGAAATTTTGAAACTTAAATATTAAATATTTTAATAGTTTTCTTAATGTTCAATCTGTCCTATCCCTATATCCATTATTAGACCCACTTTCTCTTAAATTTTTTTAATTCGGTATACATCCCTCGATGGAAAGCGTTTTGTGAGTATGACGAACTACTCTAATTTAAAAAATAAATATCGGTCCTAAAAATTATCATGCATGATCTGAAATATATTTCGTGATCTTCAGAAAATATAGTGTTGATGGAGCAGTGGTATTGATATTATTGAGAAGAATATTGTATTCAGAATAAAGAATTGGTTTAGTGAAAGAAAAATTTTAAAAATTGTATTGCTGACTTATAATATTAAAAACATAGTTTTATAGCAAATTTAATAAAATAAAATATCCATCCATATAATCCATGAAAAAGATTATACAAAACCAGAAAAGGTTGAGCTTTTGATTGCATTGAAATTACTTATATTCATTCGATAACAAATTTACATACATACATGTATGTACATATGTAATTCAAACTTCAATATATTGCATACACTATTGTATATATATATATATATTATATACATACATTATTACATACATTATTTTTATTTAACTTTATATTTAATGAAACAACTATTTTACTTTGTGATCTTATTTTTGTTCATTACTCCAATCCTTTTTGTGGGTGTATATATATAAGTATATATATTTGCATATTTAAATTTGTGTAGGCACATGCACATATCTTTTGCATTTTAATTGTTTTTAAACTCATTCAATTCTCTCCGGAAATGCCTCCGGTTAGACGCAAAGCAAAGCTCCCAACAAATACAGCCTTCAGAGCGCGGACGCCACTGCTACCAAAAATCGCCACAATAAAACTCAACATCAACAAAACAATAATTTCACCAAAAAAATCACAGCAACAATAACACCAAACACATCTCGAAAAAGCTTTTCACTCGCTATTAACAGTTGCCCGGCTGACTTGCTGCTGTCGGCGCATTCCACATTTACAGTGGAATGACTTCTAAAATAACAACAACAATGCATGACTATATACATACTTACATATCTACTCTGAACTGATAAAAGAATCAATATAAATTGTTTTAGAAAAGGAGTCATCTACATTGCTCACTTCATTGTTGTTGCTGTTGCTGTTACTATTGCTGTCATAATAGATGTATGCATATTTGTTTCCAAACGTAAAATCCCGTTACTGAGCTAGGCTGTGCGCCTGGTCGTCAATGTTGACAAAGTCAACAAAACGGTGCGCCAAATAAGCCAATAAATAAAATTAAATTAAGTAAATAAATAAATATTTACGTAGATGAACAAGCAAATACAACAAAAATATTCTAACAAATTCGAAGCAAATCAACGCACAAAGAGTTGTGCTATACATATACATATATATGCTGTGTGCTGTTGTGCAATACGAGTGTTATGGAGCAAGTAGTATGGACTTCCCCACAACTTTTTACTTTTTATGGCTAATATACATATAGTTAATGATTTGGCGTGCAATAAAGGTGCAAATAAAGTTTATTAGATGTGTGTAAGTATATAAATATACATATATGTATCGCATAAAAATACAGTTCGAACAAAAATTAAATAATACAGTAATAAATGTGCTGAATTAATTTATATTAAAAAAATTTATGTACATATGTCAAAACTTTTTTTTTTTATAGAACCCGAGTTAGTGAAATAATGAGGGTAGGAACTGGACCTGGAGCATGCTATTCTCTAGTAATATTGAAAACGTGTTTGTTATAATAAATAAAATGTATTTATGTTACTGGATTAGCCGTTGCTACGAGTATTGACAGAGTGAGGTTAGACTCTTTCAACAACTCAACGTAACTATTTCGACGGTAGCACCTCCGGTTAACCCAACTGATGATAGTTATTGGTTCTATTTCACGAATGATTTTCTTGATACTGGGATTATGAACCTTAATCGTTGAGGGGTTTTCACATAACACGACCCATGATGGTGTCCAACTATAACGGCTATTGGGTTATAATCTCATCTCCTGGTAATCTAATTGATTCCACCGAAACGGCTGATTGTACGACTTTTGAGCTTGGTGGGAAAAAATCGGTTATGATATAACATGCCATACCATAGAAATCAAACATTGTAGAAGACTTCAATTCCAGGAAAAAAATATAATTTATCACGACCCTTTTATACTCATCTCTGGTTTTAAGCAGTATGGTGACATCGTTTCGAAATTTACGTGAAATTATCACCTTTTGAGTGTAGATTAACTTTTTGACAATCATTCATATGGTGCCAGTTCCCCCTAGACGCCGAAATGAAAATGTTCTAAGCAAATATCTCGAGGTGATGAGAGAAATATTTAGTTTTCGAGCGAGCCTTCTAACTTTTTTAAGACATTAAAGTATGGAAATATATAAATATCTTTCAGCCTGTTCATTCATTGCCTCATTTCGTTAATCAAAATAAGGCAAAAATAACAAAAAATTCAAGATAACAGTTTGTGAGAACAACTAACTGCTACCCCACTACTCTCTTTAGATATATGTGCTACATGCATACATACATTTGTAAAAATTTTTTTACCCCTACCTATCGGCTTACAATTCTAAGTGTGCATTTGCTCGAATGAGTTTTATGCGGGAAAATAAAAAGTACCATAACACACATACAAACAACTACTTTGCATTCAAAGCGTTGAGAATATTAATAAATAATTTGTCACATCGCACATTCGCAACGCATTCGGCTATCGCTATTGCGATATGACGAAAAGAGCGCTCTCATCGGCGGCTAATTTAAATATGATTATTCATAACGTTGCCGTATGCAGATCATTTCAGCAAACGGAGAATTCAGTGTAAATTGTCAAAAACTGGAAAAAGTGTAATTTAAAAGCTCGTTGGGAGAACAACGAACTTGCTCTCTTAATTGCAGGTGAGTAATTTTCCAAGTTAGGGAAATTTCCATGCAAACAGCAAATCGTGTGGGTTGGTCTTAAATGCTGGTTGAGGAATTTGTAAAGAACTGTAAACGCAGAAGTTCCGATAAATATGGAATTCAATGAAATGGTATGGAAAAGTTCGAACTTTCCTGAAGTTAATGCTGTTGTCATCTGCAAACTATTAGCGTCTTCACTTCTGACAAAGCATGAAGCAACATAAATGTGATAAATCTTCTTTTGACTTTTGCATTAGCTTCAATTCATTTTCTTTCCCTTTCCATATGACAAAGAGGCCTCGCATTGCGATATAGTGCTCTGGTTTTTGAAGTTTCCACAGAAAAACAACTCCAATGAATTATCACGCAACGCTTCAGATATGTTTATATGCATTTGTACGATGCGTTTCTACACAGTAAAGAGCAAGAGGAACGCTCGAAATCTCACTAGCAGTTAGATTTAAACTCCCTATCTCTTCTTATTGCTGTCGAAAAATCCAAGGAGTGCCTGCCAGCAGTGGACAGGAAAATATGAGAGAACTATGCACTTTCTACAAAAAGTTATTGGTCAGTTGCTGACCTTGACCAGGGCATTGTTGTGGACTTCATTTTTCCCTTGAGAAGAAGGTCCCACTTGTGGTAAATATACCAACGACACAAATGAGTATAAGGCTAATTAGGCGCATATGCTTATATCGTATGGCATTTTCTGCTCACTCTTAACGACTCAACAAAGCTAAGTTTTTCTAACCCAAGAACAAGTCTAACTCAAATACGAGTCTAATTCTCTAATTTTATTTAGAAGATTTTTGGTTCAGAATTTAATTCATTTAATGTGTAGTAAAGAAATTATCAATTTAAATATGCTTGAAAGTAACAAACTGTTGATTGAAAATCATCATAAAGAGAAATTCTATAAAAGCTAAACTTGTTCCATATAAATCCGATAAAAAATTCACAGGAAATTAACATTAATTGCTCTTAGTAGAAATATCTCAATTTAACATTTAATTTCACAACAAGTTAAACGTTTCTGAAGTGAGCATTTCTAAGCGTATTTGTACGAGGGTGAGCTTTAAAGTTTGCAGAATTGGAGTGCGATCTTAATAATGATTATAGATTTTTATTTCAAATGAATTCTTTGTTACAGAGATCTATTGCAACTAATATAATAAGTCTTTACTAGCGCTGATGAATCAAATCAATCTAGAAAACTATAAATATTGAAAAAAACAGGATATTTTATAGTTCATTATCTATTAAATGCATACTAAAAACGTAAACAGTGGTTCATAAATCTTTCTCTCAAACGCTTCTGGAGGTTGAGAGGTTTGTTCGTTGAGAGAAAAGTTTACTTTTAAATTGCCTACTCAATTCAATATTCTATGTTGGATTTCAAACCAGGCATAGATTTCGATAATTATGCTTGCTTCTTAGTCCAATTGAAGGAAAATCGAATTATCGGCGCATTTGCTAAGTCCGTTCCTATAAAATATTATTACAAAGTGTCATGGTTCCGCTACTTGAATTATCTTCTCCAATATCAGAAATAAAGATTCTCTTGCAGTGCTGCATATTTATACATTTGGGAACTGTTCGCTCCACGTACAAAAATTTCAAAACGACAGAGAAATTATGTTTGAGAATGAGAAATTGAGAATTGAGAAATTATGAGAAATTATTAACAAATATCAACAAAGTCGTCTAACAAGTAAACATATTGAGGATGAGAAATAAATTATGATTTGAATTTTCACTCTCTATTCCCAATTCCACAAACATAAAAACATACCTTCGTACAGGTAATTTGTTTAACTGCTGTTAGCAAACTAATAACGTGATTTACACATTTCTATAAGTATTTTTGTTGTTGTTTGTTTGCATACCTAATTAAAATACATATGTACATGACATGAGGCTTTTAATTAACTAAAATGAATGAGAAAAAATTCTACGATTATTTGATTTTTTATTTTTATCAGCACTAAATTTAAAAGAAAGCATTTTTATCTCCGAATCGACTATTTAAAGCCTTTAAAAACTTTCATGCCAATATTTGCGTGCATAAGTTCATATTAATACATATATATAGCAGTAATGGTCACAAAAATTTACACAAATTTTCATTTGCTACAATTTATATTTGTACAATTGACTATTCAGACCCCTCTCATAGTTTCAGCTTGTCAAAAAAACCTCAGAAACCATTTTTCAAATTGAAAAGTGTCCGGAAACCACAGGTTCTTCTCGCTTAACTATCTAACTATCTGCTATTTATCGGCAGCTCAACTGTAAGCAGAGTGAATGAAGTGAGCAGTGAGAATGAACTTCTATGCTCTAGCGGGTTAATTGCCATACCACTTCGGGCTCATAGATACCCTTACGAGAACAAACGGTAACAATTATCCTTAGGGCACATACACTAAAGCACTCGTGATGAACCGTTCGTTGGCTGGTAAGAAAAAGGCATTCCGTCCGCCACACTTTCCTGGTCAAAACAGAACCCTTTTGCAACGGCACTCGGGCCATTTAGTGCAATGTTAAGGTATGCGCATAGCTAAAGACCTAAAGGAGGTGGTTTAAGCGGTTAGCGTTGAGCTGTGGCAGATTGTTAGGTTAAGCAAAGCCTACAATTTGATTATCGCAATGTGAATTGTGGCATTTGTTGCATGTCCTAAGATTCGAATGGTGTGCCCGTTGCCCGTTGCCTGTTAACTTTGACTGTGTATGTTTTCACTGAGCTCTTGGTGCCCACGCCGCTTGTCCACAAGATATATTTACAGTCACAGTAACACACTCACACACACACTTGTGACATGTGCGCCTATTTGCTCATGCATTTGTCAACAACATGCATTTTAATGGGCAATTTCTCACGTTAAATGGTGTCCATTCTTCTGGTCCGCACAACAAGTGTGCCGAAGGACCTAAGGACGTATGTAGCAAGTGTATAGAATTTTTTGAGCATTTTCGCACAAGCATTTGCACCCACATGTAAGTAATCGTTTCTATGCCTCCATGTGTGTGTGCGAAAAGTGCGTGTAATTTTTCTGCGCACATCTTGACTGCAACATTTGAAAAACGACTGGGAATTGTCTCTTTAGCCTACAATTACGCTTGTAATGGAGAAGGATATGCAGGAATGGTTTTGTCGCCACAGTGTTTTCCATATAAATTTCTATTATTATTGCATCAAGGGAGATATGCAACGCTATACGAATATGTTGGGATACGGGTTATACATAATTTAGCTGCTGCGAATAACCGGTCCAAAATAGACTAAATTTTCACAAAGACGACCTTGGAATGACGACATCTGAGTAAACTCCTGAGAAAATTAAACGGAGATATATGAAATAAAAAATGAGAAAGCTAAACTCTTTTGTACCCGAAAGTCGTATCATAAAGACCTTATCAAATTTATTCTAAAGCAATATGGATGAAAGTATTCTTACCTCAACTAGGGATTAAATTTATTAAATACTCTTTTGTGTTTTTGCTTTACTCAAACATTTTGATATTGCTAAAACCAGCAGCAGAAATTATCAATGAAGGTTAACAGGTGTTTCGTGAAATGTTTTGTATTTCCTCACCAATCTCCACCAAGACCAAGTCTCATTAAATATTCACGCAACATTTCATCCCTTAAGCTTTACTATTAAATTATCTCCAAAGGAATCCATTGAGAATAAGTCTAAAATTAGCCAGTGAATGTTACCACTTTTGCCAACAAAAAACGTTGGACCATAAAACGAGAAGAAAAATTACCAGTGATGATTTGGTACTCATATTAAGGATAGTTATAGCTTATTAGTATGAATATCAGTGAAAAATTAGCCTGCGTATCACCTCAGCTACATTATTATGGTAGGCTATAGATATAGGTCATCTCATAATTCAAAGTTCATAAAAACACATTGCCTTATATAGTCGAAATAATATCTGCTTAAATCATATTGTCAGAATAATATTGTCATTTCGAATCACTGTAGAGCAGTTAGTCGAATATCCAGTGACTATGAGAAGTGGTTGTTCTGAAAATAATTGTTTTTTCATTGCTGTATAGCAAACGGGCTTCCAAAGCTACTTGTTCAAATATTTTTCAATACACACACAAACACAAATACGCATACATGCGTGTAATTGTGTATTTATTGAAAGGGTCAGAAATCATGCACAGCTGATGCAGTCACAGTCGTTACAACTTACACATGTTGTCCGCCTTGAAGTATGCAATAAAGATACTTGATATGACCAAACATTTGTTATTCAAAGAGATTCCTGCAATTGCTTTCCTGGTTAGAAGGTGTTGCATGCACTGCAATTTCGAACGGAAATGTGCATCCATTTTGTGCAGGAAGTCGATGCAAATGAGCTTTTAGTTTTTACCATCAAATTATTGGATTACTATGCAAGAGACGTTATATATGTTATATATGTACATACCATAGGTGTGTATGTGTTTAGAAGCAATTAGAAGCGTTGTATTTGCCTTCGCCATGTGGCAATAAGTGTCTGCCTATCGGCTGCATTTCCGGTCAATCAGTCATATGGCAACACTCTCAGCTGTACAAATACTTGGGCTTTGTCTAATTTCTATTGAAGTGCCGTTAGCGTATGCACTTTTACAGTTGTTTTAGTAATGCGGCCGTTAATGCGAGTTAATTGAATTGCACGGAAATGTCTGTCTGCGGAGCGAAATTAGTTTGAAATTAAATTAGCGACAAACTTGTTAAGTGCGTTTAAATTAAATATTCTAAAATATATACATACTAGGCATTTGATGGATTAAAGAGTTTGGGAGAGGGCATTACGTTTACAATTCAAATGAAAGCATATGCGTTACTTTCGCACAACGAAATATGTTTCTATAAATAAACACACTTTTTAATAGAAATATTTATAATTATTACAATATATTAGTAATAATATATTACTAATCGTATATGAAATTACTGACTAACTGAACCGTTATATATCTAAACGTTTGCTCTGTCGAATTAAGTAAATTATCAATATAATTTAATTAAAAGACAAGTGCTAAGAGAAATTTATTGAGTATAAACAGAATCGTACTAGATCCAATTTCATTTGACTTCCTGTGGATTATTTTATTTCCTTCATCAAAAAATTTTTTGTCCTCTGTGCCTTATGCGTAAGCTCCTGTGATGGTCAAAGGAAATGTAATCTTTAATAATAGGGTTTCTAAATTCCCCAAAAAATACTACATCACTACTTTCACAGAGTGTTGGGAACCTTTTTGTGGCAAGGTTTTTCGGTCATCCCTTCGCCATCAGGTTACTCAGTGGTTGTCTGATCGGGCATAACGGGCCTTAAACCTCATATGAAGCGATGAAAGAATTATTCAAATGTAGTAATACGAGTAGATCAAATGATATTTCCACTACGACCACTATTTAATTAAACTTCGAATATAACAGTGAGAATATTGAGAACTTCACTATAATTTAATTTAACAGAGCTTCATCGCTTCATTTATCAAATGAATGCTATTTGAATAGCAGAAACTTAAGCAGTTGATTTAGGATACCTTTAATGTTCCAACTCTCTTTGCCTACATATATCTGTCGTTAACATTGCAAATACATTGCTACGCATTAATCAGAATAAAAATTTCATATTGTTTTTATTGGCATATTTATTCATTTATTTATTGATTTGTTTCTTCTTGTAAAATATCACCCATTTCCACAATTGCGGCTACGTTTTTGTTCGCATAAATATTTGAAAACACTTTATTTGTAACAATTCACGCGCAAACCTCAGGTCTCACCTACGTGTGTCGGCGCATATTCGGGACGTGGTGTGTGAAAATATGCCAAGCGGCCAGGCCGGAAGCCATAACAACCGTTGTTTTACTTTTTAACTGTTTCACCCCTGGCACCACGTGGTCAGAGGCGTGGAGTGCGACTGCTTACAAATGACCGGCCGAACGAGTAAATATGTCAAGTGCAGCCGTTTAGGTGCACTCCACTCTCCATGTGCGCGCGTGTGTGAGTGTGTGTGAGTGTTATATTTTGTTGTTGCTGCTGTTGATGCTGCATTGCACGCATCGTTAAAATGTTGCCAGACACAATAATTTTGTTTCTGCCATATTTTTTTCTGTAGTATTTTCCCTGTGAGTAAAAGCAACGCCTGTCACCGCTCCTGCTGTTGCTGATGAACATCAACAGTATGCAACAACTGCAGCATTTTCGGCTGGCGGCTGGTGGCTGGTAAGTCACAACGTCAAATTGGTCCAATGCATTTCCGGTTGATGTGCATCGCCGTTGGTGGCGTTGCGTTGCACTTTCAGCACTCCAAACATAGCCGGTGAATGGGGGTTTCGGGGCGCACAAGGACAGCGCATTCGACTAACGCAAATTGGCCAACTAAATTATGCAGCACAGCCGTCGTCACTGCAGCTGCCACATATAGTTGCACGCACACATGGGCACACAAGGACTGCATTTGCAGCGGTTCGCCCTGTAACTGGCAATAACGGTGACATAGAGTGTGAAGGTCATTGCTGCACTTTTATAGCAACAAGCAACAAGCAGCAAGCAACAACAACAACGGAAAATGCATGTGTGTCCATTTGGCATTACATTTTTACGAAATTCCTTGACAACAACACACACGCACACTCATTTGAACGGTGTTTATGCACTGCATCCACGTTGCGTTGGTCTGGCGGCTAGCCGGCGTCCTGTCGTGTTCTCGTAACATGTTCATAATTTTTGGCACAAGCCAGAAACATGTGTTCGCGGTCGTTATTCCGTGGTTAAGCATCGTTCGTTTCCATATCCAGTGATTTGTCACTTTTGGCCACAACTGTGCACATTTGTTTTTGTTTTCCTTCCATGCGCCACTACTAAAGTCACGAAAGGAAAGTGAATTAAATAAAGCTCGTCGAATTTTTTGGGCCAATAGAAAAATAAAAGGAAAAAAATAATAGTACCCAAATTTTCTAATTCAATATTTTTAATGCAGACTTTTCAGACCTCCAAAAACCGTGTTTTTCAGACAATGGTTAATGTTGTCGCCTTCAAAATAGTCTCCATTCGATATTAAGCACTTATGCCAGGGCTTCTTCCAATCGTCGAAACAATTCTCAAACTCGATTTTTGAGGTACACTTTAGCAATTTTTGGTGATGCGCCTTTAATGCCATCTATACTTGTTAAACGACGACCCTCTAAGGTTCTCTTTATTTTTGGAAATAGGAAGAAGTGACACGGATCCATGTCTGGCGAATATGGAGGCTATATAATATGGGGAATATGTTGGGACATCGTTAGAATATTGTTTTTGGCCAAGAATTCACGAGCAAGCAACGAAGTGTGAGAAAAATTTAGCAAAAGTAAGCAAATAGCATGAATTGTTTTTCCACAAATCCGGATTGCCTCATGCTCCTTATTAACCATTTGACCATGAGGCAAGAATTCATGATGCGCTATGTCATTAAAGTCGAGGAACGTTCCCGTTATTTTTTGAACGCAACACGTGTGTTGAGAATTTAATAGCCATATTTAGAAAATTCCGGTTAATTTTTCCAAAATTGGCTGAGGAACTCTGTCTAAAGCTTTCTTCAAGGTTTTCTAAGAGCAACCGCCGTTAGAAAAACATCGACTGGGTTGAAATTTTCATTAAGCAGACCGATTAATACTAGTAAAAATAATGGATAAAGCAGTATTAAAATCGTTCAATTATGCGCCTCTGAAGTGACAATTGGCCAACAATGGACTTGTATAAGTACACACTCATACATATATACAAATGAAAAAGTTAGTATATTGTATGTACATAGGTGTACCGTATACGCTAGAATGCCTTTCGCAATTTAAACCAACATCAAAGTACCCATGAAGAAATTTGATACACTCATTAGTTCAAGCACTTACGTACTCAGATAATGCCCGCTAGTACAAACGTATGTATGTCTGTGTGGCCTGCAGTGGAACACCAAACTAGTCAGGAAAAATACCAATTTGTCACTAGAAAGTCCGGTCTGAAAGACAACTAGGCAGAAAAGAATCGGATCTATAACACCTTTCACGGCTTTCTGTGTATTCAAAACAATTTTAAACAGTCAATAAATTTTTCAGAACCAACCAATTTTTCATGAACAGGAACACCCAAAAATAGCCTTATCAGCTGATTACACTTTCTGTGGAATTGCAAATGAAAACTTTCTAAATAAATCATAATTTCACTAGTCATATTTAAATTTATGGCTTCGTTAAATTAAATGAGCAATTACAGAGAGTTCCTAAAATTACTTAAATTTTCCATTGAATCTTTGAATGCGTTCACTGCGCCAACTTATGGCTTATGGTTCAGCGATAAGCTTGTTAAATTTAACACTTGCTTTCATGCAGTTGCAAATAATTTAATGAGAACGGTATTTCTTATTAAACAACTCTCGTCCAACATAAAAATTATGCCTTTAAAATTGATTTCATAATTAGTTGAGATTAGTCAAAGGTTTCTTTTAGAAGTATATACCATACTAGATGACCTTGTTTTGTTGTTTCTAGATAAAAGAATATTAATCCTTAAGACAGAACGTTGGGCCACTCTTACCTCAGTGAAAGTGCGTCTCTTTGCTAGCTCAGAAGATGGAATAAAGGGCAATTTTTTTAAGGGATTTTGCCTAAACTATCTCCTCTAGGATGTTTGAGAGGAAGTTTAAGAGGACCCTTGTTAAGCTGTCATGACTCTCTGGCATGACGCGTTATCTGTACCGATTATTTTTATACTCTCGGAACATGTTGCAACAGAGTATACTAGTTTTGTTCACCTAACGGGTTTTTGTAACACCTAAAATTAATCCAGATAGATATGGAGTTATATACATATAAATGAGGATGACGAGGCGCGTTGAATTCCGAGTGATTGTCTGTCTGTCCGCGCAAGTGATAACTTGAGCAAAAATTAAGATATCTTAGTTAAATTACTAAAAAGATAAAGATAAATTATTAAAAACATAAAGGGTGTCACAATAGGGAGGGGCATGTGTTGGTTGTAAAATTTTGAAAGTAAGAATGGCCTCGCCCCCTGATAGGTTTAATGTACATGGCTCATAAACCGTTAAAGCTACATCAACCAATTTTTCAGCACCTCCTTAGATGGTGTGAAAATGGATAAAATCGGATTAAAACCACGCCCACTTCGTATATTACGATATGCGGTTATATTGAAAACAACTGAAAGTGCGTTAACTCGTTGAAAAAATATACCAAAGACATTGAATTGCGAGAGGTCATCTCAGAGGTACAGTCAAGATAGTAATTAAGGTCTTCAAAGGAATCGGTATAAAAATTGGACAGTGGGAGTAGCACCGCCCACTTTCTGGTGAAATTATGTATCTCGGAAAATACTAAACCATTTTCAATTAAATTTGGCACGCGACCTTGTGTTTGTATGCTTGTATTACAGTGTGAAAATGGTTCCACTCCTAATTCCCTTATATTAAACTTTGAAAATTGAAAATTGAAGCAAATTTTTACACACAGAATGCCTTTAGACATTCTAAAACCACATTTATCACTTCTAAAAATTATCGAAACCAGATTATAAATTTTCCAATCGCCAGATACCGAGTATGTGGACCCAGTACTAGTGGCAGACTTTTTACCGTTCAATTAAATATCGGTCAATCTGTGAGATATATTATTGAAATTCAGAGAGAATATTTGTCTGAAAATATTGCGCCCTACAAGGGAAGAGGATGCATAGTGGATCTCGCTAAAGGCAAATAAAAAGGTCTTTGACCTCGAGAAGGGGTTGTTGATTTCGCTAAAGGTAACCTCGCTCTATCAACGATAATAATGTTCCGTCATTTCAAAATTGGGGAAAATCAAATAAATAGTTCCCCTAACCACCGTATACCTGACGTAAGGATTTTCAACCTTCCGTTAGATTTTATACGATATATTTCGGTCAATATAAGAGTTATCCCTACCTGTGATAACAGAGGTTCCGTGTGCCTGAAATGAGTAAAGTCGGATGAATACCACCCCTAGCCACCATAGATCTAACATAAGAACAATAAGAATCAAACATTCGCTTTGCTCTATACGGTATAAATCGGTCAATACATAAGGTATCTCAGCAAAATTAAGTGAACGAATGATATTGGACATACCATAGTTTAATCCCCAAAATGTGTGACATCCGTGAACGAATTACCCCTGCTCTCATATGCTATATATAGATATTTTTGTTATTCTAGCAGCCTTTATGTCGAATATGTTATCTTCATATAATTGTCTGGAAACCTGTTCTCTAGTATACTTGAGTAATGGCAAAAGTCAATGCGATCAGTCCAGACCTTCCCCTAGCCCAAATATAACCAATGTAATGCTTCCCGACTTTCCAGCTAACTTTAAACCGCTTATGTTGGGCAATATATGCGATACGAAAGTGTGAAAATACGAAGTGGCACATTGTTTTCTTTAAATAAAAACAACACTTTAAATTACAATAGCAACGAAACTTTGTACACCCTTCTGTTCCGTTTCTAGTTCGTTCCTTATCGATACTTTTTGTTTTGCAACGAGATATTATAGAACCCCAAAGACTGTAATCATTATGACAATTCTTCCCAAAAATACGTTAGAAGTTTTTATTCTTCCGATTACAGCACTTCCTTAATTAACTTCTGCACACACTTGTGATAAATACAATGGTGTGATAGCATGTGGTGATGGGTCCCCCATCCATCGTTCGCCTCCTTGCACTTGTATTCAGCACATTATCACATACTTAAGCGAATTTGTGGTTTGAGGTCAGTCTTGAAAATAAAGGGTTGTCATATGGCAAGTATTATCATTAAGTAAACATTGAAATCCGTCCCGAAAATGGGCGTTTTGCATACATTTGTTCATGTACATGTATATTTACATGTATGCTAAGGAACGCGCCGAATGAAATTGGTGCTGAATAAACAAATGTCGAACATAAAATAAAGCAAACACCATAGTATGAAGATATATCTACATATATATTATGTACCTAAAACTAAGAAATCTTATTTCGTTTAAGAGTAAAAAATATCCGCCGAAATGTACCGTCAATATGTACTTATTTGTGTGTGTGTGTGTATATGCCATGAAAACGGTGGAAGAGTGGAAGCATGAATATGATGAATTCAAATTAGTCGCTCGATCTCGTTTTCAATTTACTACCAGGACATAATTAGCTTAAGAATAAACACGAACTAGCGCTGCCCGACGTGCTTCAGTCATAAGACCCACTCATACAGTGGGTTTATATAAGTGATGCAGTGCTTAAACTTATTAGTTGCTGTGGCAGAAGTCAAGAAATCGAGATTTTCATCCAGAATAGAATTTTTCTCGATGGTATTTATATTGTATTGATTGAATAGTTACGAAACATATTTCGAAGATGTCGATAGATTTTTATCACGATTCAATATTTGATCAAGTAAATTTGAAAGGAGCAGTGAGAATATTGAAGAAAAACCTCCCTCCGGTGACCTTTTTACTACAGTTATAAAAACAAATATGAAAATATTCAACCATTTGCGGAGATGACTTTTCATTGGCATCATACACACAATTCTCCAGTATCATCGAAGTGAGTGAAATTCAGAACGGTGATAACGCGCGAAAACTCAACTACAAGTGTATCCCACTGACCTCACAGAGTTTTTTTTTTAAGAAAATCTAACCAGAATTGCGATCACTTTTTCCTGAGATTTTTTAAAATTCGAAAAATTCTTCACACTAGCATAAGACCCGTACTGGAAGTCGCTTCTCCCACCTGAAAGGTCTTGGCTAGAGTGCTTTGAGATTCGAAAATTTATTTGACTAATTGAATTTTATTGACTAAGTACACGAAAAGGTGAAACTAACAAATGAAAAATGTTTCGCCCAACCCTTTTACATAATTTATAGAAAAATATTAATGGAAAAACCGGGGTAAACTTACTACCAGTGTGCTATTTATTCTCAGTAACGCTCCGGCACCCGAAACTAGGATTCCAAAGCCCGAGTACGAGTCTGTGGATTTGCAGTAATCAATTACCCACCGTAAAGCCCAGACCTGGTCCTTAGCGATTACTTTGGGTTTTCAAATTGAAAAAACTTTTGAAAAAAAGATTTGGGGATTAAATATTCAAGGTGATCTTAAAATGACTTTTATTTTTTGAACAAAAGAAATATGTTATGTCAGAGGAGGCATTGAATTACTAACCTGGCCATATAAAAAGCTGATGACAGACAGAATTAATAATATAGGAACATTTCAAAATTATTGATGGAGGTTTCAGAAAAGTCAAAATCCAAAGAAAAAATTACCAATCATCATTTTAGGAAAAGCTTATTTAAAGCTTCTTGTTCAACTCTGTGGCTGGAAGTTATCCTACGTTGACAGCTTGAACTAATCGAGCTCTCAATCTCTAAAGACCATGCTGGGTTACTGGTCTTAGAACAGGCAGAGTATTACATATGGACCTATGGAAAATGATAAACTAACTTTTAGTAAGTTTTGCTGAAGCCAATTAGAACTGATTATTTTGATAGTGGCTTGAATAGAAGAAATTAAAGCTTCTTCTAAGTATGGTTTGCACCCTTATTGCGTAGGCCTCGAAACAGTGAGCTCTCAATCTGTATGAAACCGATAGCATGAGATGTTCCACGAAGATACTGCAGATGTGCAAAGAATGCATCGGGATACATCTTCAATACATCCATGACCACCATTCTTCAAAAGATTAGAATTAGAGAGAGATCCATTAAATTAATGTGGAATGTCTCTTTTAAAACGAATTTATATTGACTCATTCACTTAAAACAGGGTATCCAGGTATATTAAGAATCAGAACGCAATTGAATATAAGACACTGTACAGCAGTCAATGTGTAAGACCGCGATGAGCTACATTGACCGCGCAGAATCATTACAATAATAGTATAGAGCTTGATTGTTGTATTTACGCCGTGAGCTGCGGAAGCACTCAGGAACGTAGTAGCGACAACTGTTCGGATTTGATTCGCGTATCAAAAGTGCAATAACGGTGGCCTTTGTGTTGTGTAATCGAGCTACCGATTAGGCAAATGAGACTGCCAGCGGCTGGAAGGATACAAAGCTACTGCAACGCTCACACAGCAACACCACAGACAACGCCAAGCAAATCGGTAAGAGTGCTGGGCACATTGGGAGGAACGGGGTGTTGAAAGTAGTCGACTTTTGTGCTGAACTTGACTCTTGGCTGACAGGTGAGTGCGAAATGAGTTACGCGGCATGAGAGAGCGTTGAATTGAATTGTGAACTGTGAATTAGGCGCGTGAAATTGAAAGGAATTACCCTCGCACAACCATAGCAATCGAATGCAAGAAACGCGATCACGAACCATTTAACCCGCCAATGACTTCTGTTCGTACTTATTGCACTCATTGTGCGGACTCATGTGCGGGGGCAGAGGTGCAAAAACAGTTCAGCATTTGTTTGCTTTTTGCCTGGCGAATTTGTTCTGTAAAAATTGATCGATTCACTGATTGATTTTGTTCAGACCCTGCCGAGGTCTGCCCTCTCCCCCGGTGATTATTGTTATCAAAGCTGTACATACATACATACATATATATTTCACTTCGGATGAGTTGAGCGTGAGCGCCATCTCGGTCGAATGGCTGGGCGTTGTTAAATGTGTCCGTCCTTGTTTGCTCGCAATAATTTGGCATTAAGAATCGTGATGATTACTTCTGAATTCGCTACCGATGTTCTTCTGCGGTTTCACACTTTGGTCAGGAACATATTTTTATTGTATTTGCATTTACCGATGCCAAGCGAAGCGAGGACTACAAGCACATACACACTCACAGATTTATAATATTTTGTATTTATGAAGTCGTAATACAGGTGGTTTGCTTGCGGTAAGGTGAAGGTGCCAAGTTTGATTAGGTTGCAAGGTGATTGGATGTGAGTTCAATGAGCGGTCTAGAAATCGCCACCTCACACATTCAAATATACAAATATAGATAAGCAAATGGAAAGTAAACGAAATGTGGCGCTTACACCTTGATAGCCGTTTGATCGAAGTGATTCAGAAATATTCTACTCAATCCAAGATGTCTGGTAGAACTTATGGAAACGAATTCCCAGGACAACAGCATTTATAGGAATTCCCTCGGATTTTAACAAACAAAACGCCATATTTCTTTCGATTGGTAAACCACTTTGTACTAATAATGCAGAACCCGTTCCCCTACTAATTCCATTAAAACCCTTTTAACCGAATGGAGGAAGAAGTACAGACTATAGATCAACACCCTCGTCACAATCAAGAACACAAAGTACTAATTTACAACCATATACTCAGAAATTGCGACCGTTCCATCCCTTTGCTCTTTCGTGGCACGTTTGACAGCAATATTTATTGGTTCGTGACATCATAAATTAATGAGGGGAATATTTACAATTTTATGGAAGTATGACAGTTCGTTTCGTACCGCAGTCTTGCCTTTATCATTTTTGTTCCAAATCTACTCATCTAACCCTTTCTTCGATATTTTTATTTATCGATACTTTTAGAAAATCTGCATTACTAGTTATACCGTTATGTCTTCTAGAATATTGTATCGAATTTACTAGCTTAATTGCTTATGTTCAAACTCTACTTGCAGTTCGATCACTGGATCGTTAAATGAAAGTCACAATTTAATGACTATACACTTTTCTTTATTTCTGTTTTAACACTTTATTACTCGTTATTCGAGCTTGCAACTTTTTACTTATAACTCGTTTACACTTTAGCTAGAACTGCTGCCACTCCGGCAGCACAAATATTCTGGCAAGTTATCGTCGATTTTGACATTCGAGCTCGCCACAAGATAATCTTTTTTTAGATAAACTTGATTTGTATATAATACTGCATAATAATTTTCACAAAAATATAGATCATAAAATAAAATAATCTGAGATATCTATAAACTTCTCTTCTCTTCTCTTTAATAATATCCATTTCCGATAACTTTATAGACAAACCATTACACATTATTCTGAATGCTTTCCGAACATACCCTAAACTGCAGCAATATTACTGTGAATACAAAATGGTGTAAGAAGAAGAAAAACGCAAATCGTTGTAAAAGCAGTGAAATTTTCTATATAAAGGATATCAAACGAAGCAAAAAAAATAGTTAATTAGAATGACTACAGCAGCGAGGCCGACGTTTGATCCTGCACGTGGGGGCAGCGGTCGTGGGGAGAAAGATTTAAGTGCCCTTTCAAAACAATATTCTAGCAGAGATCTACCAGGGCATACTAAACTCAAATACAGGTATATATATATACTTAAAAATACTTATGTATTCTCAAAAAACTTATAAACGCAAATTTGACATAATTCTTACTTTTCAATTATAGAGAAACTGGTCAAGGTACCTCAGATGAGCTCCGCAACCGTGATTTCCGCAAAGAATTAGAGGAGCGTGAACGTGAAGCACGTCCGACCAAATCATTGCCATCTATTGTTCGGAAAGCAATCGAAGCAAACAATTCTGCTAATAGTAGTGCCAGTGGCCCGAAACGAGCACGGTTAGAACAACCAGCCGCGCCTGTGAATTTAGATGCAGACGACCCGATAGACAAAGATAGTTCTGAGGAGGATTCCGAGTCGGACGAGGAGGATGACACCGCAACATTGTTGGCAGAATTAAATAAAATTAAGCAAGAACGTTTGCAGGAAGAAGCGCGCATCGACCAAGAAAAGAAACAAGAAGAGGAGCGTATACGAATGGAAAATATTTTATCTGGAAATCCTTTGATTAATTACGCTCCAGGTACTGCCGCAACAGCCAGTAAAAATTTGGGCACTGACCTGAAGGTAAAACGACGTTGGGACGATGATGTAGTTTTCAAGAACTGTGCTCGTTCTGAACCGGAAAAAAAGACTCATTTCATCAACGATTCACTTCGCAATGAATTTCACAAAAAATTTATGGATAAATATATAAAATGATTTTTAATTGTACTGCTTTTGATCCTAAGTAATGTAGCATTTTAAGCGAGTTTCAATGCACACTAACTACTAATACTATTATAGTAGTATTATACTACTAATACTACTGTTTTAGTACTAGTGCTAGTACTAGATACTACTACGTTAGTAACGTTTAAGTTATTATATTGATTCAATATTTTAAGCAATCTGAACTTAATCTTAAATATTTTTAATAATTTAGCGCTAAAATATTTTATTTATATATGTATTGATTGAGAAAAAGAGTAATAAAAAAATAATCATAAAGCATACCCTGTGTCATTATGTCGTTCTTCACTTATGTGTATTTTTTTGTTATTAGCAAGTTGGTTTGTCATCCTGCTGAAAAACAAAATATTCAAACAGCTGACTCCAATCGTTTTTGCGCAGTTCTCCAGTTTGTCTAATTGGAACAATTTCATCTAAATATTTGGCAAATTTGTTAAAATGAAACCAAATTAAGTTATTTGTGGAATCTTAAACATCTGAAGCATATATTTGGTGAAAATACTCTTGTCTACTATACGTTTGCGTCATCAGTCCAATAGAAAACGCAAAAAAACATCAGTTGTACCCCAGTAGGAGCTCCACCACCCAATACGCAGTGGAGCTCAGTGGAGAGCGATGAGCTGACGTTGCAAATAATCAGAAGAGAAAAAGACTTCGGGCAGTGCAGTTCAAATTAAGCGATTTTCACAATATTTGCAAAATATCGCCATCGGAAATTTTTTAATTATAAAAAAAGAAAATATAAAATAATTGATGTGAATATAATGTAACTAGTGTTAACAAATGCCGATAAGCACAATAGTTAGTACCGTCGATTGTTCGCGTTCAAAATATGCAATTATTTGAAAAAGTAAAATATATTGTAAAACAACAGAAACTAGAAAAAAAAAATTATATTATATATGGGTTAGGTGCAGCGAAGTAAAACAAAGCTAAAACAGTGCTCTGGTTAAACGTGTGTGCTGGTGATTGGACGGTTACTCAATTCGAATATTAATCATCCATTTAAGTCGACAAATTTATTTGTGAACAGAGGGCAAAAGACCAATTACGCTGTGTATCATTGCTGCTTTGATTCTTGACTTCTTTATATTGGTGCTAATTAGAATCGCCACGCTTAAGGTGAAAGTGTAAAGTTTGCTAAACACTTGTGTGTTTTAGAAATAAATAACCTAAGGCAACCACTAAACTGGAGAAGTGGAAAAGAACGCGCAGTTCGACGAAGAAAATGGACCGCCGTAGTAAGGGGAATGGGAATGGAGGCGATAGTGGTGGAACGCCTGACAAGCCATCAATTTTGGAAGGTAATACAAACACAAAAGGCACACACATAATAACACGTTATAAAAATTTTATTGTGTTTATTTTAAGATAATATTTCACATACACATATAACTATGTTATTATTTTATTGAAGCAACAATTTTGCTTCAAAAAAGGGGTGGTGTCCGTGATTACCGTCCATCATCATATACATATATGCTATATATATTCTACTCAGCCATCTATTTGTGGGTGTCTAATTATTTTATTAAAATCTTAGTATCTTAAATCTTCCCATATTCTTATTCGCAAAGAAAGAAATGCCAAGCGTAGAAGTATACCGGCTTTATATTGCCATGAGACATTTATTTTTAGATTACAATGAAATATGCATGGTTATTCTCCATCTTATCCTTTCAATAAAATTATTTAGTAAAATATAGCATGTATGTAAATACGTGCACAAAAAAGTTTTACAAATTTAAATGATTGTGCAGAACAACAACAAATTATAGTTGGTAATCTTCTGTGTGACTCACAAGCTTCAACTTTTTTTTTTATGAAAAACTGTTGCTTTTTTACATTTTTTGTTACACAGATGTATGTAAATTAAGTCATTTATTTATTTTTTCAGCCTGCTTTTCTATTATAAGCCGCCGGCAATGTCTGGTTTTCCCCCTAATACTAAATGATTTACGAATGGAGTTTTATTAGCGTAAAAGAGACAACAACATGAGATAAAGTTAAATAAATTTAATTGTAAATATGTATATCACAAGTGAGTTAAATTTTAGTGTTAAAGGATTTTAGAATTTTTTTTAAACATATCCATAATAATTTTAGATAAGATTATGCTTTAAAAAGCTTGCTGTTTGAAATAACACTGTTTTCGAAATCATTTCAAAACGTCATAGAAAATTAAGGAACTAAGTTTTTATCTAACTTTGCCAAAACTTCAAACAACGCACCTCACAAATATTTAATGACTCTAGTAGATTGGGTAATTAAATTGCGTTTGTGCATTAACGCGCAAATTATTGGCTGTCCAACCGCTTGCCATTCATATGGTGGCAGGCAAGTCGACCTAGCTATCTAGCAAAATTTCCGCAGTTTTTCCGCCACATTCATGCGCAGCTGGGTCGTATTGTATTTTTAACGCAGGAAAATATGTGGGTTTTATTGATCGACTGTCGTGTCGCAATTTAATAAAGCCATAATAAGAATGGCTTATCTGCATTTGTTGTTGTTGCCACTGGTGCGTATTTTAATGCACAACTCGGCCGGTTTATCTGTGTGTAACCTGTTGAGCTTCATTAAAATTTCTTGTGGTTTATTAATGTACGTATTTAAAAGGTAATGTATGTACGTATATAATATATTTTTACCGTTGAATCACATGGGTGGTGGGCTGGATTTGTTGATTGTTTAACGTTAAGTCAGTGGGTAATTTATGTATGCAAGACTTATCTCTCTAAAGTTGTATTCTATTTTTAAGCGTTAGATAGAGACGTTCACACCTATTTATTTGCTTACCTATTTATTTAAGTGCCCGTGCACTTAACCTATATGCTAGGTAATGGAGTGAAATGCATTTAAAATTGTAGATTTTTATTTAAGATTAAATTTAATAGGTTCTGATTTTTTCAAAATAAAATACTTTTACTTAATTCAAAATTTTTTGCTATTATTGTCATCCGCATATTTAGCGAGTGAAGTAATAGTCCTGTGTAATAACGAACTCGATCGGTATTTTCTGCAGCTTCATCAAACATTTCCTTAACCAGCAGCTTATCTCCAATGCTTCCAAGCACACTCATCGTGTGCATATTTTGTTTCACCAGCAATCAGATGCATTCAAACAGTAAAAATGCTAGAAAATATTCCAATAAGCATTATTTGTGTTATGAAATGTATGTGCAATCAGATTTTAATATACATATACATATATATACAAGTATGAAGGTATCTATGCAAGTTGAGTGCAAAAGGTACATGCACTTGTATGAATGCGAAATAACGAGTGCATATCTATGTAAACATGTAAATATGTATATATGCACATATATGAATGTGCATGTGTAACGCTACCCCTCGATTTTCGTGACTATTAAATGGCAGTTGTAGAATTTTGTTCTGGATGTATATGAGTTGGGAAAAATTCATAAAGTATTATTTAAGCATGGTGAATATTAATAGTAAATTAAAAATTAAGCAAATTATTGCAGTGACAAACATCGAGATCAAGGAAGAAGAGAAAATCCCGTTTAAAATATTAATATTCGATAATTGAAATCGTCAAGATAGTCGCTTTAATCGGGTGCATACTGTTCACTCATAAACTGATAGTAATCAGTCATTTATTTGGAATGTATAAAACTATCTAACATCAGCGGTTGTAGAGCATTGACATTAAATATGGATTTAATAACAAAGACCATTGATTGTGGGAGTTTTATTTTAAGCATAAGAATATAAGTATGTTGTAAATAAAACTTTGCATACTAAGGTCGAATTACATCGTTTTTTATTAATATAATGCAGTAAGTATATAAAATAACCAATTTTTTCTTATGAATACTTTAAGTACATATTTCTGCTGATATCGGCTTGATATTGATTAAAAAATAAAAAGAAATAAAATATTCTTTACATAGAACTCGGCTTCACAGAAGTGAGAGTTCCATGTGATGTGTTGTAAACCATGAATTAGATGTAGATGAAAGATTTCTCAAATACCTTTCATTTAATACCGATATATTAATATCGAATTTTACTTTAATTGTAGATGGCAACTCTTCTCAAATATATTTTGAATCGTAAACCCTTCTAAATCGTATTGTCAACCGTGTTGTGTATAGTTTGAGCCGTTATCATAATTTTCCATTTATTTGATCAATTTCAGTAAATAAAAGTATTTAAACAGGTAGAGTGAGGGAACTCACAGTTTTCTTAATCCTCTTTACTTTGATGTCCGAAATAACCAGATCGTCTTATAAATTTATCAATTGACTTGCTACCTTGAAATTTAATTTTAAAAACGAGTCAAGATTTTCTTTTGTTTTTAAATGATCTATAAATGTCTGGTAGACATGACCTTATTCTCTTTTTCACATAAAATCTATAATTTCTCAACAGAGCCTGAATTTTCAATTTTACACCAACTATTTAGCATTGCGACTGAACAAGTTCAAGCAACGGCAAACTGTAAAATAAACTAAAATTTCTAACTATACTGAACCTTTATTATTACCGTTATTTTTAAATCTAAAGTCTGATAGTTATCCACCCAAAACGTAGACTCTTCTTAAGTCTGTGTACATAGCAGTAATAAAATGTAGTCCAACTGAAAGCAAGATTTCCGAAGGTCAGTTGAACATTTTCAGACCCAAACTCAGAAATCTCCTACAGACAAACTATAATGTGTAAAAAACAGATCGACTTGTAAAGGTGTTGTTCACCCAAGTGAAACCAATCCTTTATTAATTTGTCTTTCTCTTCCCCTTCTAGCAACAGCTCCGAAAGATATATAATATTTTTAGCGCTAAAATATCTGCACTGATTCGCTGGATATCTTTTAGGCATCCTATCTCCTATACACTCCTATAGTACATTTATTAATATTTTCCGACAAATATAGGGTTCTACAAATTTTAAGTTATCTCCGAACGGTTGGTGGATTATATGAGTAGCTTTTCGTGGCAGAATTATACTCAGCGGTTTACGATTGCTTGCCGAGAGACATCCGCCGCTAGAAAAGTTAACTCAAAGAATCTGTTTACTCGTATTTTAGCAGCTCCGTCGGAACTCTTCAAACTTAAATGAGCTTCGATAATATCGTTGATACTCGTATTTTCTGTCTTTAAGGTCGAAATATGATTATAATATAAGCATACATATTTAAGTGGGACTCATGCATGGATATATGCATGGATATATGCATTTGCATTCGGTATTGCCTTTGTGTTTTTAAGCTTTTTTCTTCGCCTACTTTTCATATTGAATTCAGAGATATGCTGGCATATTTGTTCAAACTCTATACAAACTCTAGTAGCTAAGCATTGCGTGGCTTTCAGTTGTAATTGCAACGCTGCTAGCGCAGTGCTCAAGACGGCAAAGCATATCAAACAGTGTAACATTCAGATAAATGGGAGTTAAAACAAAATTGAAAGCAAAAGTTGAATAAAAAAGTAATTAAAATTAATGTTGGATTTCATAACAAAACTTTTTCCTCACTTCACATACCGAAAGAGCGGGAGAGCGGCGTCAGTCAGTGCGCAATGTAAAGCGTAAAGTACTTCAAATATTTACACAATGGAATCTGAGCGCTAAATCAAGATGCAGCAGTGAATTAGTCATTGTTATAGCAGACGGCAGGCGCAATAAGAAAATGTGCGAAATGCATATTTGTTAAGGAAAAATTATATTGAAAATAATTTCAAATTAATTATGCGAAAACGTTTTCTGCACGCCATGAGTCATTCACTTATCTGTTTAATATGAAATGGCCTAGAAAGGTCGTAGAAATCTGCATAAGAAATTTTTGTATTTTATTATTGCCATTCCATATGATTAAATAATTAACATAAAAACCAAAGTCTTGCAAAAACAAAATAATTGAAAATTCAGCTCGTTGTTTGAGTTTCCGACTTCTCAAAAATCGAATTATTGCTTCACAGATTCGAATCTAGTGTTGGAAATTCGATAATAATTGACTTGATTTGAGCTGATTTTTGAACAGTAATTCAGGGAATTTTATTAATATTGGAGCATGAATGTTGATGCAAAACACTACAAGATTCGGCGAAATAATGCCCGCAAAGACTCATTTTCAGCGGCGCCGCCTTCCATAACCATCAAAAGTGATTCCCTAATGGAATTTCGGTCAAAGATTATCTCGACAATATATTAAGGCAACTTAATTTAGTTTATGTTAAAATAAATATTTTGCTTGCCTGCAAAAAAATGTTGGCCCTATCCTTTTTCTCTATGTTATCTTAATTTTTAACTTCCGACGTCACGGTATTGCTTAAGATAAGACACAATGCCAATTTTCGCCTAGCATAATCCGTATTGCGTCATAAAATGAATAAAGTAACTCATGTTTTGAGAGTTAGAACCCCACGCATAATGGATAATGAGCTTAAGTTGTATCGTGAGACAAGTGTTATTCTCACACATTTACGTTCTGCAAACTGTCGAAATTAAATTCCCACTCACGAAGATCAATGAAGACGAATGGGTACATGTCTTCTTTTTTGCTTCAATATCTTTTAAGATGTCCTTTAAGACTCCAGCAATCGATTCATTTCTTCAACTTTCATGTGAGTGGTCTCTGAACGACTAATGGATTTCGTGAGAAAAATAGTCGAAAGTTCGACATAACTTTCGAAGAACCATCGGCAGTCGAGAAAACGGCTTTTATAATTTTTGTTTTTGTATTGTATGACGAGAATGTCTTTGAACTTCAGAAAACTGTTTTTGACGTAAATTCCTCAAAACCACTCGAATTTTGTTGAAATGCAACTTCAAACGTAGAAATCACTTGCTGTGTCTTTAACTTGTTGCATGCCATAAACCACTAACCATTGTACGCACTTAAACATTCACCACACTTGCTGTCTTCCATGCAGTGTAATGGTGTAACGGTGAATGTAGGTCAATTGAATTACTTGTACGGCTTCCCCGCCTATGCAAAACAACTATTAGCAAACTGGCTCATCTCGGCAGCTGTTGGCTTTTGCTAGCAGCAGGCAGCCATTGGCGGCACAAACTCAGCCCCGCGCCAACATCGCTTTTGTGGCAAGCATAGAAATGCAGAAAAGCAGAAATCCAACCAACTAAAACATAATTCAGTTAGCTGTGCATCCTGTGCGAAGGGCATGCAGCAGCCCTGCCACCTAGCAAGTAGTAACGAACTGATTTTCACTGCTTGATACAATTATTTCAACATGATTTCCTATCTCTCCAATACATATTTCTCATTTTGGTTTAATTTTTTGTTTGCTTTGTTGTTGGCAGGCATTTTGCACAGCCTCTTCGAAGGACTAATCGACAAGGATGAGACCGTGCGAACGGCCATTAAAGGTTCGCTCGTAAAAATACTGGAGACACATCCGGCGCGCGCCGTCGACACACTGGTGGAGTATCGTGAAAAGAACCCGAAGCTGCCCGAACAAACAGTCATTATATTGCTAAAGTGAGTTGCGTGTTTTATTATTGTTGTTGCACGTTTATGGAGTGAAATAACGGTTTAGCGTAGTGTAAATTAATTCGAAATTATTGTTGGAAAGGCAATGACCTGTTGTAGAAAAATGCTTGAGCAAAAATCAGTTTAAAAGGCAGGTGACCCATATTAATTAATTAATAATAACGGTCAAAGAAACTGTGTCTCCATTGGTAGGGACCAATGAAAAGAAGTGAAATGAGTCCTAAATAATATTTACTATTCCTAGGAACTTTGAAGTGGATACAACAGTTCTTGCATGGGTGAAATTTGAACCATTCTGGTCGAAAAAAAATTATTTAGAGAGTTTAATCGAATTATGGACTCAAAACACATTCAACTGAGCTTTCACACTTATCCATTTGTTGTTTTTGTTTTAGCAGCTTGAAAATTTGTCTACATTTTTTGAGGGATGCTACTTAGATTACCTTGGACCCACCATCATGGGAGCAGTTTCTTTCATGTTCCACGATTATTCATGAATTCTCGAATAATCTAATTATCCTGAAAGATCAAGTTTTTCAAAGCTTTCAAACACTCATTTTCGGATAATATCTCTATACAGAGAACTAACATGACGTATTACGTATGATAACGTATTACGTCTCGGGAACCTATTATGGTGTTTACTACATATCACGGAGGGCGCGTACATTCTTTTAAGTAGCAATTTGACGACGAGCTCTCAGGTAATCCTGATTATTTCTCGATCCACTTGAGAGAAAGAGCAAAGAGAATGTCCAATTTATGTAGATGAATTCGTTTGGCAAAGAGTTTGGGCTGCATTTAGACTTTATCTCATGGAGAATGTGTATTCCGTCAACCTTTCAGTTCGTTGAGACGTTGATAATTGTGAATTTACATACAAACATTAGAGCAACTGTCTGGCTCCTCTACTTTTTGGTTTAATGTTCAGATTTTCTTGCAGAGCCATCGAGCGTCTTGTCAACTCAGACACGCCCATACCTTCGGAGGCAAATAAAAAGCTTATTACTATGGCCATTGAAGAATTGACACGTTCGGCCGATCATCAACCACTCATTCAAGAACACGCACTCACCATCCTAGTGGCCATTGGACGTAATAACGAATGCAAGGCGGTAATGGAAGCCCTCATGGCACACACCAAAGAGGGCGCTGTGGCGCATTTCATGATCATGCAGTGTATGGGTGCTATGGCAACGGCTAATGTTGCTGGTGTTGTGCCCTTCATCAAACCAATACTAGCAACCATACTGCCCAATCTAGGCGGCATCAAACATGACCACATCAAGCAGGCGCATGCCTATGGTAAGTCTATAAGATTGGTCTTACTTTTTCTAATTTAATCCATATGTTGTCTCTTAATTCTAGCTCTTGGCCATTTCAGCGAAGCGCTACTCGAGCAAACAACGACTCATGGCACAGCTGCTGCGACTGCTGGCACTAATGAAGCCACACAGCCCGCTGCGATTGAGGGCGCTGAAGTACCTACGGATTGCAGCACCGAAATTTCTGTTGCCTACGATGTACTCTTCAACCAGTGGCTGCACACGCGTGAACCCAAAGTGTGCGTGGAAATCTTACAGGCGCTTTCCTCCATGTTTCCGCTGCTGCCGGTGGAGAAGATAAAGGATCAATCATCGCGTCTGATACCGCAAATATTGGCGCTCTATCGTCGCTCCATCGAGCGCAACTCGGTGACACAATTTCTATCCTCGGTGCTGAAGACTAATATAGCTATACAACCCTCATTATTAGATCCGGTAGCCGAGCAGTTAATATCAAACCTCTTCGACTTGATTTGCGTTTTCCCAGACTATGAAAAGCCCCAGACGGTTAAGGGTCACTATGAAGTGCTGCGTTGCTTTCATCTGCTCTCCGGCATCTATGCATCGAAAATTGTCGACACACTTCTGATACACTTGCGCAATAATAGCGAACGTGACCGCATTAAATCGCTCCTCATACTCACACACCTCCTGAATACATCCACGGCGCAAATTGGCGATAAAATGCAAGGATTCTTAGAGTGCCTTAAACCGATGACTCTGTCGGAGAAGGGCATCAAAATCAAAACGACCTTGCTGAAGACGATAGTGGCGCTCTCGCAGAAGGGTTTCATCAAGGAGAAGGAGTTCGTCTGGTTTGTGGTACGTTACAGTTGTAAATACACGAAGGTTAATCAAGAGTGCGGCTCACTGGAGGAGCACGCAAATTTCGTGTTGTCCTGTGAGAACGCACTCTTCATGCTATCCTCCACTGCCGGCACCATGGATGAGCTGTTGAAACGGGAACTCTTGAATTATTTCGTATTGTTGGACTACACAGATATATGCTCGAATTTGGCCAAGTGCTTGGGCAGCTTGTTCGAAAAATCGCCAAATATCGAGTATGAGATTGCAGGCGACGACGAGGCTGACGAAAAGAAGGACGCCGCTGGCGAAGAGCATATCAAGGAGGGTGGTCATGCAAACATTAAAAGTGGCAAGATAATTGTGCCATGTCCGGAGTCCATATTTACGCGTTGCCTTGCATTGCTCGGCAATTTTCACTGCATCAAACGCTCTTCGAACATACTGACATTCTTAAAATACTACTATCCGCATTTGAATCCCGAGCTGAATACGCTCTGGGATAAGCACATACCCGATCTATTGCTGCACATCAATAAGGAATCCGTCTTCTCACGCAAACTCATCGAATTCATAAGCGAAACCGTTGAATATCTGAATATACGCGATGAAAACTTCGCCGAACGCTTGGTGAACAAAATGTCCGATCAAATGAATCTCTATCCCATTAGCACGCCGCACCTTGAATTCGTCATGCCCACCATGACAACTGAACGCGGCATGCTAATGAAGTCTATCGCTTTGGCGTTATGCTTCGTCACCGAAGTGCAGACTATAAATACGAAAATCGATTTGATCATTACCTCAGCGCGCCAGGAAAAGCTCGACAAGCACATAAAGCATGCAGAGTATGAGCAGAAAATTGCGCCATGCGCTCTCGCATTGGGCTACATCTCACGCACGCACATAACTCACCTGATCAGGAAACTGGCTGAGTTGGCGCACATCGGCGGACGCAAACACTCGACGGGTTTCTTCAGCAATTTGCATTTTATCAAGGATACACATAAGGAGCAGGAATTGTACAAGACGAATTTGCTGGTGATTAAATCCTTCGGTCACATTTTGGATGAGTCGGATCCCATGCAATCGCTGCAGAACCTCGATGATACAATACTCAATTTTCTAATACTGCAACTCACGGCCACCAAGGATCAAACCATTATGTCGGCCATACTTAAGACACTACTGAGCATTTGTAACCAAATCATTGCGACAAAAGAGGAACTCACCGCGCCACTTAAATACCGTAAGCAGATAATGGAAGCCGTGTTTAGCATACCGATTGAGGCGCCATTTAACGATCTGCCGCTGCTGCCGACTATTTTGAAGCTGGGCACAGATTTTATACGCATTGGTATGTTTCTCGTAGTATATGTATTAAATAATAAGTGACTATTTCTCCCTTAAATTTCCAGGTGGCGTGGACCCCATAGAGTCTGTAGATGGCAGCGTTATATTCGAGATAGCTTGTAAGAATTTCTTTTTATGCGCTCAGCATTTAAAAATTAAATTCGATTCACCAGAAGAAGATGAGCGTAATAGTTTTTTGGCAAAACATTTAAACGAATCATTGCCGGAATTGAATGCGCTCGCAAAGGCGATCATTGAAACGGATCCCTCGCCGTCCACTCTCGATCTAATCATATCAATTTTGGAGGCATGGACCAGGGATAAAAATTCCGAAGTGCGCATATGCGCATCGCACGTTTTCAATAACGGTCTGGAAGTGTATATCAAATCGATGAAAATCGGCTGTGAAGCACCGTCGAAGTTCAATCAGACTGGCCAGATGTTGGGTAAAATTGTGCCACGTTGCATTGATTCGAATGGCACTGTGCGCCAGGTGTCTGTGGATATTTTGCAAAAGACACTTGAAATCTCTTGTATTTATGAAACCTTAACGATTGCCGATAGTGAAACGGATTGGGTGAAGGAGATCGATTTGGTGAAGGAACAAATTATAACCGATGATCCGAAGATGATCTACAATTTGGCCGGTGAAATTGCCAAAATCATCGCGTTGCGCATGTCCAATTTTCAGTATTTACAGTTTTGGTGAGTAAAAGATAATAATTATGAGGAAATATACTATCTTCTAATATATATACTGATATACCATTATTAGGCGTCCTTTAATGACTTGATACATTTTACCTAAATTTTTATACTCTCTCAACATGTTGCTGCAGAGTATATTAGTTTTGTTCACCTAACGGTTGTTTGTAACACCTAGAACTAATTGAGTTAGATATAGACATATATATATATAAATGATCAGGATGAAAAGACCGTCGTCCGTGCAAGCGATAACGTGAGTAAAAATTAAGATATTTTGATGAAACTCGGTACCGGTACACATGTTCTCTGTCACCGTAAGACGGTTGGTATTGCAGATGTGCGTAATTGGACATCTGCCACGCCCACGAAATGCCATTAATCGAAAACCGATAAAGTGCTATAACTAAGTAGTAAATTAAGACATAAACGTGTAATTTTAAGCTATATCAATTAAACTTGCTCCGACTAAGTTTTTCTAGCATCACTTCATATACTGAGAAAATTAGTAAAATCGGATAATAACCATGCCCACCTCCCATACAAAAGTTATGTTGAAAACTACTAAAAGTGCGATAACTCGCTGAAGGAACACATTAGAGACATTAAATCCTGCAGAAAATATGATGCGGAAGGTTTGCATAGGAATCCGTGTAAAGTTTTGGTAATGGGAGTCGCACCGCTCACCTTTAGGAGAAATCCCATATCTCAAGAACGCCGTAACCGATTTCAACAAAATTTCATACCTGGTCCCCATATACTTAATATACGGACTTTCCACCTTCCGGTAGACTTTATACCATATATAACGGTCAATATATAAGATATCTCAGCAAAATTAAGTGAATGTGTAATATTGGATATACTATATTTTACTGCCCAAAATGTGTGAAATCGGTCTACGAATTATCCCAGCACCCCTATACTACATATAATGATTTTCGCTACTCTAGCAGACTTTATGCCGAATATATCGGTCACTGTGTGAGTTACCTTCTCTAAATTGGGTGAAAGCATGTTCCCTAATATACTTGAATAATGAAAAGAGTTAATGTGATCAGTGCACAACTTCCTCTATCCCAAAAATGCCCAATATAGGAATTCCCGACTTTCCATCTGACTTTAAACCGTTTATGTTCAATATGTGGGATATTTTAATGTTGATATGTTAAGTTTAAGTGGATATGTTTTTTTAAACACAATGGGATTTCGCGCTAAATATGAATGAAACCGATCTCGACCATGGTCTAAGCCCCATATTCCTTACATAATGTTTTCCGTTTCTCTGGCTGACTTTTTTTTTCCCATGTATTTAATATTTTCAATTAAGCCAATTTGGTTGAGTTTATATCGCTTATATCACTTTGGAGTTAATTTGGTAGATTTTAATATAAATATCTCTGACATGAATCAAAATCTAGTTATAAAAGTCCGTGAGGCTATGACCTGTAATATAAGTTAATAAGATACCAAATATGATTGCAATCCATTGACAATTTCGTCGAACAATGAATGTTGAATTCTTCCGCAACATTTTTTGATATAAAGTTATGCCGTCATCTGAAAGCATTTACTCGCCTCTGATCCTTGCACATTGCGAGAGTATAAAATGTTCGGTTACACCCGAACTTAGCCCTTTCTTACTTTTCTATATCCCTTTGTCTTAGTAAAACTCTATTACAAGGATTACGTGACCCGGAGCAAAGTTCATCAATTGGAGCTTCAGTGGTGTTGAAATTTTTCATTCAACACAAAGGATCTGAGCTATTCCACGCCATACCGGATCTCGTAAAAGACAGTCTGAGCGTAAGTTTTGAAAATAAATAAATTTATTTTTACAAAATTAAAGATATGAATTTTTAGGCTGTGCGTAACTGTGAAATAAATCGTGCTCGGTCGGGTGTTTTAAAAGCGCTTGTGGCGCTGACGAAACATCATCCGAAGCTCGTGTGCTTCGAAATGCTGACACAGCCTTTACCGTACGAAAGGTAAATAATTTATGCATAATTATTTTCTACTTGCCTACCTAATAATACCTTACTTAATTCTATCTTAATAAAATTTCGCAGCAATCTTGTCGAATACTGGCACATCATTGCCAATGACCCAGAGCTAACCGCTGCGTTGTTGGAGAATTTCTTACAAATATTAACGTCTTCGTGTCTCTACGAGCCAAGTGAGTCGGCAACAAGTGAGCGTCAGAAAATCGCGAGCATACAACCGTTTGCCATTTTCTGCGCGCTAAAAGAGATTATGCCCTGCAAAGATATCAAAGAGGTAACTGTGTTCTCTTTTAGTTTTGAATAGTTGGTTTTAAATGCAATATTTTTCAATTACAGGAATTGAATAAGAAGTTCCCGGAACTTTTCACCATGCTCCTAACTTCATTGGCTACCTACACGAACCTGGCAGCACCAATGCACACCGGTGGTCATTCACCAACTCAACTGGGTGGCAATACCTCTACCAGTTCACTCGCAACTGTCGCTTCGTCAACTAAGTCGAAGTTTGGTTTTGTGCCGAATAAGGATTTGGTCAAATTGAACCCATGTCAAATCGTACTGGATACATTTCAAGCATTCCTCGGTAATTTGGAGATGGAACAAATAGCTACCGTGCTCACCGTGCACACCCAACTAGCCAACAGCACCGACTTGAAGAACTATATTGAGCTGCTGACACCCATAGCCATCGGCTTGGTCAACCAATTAGAAATCTCATCGAGCACCATGAAACAGGTCGTTACTGCGTTGAGCAAATATGTTTCATCGCCCTATGATGGTCAACGTATTGCGGCGGTGGGACTGTTTTCACGTCTGGTACCGCTCACACCATGTGGTGAGATCTCTTCAGTGATTATGCTCCACTTGAGTTCAGCGCTGAGTGACCCGAACGCTGTGGTGCGTGGCTTGAGCATACAGGGTTTAGGTTATGTGGGTAACCTGGCGGAATATGATATAGAAAAGTATACGGAAACGGCGGTCACCGCATTGCTGAAGGGCATCGACGATCCGGTTAGGTGAGTTTAATGTGTTGAGTTACTTTTAGTGAGTATTTAAATAAGTCTTCATTATATTCCATCCCTACAGTGATTGCCTTATCAATCTTCCTCTGGAGAGCATGCGCGGCTTAGCACGCATTCTGCAAACTTTACCCAGTGATCGCCTGGAGTCTTTTCATGTATCTTTGGCTATACGCATACGTCCATTCTTCGGCAGCTATTCCATCGAAATACGCGAAGCGTCCATTATACTCTTTGGCGACCTGTGCGAATCGAAGAAAGCATATGAAACGGACGGCAACATATCGCCGACTGCTGCATCCACCGAGGCGTTACGCGAACAATTAATTGCCAATCTGTTTCCTATATTGCTACACTTGAGCGAGGGGGAAGCGACTATCATACGAGTGAGTTGATTTCATTGCATGAGCTTTTATTTTTAATTATTTACATAAAATTTCAGGCTTGCAAGGGTACTTTGCGAAAAGTTTGTGGTTTATTGAATGCGCCGAAGGTGAACGAGATGGCACAGAGACACCTCATCGATCACGGCCAGTTGAATTATGGCGTTTTTATAGTGGATTTCGTAAAATTAATTGTATATACAATATTTGTATAGCATTCTTGAAGATATAATTTTCTTAAGGAAAATTAAATTTTTATTCCAGGCTATGGACTTGCCTACCCACATACAAGATTTTATTGACTCAGCCATACCGAAATTGCGCAGCCAATGGGCCGAGGTGCGAGGCAGCGCTGCCATTGTTATAGGTATTAAACATTTGTGTGATTTTTCTGATGCCCAATATATATTTTTTTCCTCTATTTAGGTATACTACACAATTTCCTGCCGGAGCGTAATACGCAAACCGAGTCTGTGGGCAATAAACTAGCAGTGCTGTTAAAGGATGAAAATCATTTTGTGCGCGTGAAGGCCGCTACGGCTTTAGGATATTTCTTTGGTGATATTTGAAAGGAAAAAACCGTTGGTAATGTCGCTAAAGCTCTGTAGAATGCTTAAATGTTTGTGTGTTTATTTGAAACCAATTGAAGATGAAAAAAGTTTACTAAGAGATAGCAAAAGAAAAGTACCTAAAGGAAACTAAATAACAGTACGAAAACGTGTTGATGTGATTAAAGAAATTTAGGTTAAGATATATGTTATTAGTTTATAAATTAATTATCTATTACTTTATTTACATATGTATTACACACATTTAAAAATATTTATGCGCATACGTCATTCATTATTATTTTTTTCTTGCATGCTTATGCTTGTGAAGAACAGTGCTTAGCCTGCGATACTGTAAATATTGAATTGTTTTTTTTGTTTTATTTTTTGTTAAAGTGTCCTGTTAAAATTTGTTTTAGGTCGACGCAAAAATTGTTTACACTCAAATCCATTAAGTTTAGAAACACAAAAACAATTTAAATTATTAATTGGCAATTCATTTGTTCGTAAAAAATTATGTAGCAATTTACCTCATACAATAAATACAAAAACCACTTTAATATTTATGTACCAAAGTAACAAAACAACGTTTCATTGGCTTAAAACTTTTATCTCACATATTGCCGAATGGGAAATATTCTATGCGACCACTGGACCAGCCAATGGTCAAAACAGTCTCTGTATTACGTCGATTTTTGTTTTGGAAGCATATGTACGAAGGATATTCTGTGGACAAACCAGTGAGAAAGCAAAGTGGCGAAATTGTCATATCGAATTTCTTTAAACACGTGTTGAAGAGTGCTATGCACGGGGTATCTTTGAATATAACCGCCAGGTAACGTCCGTCTGCGTCCCAGGCTAGTGCTTGTGGTTTTCCACCAACATCGCGACGACCAGCATTGAATTTGGTTAAGTCGGCAATTTTTAAAGCTTCTTTAGTGGTGGTACCGGCTAGTAATATAAACAAAAATAAAGTTATTTATAAACAGAAAATAAAATATAATATGATCTATTAATAGCATAGTGATGTAGGCAGCATTATACAAGCCACGACTGCGTTTGTGTCGCGACTCACCTGTAGCTTGCCTTTCCATGGAGTTTTAATTTTGGCAATGGCCAAACAATGGCATTGACAACAGCACACAATACATTTGAATGCACTTTTCAAACGCTTGACAGCGCTTATTGCCTTGAAATTGTTCTTAATACATTTTTTTATTTCACTCACATGCGAAAACAGTTTCGTCCTGAAAGTGTAAGCGGTACAGTATACTGTCTCCTGTTGTAACAAAGAGCAAAAATTTTCCACTTGGCGACCAACATGCAGATTGTACTACACCACATTTAATAGTCCAACGTTCCGGCGTCCATTTCCTATCGGCCGACCAAACGCGAAAAACATTACCAACTGTGGCAGAGAATAAGTATGCACCATCTGGCGACCATTTCAAGAGTGAACAAGGCGAGCCTACACGCCTTAAAGGCGTATTCTGTAATTTATCTACGTCCCATATTAGAATATTGGCATCACTTATAGACGCTGTAGCAAGCAGCGTGCCGTTGGTGCTCCACTGTACGGAAGTGATTGGGCAGTGACCGGGACTACAATTATATAAAAATTATTTATATTTTTGCCTATTCTAGTAAACATTACTTACTGTTTTAAAAATACTGCTTGTGTGGCACTTCGTGCTATGTGCATGCTTGTATCCATAGTCCATAGACACACGCCCTTCTGGCAACCAATTGCAAGTTCAGCAGCTGTTAATGGACGCCAAGCCATCGAAGTTATCCACTTTTGTGAACCACTCTTTAGCACTGGCACCATAGCGGGTTCGTCTGTATATATTCGGACAATATCATCTGAGCCTGCTACTGCGATTTTAAAGCAATTTGGATGCCAAACGATACAACGTATGTAGGAACGCAGCCAGTCACGCGTTTCAGAGAACTCGGCCAAATTATTCACGCTCACTTCACGCATATGCGGAAACATTTTAGTCTTAAGTCCTTTTACAAACTCCAAAATTTCACATGTATACTTCGCTATCGCGCATATAAGTGGACTAAGAGCAGCTGTTTCCTGGTCTCGCGCCTCATTAAGTGCCTCCATAAAACCACTTTCGAAAAATGTGCGTACTATACGTTTGATAACACCTTCATTCACCGGTATCATAACATTGCGGTAAGTGTCGTTTGGATGGCTGCTGATTGATGTACTGAACATCTCACAATTTAAATTTATTTCTGGATAGTATTCCGACTAAAAATTTAAAATCCGGTCATTATGGTTGCACTGGTGAAAATGCGAAACAATTGTTACTTACTACTGAGCAGCTATCCGCTTCATTTTTTGGCAGCGCGCAAAGCTGTCCCGGCACAATGAAAGTGGAAACATCATGTAGCGACACCATTTCTGCTTAGTAGTATAAATATGATATATACAAATTTATTATTTTATAGTTGAAAAATTAACTTCACAAATTAAAAAAGTGACAGCTTTTAAAATCTTCATACCGGTAATTTGCGAGAATTTAATGACAATTAGAACGTTGCCAGCTTACTAATAAACTAAGTGTTACTGAATGAAATTGGAGAAATCTTTGAGTTTTGAAAATGTACGCTCATGTAATTTTAGATTTTTAATTAAGTTTTCAATTCTTACCTTTTACTTAACAAAGGTTTGCTCTACGTTAGAAAGCCGCTATACAAATATTATATTTTTTATAAGAAAATAAAAGATTACAGTAATTTGACAAACGGCTTTTTTTGCACTAACTTTATATTTTTAGTGTGGCAACACTTTTTCTCCCACCCACCATTCCATTTGGAACCAAAATCATTGTGAGAACTGTCAGCGTTTGACAACTTAAAGTTCGCGAGCAAGGTGAAAAGTTGAACAATTGTTTACACTGTTTAAGGAAATTAGAATTTCGAAGAATTTGCATAAGTTTGTGTCAATCGCGGAGCAACAATAGTGCAAGATTAATAACTTTTGTATTAAGAGGTGAGTGTTTTAAAGTATGTAAAGGTATTTTGAATTATCAGGATTCGAATGAAAGCCAAAGAATATGAAATTTGTTCGAAATTGATTTTTCTCGCCTTTGCCGTGTTAGTTCCTACACTTTTTGTTGACAACAAGAAAGGGAAGTGAGTGGACCATAAGGGCCAATGATGAGAAGAAGTCAAATAGTAGTCCATGATTTCATTAGAGGTGCTGTGTATGTTTTTGATGCAATATCACGTTTGGTACTGATAAGCGGGTACAACCGTGTAAACGCGGGAATGGGTAACGCGGTTAATAGCTATTTAGTTTGCAAGTTAGCGAAGCGTAAAATTCAACCATTTGTGACGAGTGATTTTGAAATAAACTTTCACATAAAAAACTACATTCCCTAAGTGAAATATTTATTATAAACCAGAATTCATATTTTCATCAATTATATTTGGTGTTGATACGTAATTACATATAAAATCGCTTAACTTGCTATCATATAATTTATTTATCAATATATCAAACAATTATTACGTCTTTCGTGACAAAGGCATACCATAAATACTATTGTTGGTGACGATCATACCATTAGTATTAACTAACTTACGATTACAAGGAATTATAATGCACGGTTCATCACGTGAATGATGTGATTTCTTTTTAGCTAGTTTCGTCTTTACTTTGCGGGCAAATGTGCTGGAACTCAATGATGAATTCATTGATAGGTTAGTTTTGCTTGGCAATATACCGCCACCACTACTGTTATTCTGTTCCTTTTTGGGCGCACAACCAGCGCCACCGCCCATAAGTGAGTGTTGTGATTTGTTGCTACGATGATGTTTCTTAACCTTTTTAGTAGAAGACTGTTGCACCGCTGTAACTACAATACCACCAGTTTTAAAACGATTTATGCTCTGGACACCGGCTTTGGGTACTTGCGCCAATGGGCCGGATTGTCGATGTATGCTGATATTACTATTGCGATTGACAGTTGATTGACTGTGGTTACAGCGTGTCTTCGATTTACTCTTAGTTAGGCGGGTAATGAGCTGTGTTGTTTCGGCTATTTGCGAGAGTGCATTGCTGAAAAGATGCAAAATATTTGAATGCGTTCAATGTAAAGAATGGCAATGCAAAAGATGTTTGAACCTTGTGGTTCAAATTACCTTCGGCGGCGTAGTTTGTGTTCCACATTTACTACCTCCTCCTTTGTGGGTGCTTTTAGTTCCTTTTTCGCTTGTGAGACTTTTCTAAATATACGCAAAGTGCGTTCGTCGTCAATAATTTCGGGCATACCTAGAGCTATAGCATCCAGTTGAATATCAATTTTTCGTGTTAGCATTGACGACGCATCTCCACCGTTTTCCACATAAGATTTACCTACGTTGTTAAGCTCCTGTTGCCAGTGCATTAGTTTTTGAGAACAAGCGCTGTAATATAACACAGTTATAACACCAAGAGTATTAATTAATTGCAATTTGGTGCGCTCACTTGAGAAAGGCCTCATTGTCGGCTTTTCGGAAAGATTGATTGTCTAATTTTTCACGTGATGTTTTCTTCAGTTGGTGTGGACGTCTTATTATAGGTTGATTCCATGAAAGTGGTCGTTGATATTCACCGAGATCTTTGGTTTTTTCAGGTTTCACTCCAGTCCAGTACTTCTTCTTTAATGATAGTTTGAAATCTAATTCTTCTATATTGTTTTCATTCGTATTGTAAGGGTTATTCATCCTAGAACTGAAAAGTATGAAAATGATAGATTTTTAAAAATATTTGTTCATTTACTTTTCTGCCTACTTAATAATATTATTTGTAAAACTACCGAAATAGATGTACACGTATGTATGTATGTACATTATAAAACAATAAATGTATGTGTCTGTGCTCCCAAACATTAAATTTTGTGATTACACATTTATGTATGCGAGTATGTTTCCATTCTAGGCATCCAAATCACTAATGAACTCACTTTTGTCGGGCCATACACACCGGTTTGGGCGCACCATTATTGAGGTTATGCCATGAGTTGGTGCGTCGTGCCGGCTTAAATGCCACCGGGAATTCGAGAGTACCGATCGCATCGGGTAGCCTCTGCGTAGGCGCCATACTGGGTCTTATAGTGATTTTTGTACCTTTCGATGGTGATGTTATAATCAATTCGGGTGGCATTTTGGCTCTACCTCGCTCTGTTCCATTATCTCCAATTTCCTCAATGTAGCGTCGTTGCAATTCACTTTGTAGTAAACGGCGTGCTCGCTCTCTTGGTGCTACACAATATTGAGGCAAATTACCATCTTCGTCATGTGGATTGGCCTCATCATCAGTTGAGAATATCAAATCGGCGCTGGGATCTGTTGTGGGAAGGTCTAATGCTATGCGTGTTTCACTGCGTTTCCGATTGCTATGAGAGCGACGCAGGCGCGGCTTGCGTTGCTGCGGTAGGGAGAAGGAAGACGGAAAAAAAATTATAGTAATATTTGGATTTCATATCATTATGGCATTATGGCACAATGGCGGATTTGCAAATTGTTCAATCCTAAGTAGTGACAAATATTTAAAAGAAAAAAAACTAATTTGCGGATCCTTCGAGCCGGATTTGAACCAGCGACCTATGGATGTCTACGCCTATATTATTTTATAAATCCTCTACAGTCCACCGCTCTACCAACTGAGCTATCGAAGGTGCTACTTAACTTTTGTCAAATGCCGCAAATGAAACTGGCGTGAAAAAAATTAAATTTTCAAGAATACCTAAGAGCGTGAGAAGATTAGAATGTAGTCGTACTTTTCTTAAAACAAATAGCTAGAAATTTTAAAAAATTATTTATTACCGCACAGAAAACTAAAAACATTAAATTTGAAAATAGGAAAATAGTAAAACTAAAAACATTAATTTGTTCTCCTGACATTTGCGTGTGTTCTATTTGATAAGTCTTTACGTACTTTTTAATATTACTGAAAACTTTAACTTACAATAATTTTGAAAAAATTATTATTATTTGTTATTATTTATTAGTATTTATTAAAATTATATAAAAAAATAAAGCATTGTAACTAAAACAAAATCTAAGGTACATCAATCAACTGGTTGGTTCGTAATTAAATATTTAACGAACTCCTGTTTCTTTTTATGAATGCATGTACATGTGCATGTAATATAAGTATGAAGTCTTAAACTTCTCTCTCTCTCTTCTCTAAAAGTCTTAAATGAAAAGTAAATATAACCCATATAACTTATGTAAAAAATCTTCTGCGCAATTAAATCCTTCGAGCCGGATTTGAACCAGCGACCTATGGATGTCTACGCCTATATTATTTTATAAATCCTCTACAGTCCACCGCTCTACCAACTGAGCTATCGAAGGTGCTCATAAAAGTTTGTCAAAACATTAATTTAAAGAGTAGCAACTTTTTTACTATTTTCATATAACTACCATATTCAATGCTTGGAAAAAAGAAATATTGAAAGGTAAGGTATCAACTTAACTTATTTACATTTTTAAATTTTTTTATAAAGCAACTTCGCATCATTCACAAAAAAAAATTCGCAAAAAAAAAAAAAAAAAAAAATATTAATAAAACGCAAAAATTAAATTAAACGCAACTGTATTATGATATTCATTTTCACCCATCTATCTTTATTTCGTCAAAATTGCTCTTCTTTGTATATTTTAAAAAATAATTAGTTTGTTAAACTCTAAATATTCTTCGAGCCGGATTTGAAGCAGCGACTTATCGATATATAATACACTTCATTCTGCCAATTCCACCACTCTACCATTTAAGCTGCCAAAGGCATCATTAATTAATTCGAAAGGTAGACACGAGTGTAGATACCGTAATTCTAAATGTTTTTTGTTTACGTATTTTTGTATTTGCTCTCTGTATATACCAGTGTACACTATTTTGGAACTCCCACTTATTGGAGACTTCTTCATATAGTTCTTCAAAGGCATTGACGATGGTTGTCACTGCTAACACGTACATATCGGTTCTTGTCTGTACTAAGTCATTTTAGCCCACCTGACATTTGTGGAATTTGTGTACTGAGAATGGATTGGTTTATTTTCTTTACAATTTCAAATTTATTTTTCTCTTCCAATAAGAATTTTTTTTAAGAAAATTGTCAGCAGATCTCTTAAAAAAATAACTGAATGTTGCAGAGATCCATAGCGCTGATTTAACTCCCTTGTAAGTATTCTGTGATAACAAGACCCGTGCAGCTGCTCATCAGTCTGAGCGGCGATTACGTCAAGAAATTATTCACGTAAGTGAATTGTAACAGATTCCCACACACAAACTCATTACGTCTGATATGTTTTCAACTTATTGATTTTGTCTTTTTGCCTTCGTTGTGGGCATAACTTAGAGAACAAGTGCATTCTCTTTAAGTTTTCATTTGTTGAATTCGTCGGCAATGTAGGGAGAGATTCCGTTACTTAATGTAATTTGCAACGGAAAGTCAGCGGGTTGCACCGGCGACAGTGACACTGAAATATACCTATCGGGGGCTATGAGGTGTTATTCCTAAACTGCTTACAAGCTTGTGTAACATTATTGTTGGATTCATTGTGCTCACGGTGCTGAATTGTAGGTGTTGCAACGTTTTTTTATCCTGTTGAATGTAACGCCTCTTTAATGGAATTCATTGATACACACAAACATAAAAACTTGTATTGAACATCTAGCCGGTAATGAAATATTTAAAAGGCCCGCGGTGCTCCCGAGTTGAACCCAAGTTGTGCAGTCGTTGAAAGGCCTCTTGTGGACTTGACCTTTTCAACAGCGCGAATTTTTTGCAGCGCGTCCGTTGCAACACAGAAATTCAAAAAAAAAAATCTTTGACGACAAAATGACAGTATATAATACATACATATGTGTGCATATATGAGCGAGTATTATATAAAGGGGCGGCAAACAACAATTAGCGCTGATGGGCATGTAAAGCCGCATGCCAAACAATGCACAATAGCGAAAGGTGCAAAAATGCAAAGCAAATGAAATATTCAATGTAAAGCGGATGTGAAAAATAAAAACAAAAACTCAAACAAAAAAGTTAGGGTGAAAGCAAAATGCAAAGAGAAAAGCAAATAAAAGAATTTCGCGTGCAGTTTTGCCTGTGGCAAAGCAATGCTAAACTGAATTGTTGGCAGTAAAAGAGAAAATATGCACTCGGCTGGCGAGCAGAAAAAAGTGAAAATGCCTGAAAAATGAAACGGTTTTCAGTTTTTGCCATTACAACGAAGCTGCAATGTTTTGTTGTGCAAAAAAAGTGAAAATGTCGCTTTGGAAAAATGCGGAGAATTCGCTGCGATGAGTCAATGGAATCGGAAGATACTCGAGCCTTGTGGGAATTGTTCGAAGTGTCTTCATTTTGTTTTTGTTCTGGAGTACGGCAAATAGGATATGGTGTGAGGCGTGAAAGCTTAACGCACTGGCATTGTGGAGGCAGAATGTGACAGTTTTTAAATCTCGTGGAATTAAGCAGAACTGTATTGAAAAGGGTTCAAAATTACTGTTGTCGCAATTCTTGAATATAATATATGAGATGGGCTAGATAGATAGAGACTGGTAGAGTGGTTGAAACGCAAAGCTTTCACCACATTTTACTGACAAAAAATGTGACTGAATCTCTTAAACCTCTTGATCGCTATCATAAAAAGAACTCAAATTATCTTTAATCTACCTAATAGAATTAGAAGCTGACAAAACTCGGCCAAGACCTCCTAAAGAAATATGCACGAATTTGTAGAGTTCCTAATTTTTTAATGGCTATATTCTAAGCTAGGAATGAAAGGAAGGGTAACTATACTCCAGGGGTTCAAATAATATTGATTGGAAAACGTTTCGAAGTAGTTGGAACTGAAGCTTCATAGCTGTTGTCGAGCAGACAAATTTTCAAGAACCTTCATTCTGCTTAAGCTTATTCACATTTCTCTCGAGTATGTATCTGGGTTTAAGTGCACTTCACTTTTATTTCTATTTAAGGTAAAACAAAAGGATAGACCCGGAACCATCGCTGACTCCAACTGCTTTCCTATTCAGCCTGTCAAATTGGATCGAAATTCAACAATAACTACCTTATGGTGTATTTAAGTACGCTCAGTGAAGCCGCTATGGTCCGTTGTTTCCCGACTTTAGATTCGTAATATATTTAATTAGAGTTTTAAGCGGAAGATCTTAAGCCAGAGACGTAAATAATTTGTTCAAATTAATGTCATTATTTTTAATAATAATTTCCTGATCCGATCCTGATTATGAAATGAAATCTGCCAACTCAATGAAACTCAAGAATTGATTAACAAAACATTAGTTGTCTAAGAAAAATACTGAAGTTTCTACAGAAATTCGTTCCTGAACATTAAAATTTGACTAGAGCTCTTGCGACTTTTGTTTATCTACCGACTGATCGTTGAACCGACGTCTGGCGTAAAATAAGAACTGTAAGCTCTTTACCTTTTGCTTTCTGCGGATGAATATCTTTCTTTCCGCCAGCCACGTACGAAGCTTTCTTGAAACTGTTACACGTTGCATCAATGGTGTTTCTTTGATCTTTTTCTTGGAAGTTTGTGGCTTCTGCGCCACTTTTGTACAATCTTGTTTCGACTCCTCGCCTTCAGCTGACAGAAATGCCCGCTCATCGGAATCATTAATAACTGAGTCGTGACCTGGTGACGTTATCGAAATATTTTCATGTGATGTGCCATCGTGTGCATCTTGGAAAATCTCTTCATAAATACAGGCTTTCCTATTCACGCCATCGCCAGTTTCAACGCCACCCTGTATTCGACGTATTTGCGAGTTTGTGGCAACTTCGAAACTATTCGTATTCGTATTCTTCTTCTTCGAATTCTTCTTATCGGAGCGCCTCGATTTGCCGCGTTTATATTTTATGAAACAACGGAATTTCTTTTGGAATAACGGTTGAAAGTAAATACGATCGAGTTCATGCATTACGCGACGCATACGAGTTAATTTGTGCTGTGCATGTGTTAAGGAGGGATAGAAGGAGCGGAAGGTAGGTGGGTAATATTGACTATGGATAACTTTTACTTTTTACGAGCGTGAACGGTGCAAGTACATACCCGTCGATGTTGTGCCTCTGCTTCTGGCGTAGATGGTGGTGCCCGGCTGAGTGCGCAGCAAGGTCCCTCCAAATCTGAAAAACTCGAAGCGCGACATTCATTCTCTGAACTGCAGATGCCACCCTCGTCGCTAAATTAATTTAAACGGTTTATTATCACTTCGAGTATTTTGCTTATGGCAATTGTAGTGGTTACCTCGAATAATCAGATAACGGGATATTTAGTGGCTCATCAGCATTCGAACCTTCCCTCAAGAGACGCTCAATGATCTTCAGGCGCAAACGCTCCTGTTGTTGGGTAAATCAATTAAATTTATTAAAAAGTTAGAATCAATTTTACGGCTTGGTTCTTTCGGTTTCAACAATGTGTTTTGAGATACGGTATTTTTTTTTTTTTTTTGGTGAAATCCTAGAAAATCCGAGCATAGCTTTGGAAAGTGTAACCAAAAGTTGCAAATAAACGTAGAGAGAAGAGGTTCCAAGAGTGCAAACTAAGTGCAAATAAAAAATCTTGCTATTGTCGAATAAATAGAAAGTCAAGTTGGAGCAAAAAACATAAAAGTACTAAAAAATATTTCTCTGTCTTCCCATATATCAGACGTAATAAAAGGTGTATTCTTCGAGTACTTTTTAAAGCATATGACCCTCGTCTATATCCAGTGTTATCATTTTTTAAGTGTAAAACGCTAGACTACTTCGCATTAAATTTTTCTGGCAAAAAGAAGCATTTCCGAAGTTTGCTGCCGATATTCTGTTGCAGGAAGCAACAGTTCGAAGGATACTTTTAGTTATGTAACGTGTTAACCTGTAAAGTTCTTCTATTGCTTTAGGTCAATAATCGGTCAGAACTGTCGGTTTGTCAGAAAAAAAAAACACGTCAATGCCTCATAAAAGTGAAGGACTTGCAAAGTCTCTGACGAACCGACCACCCGCTGGCTCGTCGCCAAAATGCTACATTCAGTTTTTACAGTGCATTGAAGTTTTCAAAACTTGGTCTAATGATTACCCAAATAGTTTGATACATCTCGAAAAGGAAACATTTATCACCGATGTTATCTTTAAGGAGAGTCTTTTGCCAGTTCGACACATTTAAATGTAATAGTTGTTGATTTTATTGGCTTTCAGTAAGCAGATTCACGATTGATCTTACGGTTTCGGATTTAGCATGAGATTGTTCCTGTATTCACACGCTGGGAGACACTCAATCGGGTCTTAGTAAAGAAAGAAATTTCCTAGGTGCCTTAAAAATTCGACAGCAATCAAAAATTCAGTTACAAACACAATTTCTTTTCTAAAGTCGGCAAGCAATCACCAATATATCAAATTTCCAATGATACTAAATTAAATAAGGCTAACTACGCACTACACAATTACCATTACATTACATATGTGCTAAGTGGCAAATTTACGAAAAACAAAACAATAAAACTACGAATTCATTTTATAAAAACTTAAAATTTATTATTTACTTTTGTTAATACAAATTGTCTACAATTGAAATCTGTGACATACAGACGTACTTAAATATAGCAACAAAATCACAAAATTTACTAAATAAAGAAATCAAATCAAATTCATCTAGAAAAATCTTAAATAAAAATAGTATTGTTCTAAAATAACTTAAATAAATTGTACTTTTATAAATAAAATACATACATACAAACGCAATTTAATAATAAAATATTGTTAATAGCGAAATTGCACGATGTTTGTTGTGATTTTGTAATTTATTTTGATCCGTTCGAATTTGGAAAAAAAATTGAATTTCAATATTAAAGTGTGTGTATGTGTATATGGGAAACAATACGAAGAGATTAATAAATTACAGCTCGTTTACATTTGAAAAAGTGAATGTTTGGTGGATATTTATGCGTGTAAATATGTATAAGCTTAAGGCAAGTAACGTTACTTTGTTAGAGAAAGCGCGCTAAGATAGCATTTTCGCACGAAAATTGATCAAAATGGCACGAAGCGGAGCTTTCATTTAATTAAAAACCAGTTCTTGTTGTATATATATAATTGTTTTTGTATAACCGTTGAGCAGCTCAAAGTTAGTTGGAAGCAACATTAATTGTTTGGCGGGGAAATTACGTTTTCTGAGAGCTTAAGTTACTAAATACTGCACTGTTAGTATAAAATTTAAATATTTTCATGTGTTTAATTTATAATTTTTATATTAAATTGTAAAATTATTATTGTTTACATATGATTCTTTTTTTTTTTTTTTACCTAAAAATGTTTGTAGAAAGACAGATCTTTGGTGATATGTTAAAACGGCTTAAGTCGACTTAAGTTAAGTTTCATGTTTTGATATCTGTACGATACTGAGTATATATTTTGTTTACATATATATGTAAAATTCAGCTTCTTATTGTAACGTATTATTTGAGATAAAACTCGGCATCGAGTCTCTAATAAGTTGGTCAGAATAACTCTGTCACTATTTACTTATGTCAACTTAAGCACTTTTAAAATATTGCCACAAAAAACTTTAAAATACCTATTAGAAATGGTCTTTAGTACACCACGTATGGCTTTTATGCCACAATTCTATTTTAAAGCTGAAATATGAGGTATTCTTTATTTTTTATTCTTTTAGGTTTCGAAACTACTAAAAAAAATTATGTTTGTATTTTTTTCTATGCAAATATGTCAGTTTTAAAAAATTTTATTTAAATCATTTCAGAAACAAAATTTTTTTTAATAATACTTTTTAAGAAGAAAAGTATTTAAAAATATTTTCAAGAAAAACAAATATTTTTAGACAGCAATGATGGCCTGTAATGGAAAAAATCGCTGAATAAAAACCAGAAAAATTTAAACTAAAAATTCAAATGATATCAAAACAGCAAGAACATAAGGAACCTAATTGATTAAAAAAAAAAATCAATTATATGAATTTAAAAATATTTTAACTAAAGGTAAAGTAATTTTTGGTTGCTAAGTATTTTTATTAAACATTTCAATTGTTTTCTAATATAGTTTTGAAATTGTAGAATTGTGAAAATATACCACTTTTCCTTAATGACTTAAAATTTTTAAAATATTGCTGATGTTGGTAACTTTGGCTTATTTTCGTTGACGTCACACTAGCGGAAGTCTTTAGAAAAATGCTCACTTAACAGTTTCCACTTCTCTTTGAGATCTTCGCTGGAATGACGTAACACAAAAATTGCCCTCAAATGTTAGAACTGTACTTTTCTACTTGATTGCTAGGTTCCGTTGTATTTATCATAACCCATGCAAACCATAATTATTTTCTACGATTTTTTAGCACATGTGGGTTTTCAGCATTTTTATAAACAGACGAATATCTAGAAGAAAGGCAGTAAGATGTTATACACAATCAACAAAGACGAAAATAAATACTGAAATTTGTATTGTACTCTCCAAAGGCCAAAAGAAATCGTATCGAAATCAAATTTGGTATATTTTATGATTTCGAAATTGATTAGATTTTTTAAGAGAAGTTTTTCGGTTCTCCCAGCATTTACTATTTGTATGACTTTTTATCACTCAAATACTTAGGAGTTCGCTTACAGTTAAACCAATTTCTCTTGTCTAATACTTGGAGGTTATGTACGTCAAACACATACTTAATTACAATAGTAGAATTCAAAAACATCCAAAAATATATTATAACTTAAAACACAAACAATTCATAACTAAAATTCACTAAGTAGTACATAAGCAACACATAATCTACGTCTCTGGCAGCGTCCGTCAACTCTTCTACTTATATAATTACTTAAGCATCACAACTGGATGCAACAACATGCATATGCTAATGTTTCTATTTTTTTAGAAGCCTATTATTTTCGTGTTTTCTCTGGTTTCATTAAAATAAATTTTTTCCCTCTCGCTCTTAGGAAACACTCTTCCCCGTACGCTTAACCTCGAGTTTCTCAGCGATTATACATCCCTGTTCGGCCATTTTCTTCAATTTCAATGCTTTCTTCTCGCGTTTCTCACGTTTTCTTATTCTTTTAATTTGTTTCATATGTCTTGTCATTCTCTTTACTTTATTCGGTGTCTCATCGCCATAATCTAGTAGTGTTTCGCAAAATGCTTTCCCCATGTGCTCGTAATCCTGCAAAGAGAAGGCAAAATTAAATATCTTTTATTAAAGCTACCGAGCTTTTGTGGTAAATATGCATATTGATCGGGTGCAGTTACTAAAAGGATTTCGTGTAATTTTCCGCCCTTTAAATTTTCGGGACTCAAAATTTCGGGATCCCGAAAATTTCATTGTGATTCAAAAATATCTTTATGCTTTAAAATGTTAGTATATGTAGTTATTATTATTTATTTATTTTATTATTATTATTATTATTATTATTTATTATTTTTTTACTGGAGCAAGCTGTTACTACAATTCCGTGCTGCTTGTAGAAATTAACTTGAATATAATCATGTTAAAAAATTTAAAAAAATAGTTGCTCTACTGTCATTGAACAACATTTTAGAATTTTTTTTAATTAAACTAAAGTGGCCATACTGAAATCATAATGTGGTGTAAATCCATGTCTTTAAAATATAGTTATTAATTTATGTATAATATATATACATTAGTGCATATAAGTTTATCTCTATATTAGTAATTTACGAAATTTCAAAATAATTTTAATGCCGATGAATCCCGTAAAATTTCAGAATCCCGAATTTTTAGTACTCAGATTCCGAAATTTGGAATTAGTAAAACTGTTCCAGTATTTGAGTTATAAGCTTAAATCAATACTTTTAATTATATATTTTCTTTGTATATATTTTCTTTAAAGAAAAGAATAATCCTTGCACAAAAGTATAATTACATTGTATGCACATAATTCCAACTCTAAATACAGCCGAAGAAAGTCGTTAAGCCCTTCAAAACATTCGTTTGTAATTTCAAATACTTTAAAGGACTTACAATATCTTACTTTAATTACTTTCAGTTTTACTTTGAGAACTTTGTGCAACTTTTCCATTAGATGGACAAGTTTACTTTGCCTTCCTTGGCTTTGGACTGGTCGGTAATATTCATCCTCATATATGTATATACATACAAACATACATATCTAAATGCAAACACACGGTAGATGCGGAAATAAGCAGTCAAGTTCAGAGTGAAACTTAAGCCATTAGTACTTTTACGCATACATGCACATTATGCTCTTCGTTCTAAGGCTCTATGCTCTTGACTTGCTCCTCTAAGTATCCAATTTCTTATTTAAGTATATATATGTATGTATGTATGTAGATATATACGAGACGGAATGTTTGTTTGTATGCATGCGATTCTGACTTTTGCTTATTTAACTTTGTGCTTAGGCTGTTATTTCTTATATGTGTGTATATACTTTCCGAACTGTTTTCCGTCTGTATGTTTGTTTGTCTGTACGTTTTAACTGTGGTATAAGCTGATTATGTCCTCAGATGACCGCAACCAGAGCAAGCGTATATATTTATATTAATGTTGATATGAGTATAATTATATCTACATATATACAAAAGTACATATGTATATAAGTATTTGAGAATACGAGGGTAGGCTAATTTGTTTGTGTATTTTAAAGAAGTATGCCCATTGAAAGAATTAAAAAAAAGTCAATAAAAGTATGAATTCTGTGAGTTGTCTCTTTACTATGTGTCCCGAAAACTTTTGGTATTTATAATCCCGATCCACGAATCGTAATTTCGGGATTGTGAAATTTGTGCAGTACTTAATATTTTAACACAGTATTATCATAAAAATTCTTCGTAATTATGACTTTTGGAGAAATCAACAAATAATCTTTATATTAGGAGGCTTTGCGGTACTGATATGTTCAAAAAGCAATACTCTGTGCCGCCTTTTTTATTCCTAATCCCTTGTTTAGTTTTTATTTTGTTTTTTTTCCATTTATGATCTATATAAATCGATCTCATAGATTTCCTTTAAATTGCGGTTGCACTTTCATCTTCAAAGCTGATGTTATTCTCACTAATGCAGGTCAATCAATTACCAAAAAAAAAAAAAAAAATAGTCAGTATTCTCAATGGTCAACGGTAGACTTGTTGGCAGGGTAATACATCATAGTTAAAGCTACTCGAATTAGAATCATCAGACTTTTGAACAATTACTATCACATATGTTCTCTTTCTTCCTTTCTTCCTTTCTTCCGACCTTCTAACATTTGAATTTTAAGCATTTAAGGTTGTGAAAATTGTGGAATTCGCTCACGCAGGCAAACAATTTGAAGCATGCCATTACATTTCAACTCCTTTCATGTGAATTACACATAAAATTTTGTAGTTGATTTGCTCATCTTAAACACCGAAGCGATTTAATGCATATAATTCTGTTATATTTAACCTTTGCATATTATATATACAACTTGTCATATATTACCTTTTCCTACAACCTCAGCCTATGGTATATTGGCGCCGTTCAATAAAAAATGCCACAAATTGCTGCAAGTTTGGTCACAGCGAGATACACATACATACAAATATACGTACAAACATGTGTAGATGTGTTTGTGTACTTGCTTTATTTGTATGCAAGTATGAGATCCTAAAGCAGCAGCCTCATGAAGCTTCATAATCCCACATTCTCAGACATGTGACATAAAAGTATGTGTGTGTGTGTTTCGTTTTATGCGCATTATATACCGTTATGATTATCAGTATTTTTATTATCAATTTCCGCACGACTTGCACGACATTATGAAGCATGTTGCTGTCATCAGCAAAACCAATAACCACAACAACAATTTCCAACAACAAAGGAAATGGCGCAATGGTCTACATTCATACCATGGATGATGGAGTTTGTTGTTACCCCTGCAGCAGCGGACCCTATTTCTATATATATTTCTTAAGCTCCTTGCTATAATCTTTACGTAGATATGTATATATGAGTATATGTATGTGTGTATCTTCTTTCTTACTTTCTCATTGCATTATACATATCACAGCTCCCCTATTTACACATTTTGTGCGTGTTAGATTTTATTTTCAAAAATTTTGTTGATTTAATTTAATCGTTTTCCCAAGTAGCAATCTTCTGTTTGCTTTAATTTGTGTTATTCTTCAACTTTTGTTGTTTTTGTTATGCCAAAGGCTACAATTATCTTTTATTTATCGTTCTCATATACTCGTTTTATTTACAAGCTGTTGTTACTTGTCTATCTATCAATGTTATTGTCTATATATCAATAGTAGAACAAGCTCTGTCGTTCCTTGCATCCATATGCAATGTTCATCATACGCCATGGCGTTCTGTTTGACGATGAGAGTGACTTGACTGCTTTTTGTGCATATGTGTGAGTGTGCATGTGCTTGTGAATGCTAGTGTATTTGTGTTGCATTTTACTTGTTGTTAAAATATGCTGGTTGTTATTTTCATTAATATTTTCTATTTTCTTACTATTTTCCAGCGAGGTCATCACAAGGTGAGTGCGAATAAACTTTAATTTACTAGTGTATATGACAAGGTATGTGTCTTTGATTGTTTATCTATTGATTGATACGGAATACAGTTTGTGTTTCATATCTGTATTTATGTATTACTGATGTGGAATATTTTAAAAACACATTTGCATATTTATTTTGTACCCCAGGCAGCTGCAGGAGCTTCGGTATCCCGATGAAAAAAAATATTAAAAATTTTTTAATGAAGAAACACGGAAATTGTTATACAATTAAGTTGAGTAGAATACCATCATATTTATTCTATGCTTCGAGCGACAAATTTACCCACGAGCTATTTCGTTGCCTACATAAAACTTACTTACATAAAACTCCGTTGCATAACACTTTAAAAATTTATAATAAATTGTACTTAAAAATGTTTAACCAGAAAATTAGTCTTAAGCAGATTCATATGACTTTAAGTTTCTAAAACGTTTAACTAGAATTCTGAGCTTAAAATATTTGTAATTTTCAACGCTTTTGTGAAAATTTCAAATATTCTGTTTTTTTTTTGAACTGCTTACCGCCGTATTAAAGTGTGTACCCTTGCGTGAGCCCAGTGATGAGCCGCCAAAAGATGCCTCAATTGTGTAACTGTTTGTGATGCCCAGCATCCAAACCACAATGCGGCCGGTGCCCTCTTTACTGCGTTGCACCTTAAATTTACAGCTTTCAAAGGAAAACTGCGAAAAAGAAGAGGTAGACATGAAAAGCAGATTAAAAACATGAGGTAATGAGTAAAAAAGGAGAAGAAGAAGAAAGGAGCATAGTAGATAAAAGTAGCACAAACATAAAAAAATAACAAAAGGCCGCAAAATGTGGCAACAAAAAATATAATGTGGCGAAGTCTTAAACTGGGTTATGCTATGTTAAAATCTAAAATAAAATAAACTCAACGAAAAAGTAAGCTAACGGCATTTCTATCAACAGCTATGTGCTAGTGTGTGTGTATGTAGCTTTTGGTGTGGCGAAAATTTTATTAAGCTGCAATATTTGTCTACCCTATCTACCCCGTCTACTCACCTTATCGGCCACATTCTTGTGCAACATTAAGGGAAATACTTGTTCCGTTAGCTTCTTTTCGGGATTCCGCTTATTCTCACAGCCATAAACGAAAATATTGTGCTTGCGCGAATGGGCGTGCATATCACAGTACAAGACAACCTTGTATTCATCAATCAGTCTGTTCGGTCGCGGGTGGCAAGCGTGAAACATTCGAGGAAGATAAGAGAAGATAAAATTTGTTGTATCGAAAAGCAAACGAATTTTTTTGGCATTATCTATATATTGGTCTATTATCTATATATTAGTGAGAGTAATTTACCTTTTAACCATCGCTTTTGTATACCAAATGGAGGGATATGTTTCCCGTATAACGGTGCGATATTGTCGATTTAGATCCTTACCCGTCAACGAGTTACGCGTATTGCCCACAATCACACCGTCCGGATTGAGCATTGGTATCAGTTTGAAAATGAAGCGATGACGCAATCTTTTGGCTGCCAAAGTGTCGCCGGTGATGAAATCCATGAGACCCTTCATCATCCACGAGGCAGGCGTTTCGCTGGGGTGTACACGCGCTGACACAACGATTGCTTTCTTTTTCTGAAAATACGATCAGAATTTAAATTAATATTTATTTTTCTTTGATTTTAAAAAAATTTTGGAAGCAAATAATTTAAAAATAAACATAATTTAGCAATTAAAATAGTGAAATAAAAAAATATTTGCGGCATTTCTTCATAAAATAACGAAAATAGAAATGAAACTTTCTTATTATTTTTTTTAAATATTTTTTTTTGCTAAAATAATACCTAAAATAATAATAAAATATTATTTTATATTTTCGGTTCCTTTAATTTTCTATTTTTTAGAACTAAAGTGTTTTTAATAGTTATGTTTAAGTTTCCTGCATTTGAAATTTTTAGCATATGTTTCAGCCATTGTAGAACGCATTGTCCTTAAAACTTTTAATTTGAAATTCAAAAAGTGCATTAAGAATCTATTAAAAACTATGCTCTGTAGATGAATTGTCTATAAGTTTTTGTTGAAAATATGAATAATTTGAATCGTTCGCAGTTATACTGGTTGCAAGATATCATGAGTTTTGGAATTCCGAAACATTTTTAAGACGCCAGTATTATTTAAAAGACAAAGTAAGCCTCATTCGTTCATAATTTACCTTCTCTAATCTAAGCAGGATAGTCTCTCATAAAAATATTCACTACGACCTGGGTGATGCTCTACAATACCGAAATTCACACAAGCAAACTACGATTTGCCAAACCTTGGAGTGTAACGAATCGAATAAACAAGTGGCATAAATCAAGTAGGATTAAGTGGAAATTAAGTCGAAATCTTTGATGCTGCTTTCATATGTACATTCCTTCACCAGGGAGTAGAGCTCAAATATAGCGAGCAGAAAAGTGGCGAATTGAACAAGAAACTGGTATAAATCAAGTTGATTGGCACAGGTAAGCACATAGGGATAGAATAGCAAGTGGTTGGTTATACCTTTTTAGAGATCCATATTCTCTCTCGTGTTGAATTCAACTTGAAAACTGAAAACTTTGAGCTTGCTAAGTTTTTTGACGCGAGAGCAGGGCTCAAATATGGCGGTTAGAGACTTGGTGAATCGAATACGGCTCTTGTTGCAATGCTAACAGACCAATTATTAATTGTGGTTTCATAAAAAAAGGTCGAATATATTGATTTAATACGAAACCCAAACTACCAGAAATCACCAGCCTAATCTTTCAAAAGCTGCAAGTATTTAATCAAACCACATGAATAACTTTTCTTGTAGCAATTTTCTACATAAATTCCAAAGCATATAATTCATGTAAATTAAATCACCGTAAGTGCTGTGTTATGCAATTTTATGCTGCTCAAATAACATGACTCAAATGAATTAATAAAATTGAGACAGAGATAGAGTATCCCTGTGGGAATTTTTAGATAATAAATTAGACAAATAATTACGTAAGGGTCATCAATAATTTATCAAAAGCATGCTTAACAAACTATCAATGCGATTGATTCATGTTAATGTAATTTGATTTCATTTATTCTACATACGTACAAACATATACATATATACATATGTGCTGGGAATTCCGCTACCTGGTGATTGCTCCAACAATTTTGCATGCCTCTGCATGTGGCACAGTCGAATTTCGTGTGCCGTAAACTCTTGAAGCGGACAAATAGCAACTTGCAACATGGGACCGGAAGTCATTACGTTGCTAATGGGGGATTATGTATGAGCTCATTGCAGCAGAATCAGCTTCAGTCAGCAATTATGTTCTAAGAGTGGCTTCAGCCGCTTACTTAGATATACACAGATACTATTTATGAACAGTATTTATGAAAGTAAGTCTTATCTACTAATTTGAGCTCAGAAGCTACAATGTGTAAGCATTTGATAAAGTAGCATATATTTGATTTATTTCGATTAGGTGTATGATATATAGATGTGGAAAATTCATGGACAATATTTTCTATACATCAAATACTTTAAACGCCTTAAAATTTTGCATTTAATTCTCAACACATTTAATTTAATGCTTCTGAATAAATAAAAGCGGCAATTTCTACGCTGTACTCTCGTGCTTCTTCTTCAATTCATGCAGAAAGTAATTAAGACAGAATTTATGGCACACAATGGGCTAAGATTACTGATGGTCGGAAAGAAAAAAACTCCAAAACGATTTAATGGAAAGTGTTGCATTGTGTGCTTGAAAATGCTTTGCAGTGAGGTACTATTTATTAATAAGGAATGAGTCGGGTATCCTTGGATTTGCTTCTTCTTTTCTTTTAATTCAGGTTTATCTTTTTTTTTGTATTAAAAAAAAAACTGAAATATGTATGTGTGCGTCTCCGAAATTAATCTTTATTGGGCCTAATTACCTTTTTTTGCTAAATTATAATTTTGAATTTAATTTGTCAGTTAAAGTTAACAAAAAGGTGGCAACTCTTTTAAAGATTATAAATAATAAGATAAATATGTTGGTTGACCAATATTGCAATAATTTGTTTATCTATTAAATTTTATTGAATTGAAATGTTTCCAAAGGTGGCAACCCTTTTATATGGAATTTATATCAATAAAGCACCCTACGCATACCTGTGAATGTGTATATGTTATGTACAAATCACACTCACCCTCATCGCTTCCTCGTCCGCCACCGGCGCTGTCACCGTTAAATAATACACATTATTACCCGCAAGCGAGCGACACAAAAGTCTTAATTTACAAAATTTCGATTTGACAGGATCCTTTTGTATGGTCATCAGATAATCCTGCAAAAAAATTAACAATGACATGTGAAAATTGAGTATTAAAATGATGATTGCCTGCCTTTAATCATTAACACACACAGTCACACACACACTCGCTATCGCAGACATAAATTGGCCGCACTCGAAGCCAACCCAGAGGTCCTTAAGAGGCCATCGAGAGTTTCGAGTGTCCACATGGTGGCTGGTGAATTGCAATGCACCTTTTCATATCTACAACTGTGTGCTTTTACATGTGTTTGTGTGTGTTTATGTGTGTTTGTGTGTGTTTATGTGTGTTTGTGGCACTCACCTGCAAGTCACTGTACGTGTACGGGTAACTGTGGGCGAAGTACACCGTATCGTTGTCGTGTTTAAATTCAATATTAAACGTTAACGTGTAAGAGCTGTTCTCGTCCTCCTCCTCGGATGGTGTGCTATAAAGTGAAACAGAAGACAGAGAGGGGGAAAGAGAGAGAAAGGATGTGGAAAATTTAAATCAACACATTCAAAGGAGATTACAAGGCATTGCCATGAAAAACGGACTATAATTGGAATTTTCATTTTGAAAATGTCCCACACACACATATATCTACCTATGTGAATGCATATAAACAGAGATAAATATGACTGTGTCTACTTGGCAAAGGTTATGTCTCAAACTACACATAATAAACTCACTCATCATCATTGCGATAGTAGGCGATATTTGTGCCACAACGCCTCCAGCCTTCGTTTATATGCTTGGCGCCGATGGTCGAATACATGAGCGGGCGCATGCCATCATTGTACAGGCTATCCGATTTGACCAGGTTGACGATGGAGAACCTTTTGCGTCACGCCGATGGTCCGATATGCATGTCGTTTTGTGTTAACCGTTTGCATGTTGCATAGTTTGCACGGTGGCACGATTGGCGAAGCCGTCAGAGACACGTTGCAGCATCGTCAGCAGGCGTCATTGTCGTTGCGCAGCAGTGTGCAACATGAACGAAGGAAGCATTTTGAAAGCGGAAATGAAATGAAAAAACATTTTTTTTTTTTGCAAATTAGTTGGTGTTGACCAGTGGAAAATTGGAGCATTGCTACGATTTGTGTGTCTGTGCATGATGTGAATGCATTGCATGCATGGTTGTGGTATATGTATAAGCTATTTGAGTTCCAATCAAAGGATGAGTGGAAAATGGTTGAAAATTGATTCCTAATGGTTTTCAATGCTGTTGAATTTCAAGTGATGTTGGTAATCTATGAAAACTGATGTTTGGAAATTTGTAGCGTATAGATTATCGTCGTATGTGGAATTTGTCCTTAAAATTCTACACTTTCGTTGTCTTAATGTCTTCCCGATAAGAACTCCTAAAGCTAGAGAATAGGGCAATGGTCAAATGAAAGGATTCTTTAAAATTAATAATCTCACTCTCGGAATCAGTTTCAAATATGCATAAGAAATTTTCACTTTGGAAGGTTGAAAGGCAGTACTAAAAGGCAAAACACTTACTGGCAGTATCTTCACGTTCTACTTAAACTGGGCTATCGTGAATTCAATATATATGTTTGTATTGATGCTCATCAGCTCTACTACACTAGAGTGCTTTGAGTTAGTAACTCTTACTTTGTAAGACGTGGGTTAGAATCCCAGAGGCTTTAACAGCGCTCTTTTCTGCGAAATATGAGCATAAACTTTTCATACAGGTGAAACAGTCATTCAGAATTAGGTTAAAATTTTTAGAAACCTCCATTATTAGTTCTGTTCCTGGGAGACACGGCTATCTTTTTCTTCATTACTCCAAACTTCATTCCTGACACGCTTAATTATTCAAAACTATGTGAATTTATTGAGTACTTTAGAGATTGACGACTAATCAAAGCTAAAGAGTTCGAGTTAAAATCCGCTCTTCAAGAGCATTATTGTGACAAAATTATTTCGCCTAGGTCCTTTTGTTTAATTTTGATAATATATAAATATGTGTTCTCCTATGTCTATGTATGATTGCACTTTTCGTCAAATAAACATGCCGTACAATCTCACTTACCTGTAAATGACATTCTTTCTTGTACGACGCACGCGAAAGTAGAACCATTGCTTCGAGCGGCTCGTATATAAGTCCGAACGTAAGTGCAGCTCATAGTAGGTTTGTGTAATCATCACCGCTTTCGCCAGATTGCCCGACTCGAAACGCGACTCGAACTCTAATCCGTCATATTCCTCCCCGCTGCAGGGATGACAGTTCATCAGGATCTTGGAGCCACCAACTGCTGAGCGACTAAACTGAATGTCATATAATGAATCAGAATAGACAATTTCATTATATCGATTTTGATCATAACTGCTATATGGATTATCTGTATGAATATTTTTGCTTCTGAAATCATAATTCACATTAAGGTCTACATTCTGCAACTGGGAACCGTCTGTACTGGACGTATTCGTGTTCGGTTTGAAAACCTGATTGTGTGCCAATATTTCCACCAACTGCTTATTTATGGATTTTGAATTTTGTTCATCGGTTGTGATCGCCACCATTTTGTCTTGTTGCGAGTTCATGTTCGTCGCGGTTAGCGTCTCACGCAATGTCTTGCTACCGTCATCATCATTGTCTTCGGCTTCGTTAAAATTCGCCTCGATATCAATGTCACTGCTTAAGCTACTACTACTACTACTACCGCTACTACTATCGCTAGTCCTAGTTATTTGTGAACCTAACTCTCCTGGCGGCTTGCTAAGTTCAACAGGTTTGCTTTGAATTAATTTTACCGGTGCGATGGGACGCGTAGGTATACTTGGTAGTGGCACATCTTCGGGACATTTGGCTTTAGCCTTAATGTCAGTTAAGTCTTTGCCGAATTGACTTTTAATATAAGTTGGCGTGGCTGGCTGATACTCAGGCGATTTGCTAGCCCAAATATCATCGATGTCGTCGTCCTCGGCCTTTTCCTCCATCACATTAGGTAATGTATTAGTTATGGCCTTCACTTCAATCTCATCATCGTTGTCATCATCGGCATCATCATTATCGTTGTCATTGTCATCATCGTCTTCATCGTATTCGTCATTGGAGTTGCTGGACGATCGTCGTTCCATGCTTGCCAACAGCTTCGTGAATGAGTTTTTCAATTTCTTCTTACGACGATCGGGTGTACTGCGATCAGGCGAAGAGCCACGTGACTCCGAAGATGATATATCCGAGTCGCTTGACGAATTCTGAACTTTCGACTTTTTCTTCTGTGCATTTTATGATATTCAGCGCATTTGTTTTAGGTGCATAAAAAAGCAAAATAAAATTAATTGAAATTAAATGATAAGATAACGGAAGTATATCTAAGATCTAATCTAAGCTAAAAAAAAAAATAATAATTTTTTAAAACTATCATTATATAAACAATAATAATAGTTGTAAACAAATAATTTTCGCCGCATATTGCTTTGTGGCTTCGAAGACCCGAATTCATCGTTCTAACAAAATTTTCCAATAGGGCGGGATCCATCTTTTTCTTCCTGCTCTTAAGAGTAATCAAACTGAACTTTAAAATCAGACCCCACTTTTCTACTTTCCCGAAGTAGAACGACACAGCCTGAAACGTTCGACTAAAAATTTAACTCAGGAAAACACAATTATTGCCACAATCCCCTATCATTTTCACCAAAAACAGTCTATACGGAGATAAGCTGAGACAGTGGCCAAATGGGTAGTAAAATAAAAGCTTTTGAAATCATAAGGAATATATTGTAGTAGGAAAGACATATAACAAACGATATAAATATATTTTATTTTTAAAATTTGATCTGGAAATTTCTATCGGATATATATTTTTCTCTATATATTTAGAACACGAATTTATGTTTATGTCCTAATCGGTACCGAAAGAGATATGTAGAACTCTAAGAGATTTTTCTGCCTCACCTTGTCTCAGTCTCACCTGATCATGCTTCACCTTACCGAGTCTCAATCAATTAAATATTGTGACTTTTCTTCTTAATTTTTGTTTTGTTGTATTTTGCAACATTTGGCGTACTTGAACAGCCAAATCGTGAAGGAATCGACTAGCGGCTATATAGACTCCCCCCCCCCCCCCATCTTCACCACCTCGCAACCTAAAAAAAATCGCTCAAAGAACTTTTGCTTTCTTTAAATTTGTAGGAAGTGAATTCCGAGCAAGTCACCTTTGCATTGTAGACAAGCAGACACATGAAAGCCACCAACAATTCGAAGGCGTGAACGCGAGTAATTGCCAACAAGAAGAAGAAACAACGATAAACCAATTGGCAAACGGAAGCAAAGAAGTTCATTAACGCTAGCGGCACGATGAATATTTGCAAATGATTACAAAGGCTGAAGACACAATTTAAATTGTGTAATCTTTGCACAGACTGACAGCACGGGCGAAAGCAGATGTGACGTCATTGACTGAGTTAGGTCACAGTGGTCAGTAAGCCAAACAGACGATGACGTACGGCGCTGCGCACAAATGTATATATGTACATACATAAATGAATGTACAAACACAATGTACAATGTACAGTGCGACCCGCCACATCGCTTCGCAATGACACTGACAATGGCAATGACAAACCCATGCAACAACAGCCGTTGCCACCACTTGCCACCACTTGCCACCACTTGGCACCACCAGCAAGACTACGCCGTCAACGTCGACGCAAAAGCCAGTTTATTTGTTCGCACAATTCATGCGCGCTTAATTTCATTTAATTTTCATTCATTTTAAATGCATTACATTCGTGTTTCGTGCGAAATTGCATTGTTGCTGTTGTCGTTGTTGTCGCTGTCTGAATGTATGTGCCCATTCACGATTGATTCCCTTCGATGGTGGACGCGTTAATTGTTCATTTGATTTTCCGCTACTCGGCATTGCTATTGTTTTTGTTGTCCGCCCGTGCGCTGTCAAACTTTTCATCAACAACAACTGCAGCAATGGTAGCGCACACAATTTGATTTTATTTTTGAAGTAATTAAATTTTCGAGAAATTCCCGCCACGCCCCGCTACAAATTACATTTAGCATATTGCGGGCATTCAAGCGTGAACACATGGACACACATACACACACACACACACACACACACAAATGTGTTTTCGGTGTGTTATAATTGGGTGTTGTTTTTGTTTTTGCCGCTCCTTTTGCCTACTCAAGTGCAGTACGCTGGAAAGTTTTGAACAATTTACGGTCGCTTAACGTCCACGCACAGACACACAGACACACAGACAACTGTAAGTGTCACCGTTTGCATGCGCTCAAATCCAATTGCCTGTTCACACTCCCATACACACACGCACACACACACACACACGCACTTACGACATATTGAATGAGCGCCCAATTATTTAATAGACTTTACGCGCCATATTTGCCGAGCACTCTTACAGTTTATTGTACCGTTGACTAATTAGTGGCAGCTGTTGCAACAGTCACCATCGCCATTTGGCACCACAAGCGCCACCGACATGCACATATATTCATATGTAATGAGCCGTAAAGTCTTACAATTTGGAGCAGCTCCGCGAAGTCAAGGAAAGGCTCGGTAAATAAGAATTAAAATTCGATTGAAGAGAAGTCGACTCGAGCTCTCTTTTTGCATGTTTTTGAAGGGTCCAAGTCGGTGGACGAAGAGCTTACTAATCATTTTTAGTACAAGCAATCCTTTGTAACCGTACATAGCTATGTGTTAATTTTTAAATTCATGGAAGAACTAAGTACTTCAAGATTTTCCCCCACAAGTAAAGTTCTTTTTCTTTCTAATAGCACAATAGCTAATAAATAGGACTCATTTGAAGCACAAAAATAAATTTGCTCGAAAAAAACATTAAAAAATTTGCATAAAAAGAAAAAAAGTTGAAACAGAAAAATTTTTTCTTCTACAAATTATAAATAAAAGTGCAAGCAAAGCTATAAAAAAATATATTTCATGCCAAACTACAGTCAAACTTTGTAATAATTTATATAATTTAAAAATTTAGAATTACTATTGTAGTCCTTTAATCTCGACTGTCAATGTCACAGTTCAATAAATTAAACATACCTATGTATGTTAAATATTATAAAATTATGTGAGAACACAATGTATTTGTATTTGTATTTGTAACACAATGTATTTATATAAACTTACGTAATTGACAGCGCTAACGGGATTGTAATTGAAAACGATCACACCATTTTCTTCACCCACCGGACGCGGCTTTAATTCGTGTCCCGTCGGTTGATTGTAAGGTTCCGGCTGCACTGGTGCATAGGGTATATGGACAATACGCTCCTCAATGACCTAGAAAGAAAGAGAGCGACCAAAAGGGGAAAAATTAAATATGTTTTAAACTGAATTATTTTAATGGTTCTTGGAGCTATAAATTTTAATTGTATTTGATTAATCGCACAAGTTAATGATAAAAGATTTATGCGAGTGGTAATTTGTATTTATGCGAGTGGTAAAAGCAAAAGAACATGTGCCAAAATATGCTTCGGGTTTTTGAAAACGAATTCGTATATTGCACATGACAGCCGTTTTGTTTGGTAACCGCACTTTCGCTAATGCCAAATTTAATTAAATTTGATAGCCATTAGCTTAAAATAGAAAAATATAAAATAAAATTTTACACTAGTCAACAAAAAATTGGCAAAGTTTTAATTGGTAATGGAAAGAAGGAGAAATTAATGAAGATCTAAATACCGAATCCGAACCCGATATCCGAACTTTTCAACTATTTGTATGAGCTCTTGAGACATAGACCAAAAAACCATATATTCGGATATCTGTAGAACAAAGTTATTCATCAATTTATTGAGTTTTCGCTTTTTGGTTCGTACTTCTTGACATTATTAATCTCATATCCATATAATTCAAATTTTATTCGTCGCAACGTAAAAAAGGGGAAAAAGTCCGCCTATTCAGGTATTCGAGTATAATATTTGGATATTCATAAAATACCCGAACATAGAAAATTCCTTACTTGTTCTATATGAATATGTTCAAAACCACAAAAAAAAAACTGTAACTGCAACAACAACTGCAATACGAGATGTTTTAAAAGAGTTTCCTTTAATAAAAAATTATGTTGCTCAGTGTAATTTTTTAATATTCAGGAGAATTTATGCATTTTGGCCAAAAATATTTTGTTGATTTTCACATTTTCATCTAAAATGATTTTACTCGGGTGGACACACCAGGCCACCACACCATATGTTATATGTATAGTGCTAATCATAGCCACATGACCCCATATTGTCCGTTTGAATTTTCACCTAACATTTCATCGTCATATTTACACATTTCTCTTTTCTATTTAATATAATTTAAAATATTAGCAAATTAATAGCGCACATGCACCCGCTACTCTCCTCACACCCACACAAAATATATTGCTTGCACAACGCTGCCCCATTCAAATTGTTCAGCGAACGGGCATATAATTTGATATATAAAAGCTTTTCATATATTCATATTATATTTGCATATTGTGCATAATTTAAATTATGCATATCACGCGTTTCACACTCGCGCACACGTAATTCATGAATTGGTAGTGTCTATAGGAGAGCATCTATTGTATACAAGCACACACACCAGCTCACACCTTTACACTCTTACAGTTATTTTGTGTAGGTATGCATATTAAATAGTTGAAGGGTTTTAGCCACACCTTTTTTTTCTTCTCTTTCATTGTGACGTTGCTGCAGCAGCGTCAGATTGAGCCACATAGTATCCCGCTGGGAAATTTTCTAAGATTTTTTAATTTAAATAAATTTAATAACATTTTGACTTTTTCCATTCCAAATATTAGATTTCCAAAAACCAATACATCTTGGCCGGTTTTCTTATGATTTTATTTGTCCCATTTCTGCTAGCAATCCCAGCTGAAGTTCTTTTAGTTGATTGCATTACGTAAAATATTTCATACAGGGGTTCAAGCGCCACATGGTCGCTTTGATTGCCTTGTGCCAAAGTGGCGGGCGCACAATGTCGATTGGCGCTCGAGTCAAGTGCTGCACTTGCTGGTCTTGGGCTTCTTTAAGTGCACAGCAATTACCTTTCCTGAATGTTGTGACGCCCATCTGGGTAACGCAATCACCACTGTCTTCATTCCTAAGTTAAGTCTAAGTCTTCATTCCTAGTTGTTTTCACATATATACATATTTAAGAGTAAAGAGAGTGTAATAGGATTTTTTGCACATATTTAATAGAGAAAAAATAACATAATGGCAAGATGTTTTTTTGTTTATGTCTTGTCTAGTATAAGTATCTAGGAAAATAAGTGAGAATTATATTTTTATCTACAGTAATTTATACGAAATCTTATACCATTCGCTTCTAATGATGACCAGTTGAAGGCCATATAAATCAAGCGTCGGTAAAGTAGATATCGGCTGCAATCGGGTCTACGTAAACGGTCAGGGCTCGGTTTTTATTCGGCCATGGACTCTCACCTTAGCAATATTTATCAAAATTGTTTGAGGAATACTTTTACCGCTACAACGACAACGGTCAAAGTGATACAAATGAGGAACCTTTCTTGATGGGATATCACTTCCCTAAAAGAGTCAAAAGCTTTTTTTCTAAAACTGTATTTAATAGTAGTCCGATAGCTTTTTGTCCTGATCAAAAGAATTTCGTCTCAAATCAGGTTCCTGGCGGAATTGCGACAGTCTTTTCTGAAAAGGCTTTTATTATTACAAGCATATTTCCGAGGCAACACCGAAAAAGTTACGAATATATCTCTCAGAGAGCTGAAGAACTCGGTTTAGCTGCCTGTGTCCATTGTCATCACATTTTTCGAAAATTCCCTTTCAAATATTATCCTTCCAACAAGTTTTAAAATTTATCTGCTCAAAGAGTAGACAAGTATGGTATTACTACCTTGCCGATAGAACAGACACGATCATCATAATTCAACGTGAATCAGCTTATGTGTTTCCATTCCTTTTAATACACGATTTTGTCACCGAATGTGAAACTTCTCTTGCTCCTCCATACATAGTAAATATTTATAATATTGTAATAAAATAAAAATGATTTAATATAGAGTGTAAGTTCCGCGCCTATGCGTATGAAACCGATTTTCCATTCAGCGCCGATTATTCTCCCCTATTATTTTCTTCACGTCATTAAAAGTTTTTCAACTCTGTTGAACATAAAAATGTTAACCTTCACTTCAATTTACCTAGAAACGCGCGAAGATAGCGCGAGGCCAAGATTCCTACGACTAATTCATTTATGAGTGATTTCTCTTCTGTCGCCTTTTGCTCCACTTTTCTTCCGGCCTCTTTCGCTCATAACACACTTGCTGAACTTTGTTCTTAGTTGCTCAGCTTGCTGTGGTTGTGCGCTACAACAACAAAAATGACAAGCGCCCACGGTAGTTAAATCTTTAGCTTGCTGACGTCCGTGGGTCCTCCATTTTATGATTATTTGTCATGCGACAGAAGTGGCGAGTGGTACTACCAAGGCTAATAAAAAGTTTACTTTAGGGTTGCCACAACTTTCTGCGAGTCGTGCGCTGAGGACGCACAAGTCTCGCCCAACAAATAAATATAATCTGTATGCAGTGCAGAAGTTGAGCAGCAGATCACATTTATATACATAAAACATATATATACGTAATCCTCATAGCTACCGCGAGCTCCCTGCCTGCTGCCATTATGTTTGCATGTACGACTAACTGTCGCTTCATTACTCTCGAACGGCAACTTTCTATCTTCGGGCCGCCTTCTGTCATAATTTCGGTTGTCGCCTTCGGTCCTTGCCTGACTTCACTTTCTATGATTACTTTTTGGTGTGCGCCTACCATTTCGCCACTTTTCTTGCCATTAACCACTCGCTTGGTCGCATGTGAAAATTGTTGATGACATTACGAATATAACTTTCCTGGCTTCGGCCTTTTTGTTTTGTTATGTAAATTATTTTTGCTTCTTCTTTATTGTTATTGCGAACATTGCAGTTATTCTTTCCCTCGTTACTAAGAGCTCTTCCACTCTATTCTATTCCGGTAGTTATTGTCGTGCTTTTACCGTCACTAGGCGCATTTTACGCATCCATTCAGCTCCGTTAAAGACACGTCGACAGGGGTCGTAATGAATAAGAGTATTTTGCATTATAGCGCGGTATTGTTGTTGTTATTGCTATGGCATTTTGTTATTGTCTTGTACGCAGTTGGAATGGAATTAAACAATGTACGCGAGTTGAGTGCCGGAAGTAATTGCCTCAACTACATACTCTCAGTGCGTATTATTATCTTTTGTTAGATTTCCTCTCTCTATCTCTCTCTCTCTCTCATTTTGTTGTTGTGCGTCAACGTTTTGCCCTACAGCAAAGTTATGCTCGAGCCTATAATTTCTTGGTACTTTATGACACAGAAAATTGCGTTGGAAGACATAAGAGATGGTTTGGAGAGGCTTTAAATAATACGGACTTAATATTTAGTTACTCTGGAAGGCAATTTAAAAGTTTTCAGATGGTAGCATAACTGAATAGAAACGTTCACAAATGTGTGATCTGGAAATTAAAGCCATTGACGTCTAGTCTGACAAACAAGCGCAGGTAATTTCTTTTTCATTGAGCAAATTCGATTAAAATTTAACTAAAGAATGATTTGTAGAAGTCAAATCATATTGCTACAGGGTTTCTTCGAAGAGTTACCCAGATTAGTAAGATTATAAGATTTCCTGGCCCAAAAATCGATCGTCGCTGGAACTTATGAAGGATCAGAAATTTATATTTAACACACAGGTGGCAACATTTTCAAAAACAACCTTTTTAAACCTCTCTCTAACTTCTCTTTTAATGACCACAATGTAAGCCTTCGTTTAGGTTATTTATTTTATTGTCTTAAAATGCGCAAACAGCTGGCGAAGTACCGAAGCATATTTCCAACAGGTGGCAACATTTTTCGAAAAAAGCTTCAAATTAAATCTTCTTTAACCTATTCAGTTTTATGCCCATTTTGTATTATTTCATTTATTTGAGCATATTATTGCATCGATAACTTTATGCGGTTGGCAACCCTTCTCAACTACATTTTCAACTGTAAGCCCTCTTAAAACTCTCAAGTTTGATACTCATATTTTGCAATAATTGTATATTATAAATTTTATTGAAATACATTTTTTAAATAAGTGACAACTCTTAACTCTCTCTCTCTCTCTCAAAAAAATATTTTCAACTTTAAACTTTCTTTCTTTCTTTGCAGTTCGTAGTCTTTCGTTTTGACACACGTATACATTTCATTGATTTAAAATTTTCAAATAAGTGGCAACGTTATAACACTATTAATTAATCATAATTAATCATGTAATCATAAAAAATATTCAATTCAATCCATTCAATATATTTTCCGAGTTAATACTCCTTTATCTCCAGATATTATCTTTTTAGACTCTTGTAGTGTGTCTATATAAATGGTGCAGTTTAAAGACACATTCCATTTTCAAGCGTCAAATTAGTTTCAAACTGTTTGATGCGCAAATTTCCGCCACATCGACAAACTCAAACAGTAACCCACGTGACAGGTAATCACGGCAATGCTCTAACCGCCTTTGGTTTTACATGTAAATGCCAAAGTTAGTTTAGATTAGTTGCTTGTGCTCGCTTGTATGAGGACATTAATGACTATAATGATAGTTAGTCATGGCTGTAGCGGCTTATGTTGTAGTTGTGCGGCATGTCACGTGCATCACACATTAATTAAATGTGGTGAATTTGCGTTTAATTAATTTATGTGTGCTTCCTATGCGCATCACCAAGTGCCGCTGTCGAATACAAAAGCACGTGTATGAAGCGAAAGGGCAAACAAAAGCACTCAACAATCGAGTGAGCTTGAAGGAGGGGGGCAGAGGAGGTGCGTGGGAAAACAGCAGATTTGGGGCAGCAGAATTTCAAGGAATTAATTTGGTTCGTGCTAGCGTGAGGCGCTTACAAATAGAGCCCTCGCTCATGTACCCAAGTATATATTTATATGTGTGTATGCAACATGTTTGCCTGCGTAGTACTTTTGGTTAAGCGGAGCATTAGTGCGCTTACTACTTACTGCCTCATCCTCCTTTGTTTCTTCTTTCTTTTCCGCTCGGCTGTCAAGCAGTTCGATAAGCCAAGCAAAGGTAAGTCGGGAAGAGTTTATCTGCATATAATGACTAAGAGCTGCATAAGTCTTCTCATTTCATGTAGCTCTTTGTCAAATCTGCGCCGATCGGATGGCGTGTTGGTTGCCTAACTAAGCACACACACATACATAATTCACTTTTCTATTATTCGGAGAGTCTGTTGATTTTCCACTTCTATTTCCATGTCGCACGTGACTTTTTGTCTTCTGTCTTCTGTCTTCTGTGTTCCGCCTTGGTTCAGAGTTCTTTTCTCTGCTCTCCGCCGCTTTTGTTGCCTTGTTTGTTTGTCGGCATGTGGTTGCTGTCTCTTTGCGCTGACGGTTGGCTTGGTAGACTGTCTTCATTATTTGGTTATGAAAGTGGAGCAGCATTTCATATGCCTAATGCTGAATGCCTGTGCTTTTCATACACATATATGAGTACTTACACACACACACACACACATACACATGTGCTTAACACTCTTTGTTTATTGAAGCCATTCAGCTATTTTTAATCTCCCACGCTGGCACAATTTTAACAGTATTCCTTTACTATGCTCCTCAACGGAACTGCAGACTTCACAAAAATTTGCAAAGCTTGTAGTAGAGCTAGTTCTTATGCTCCCCACCCACGCTCAACAGCAAGCGCTGTAATTCATCTTTATTATATCTTACTCTGGTTGGTTGTTATCTGCCATGTTTTTGCCACACAACTACCACCTAGTTGGTTCCACATATGTATTTATGTATGTGTGTGCTAATTTTTTGTCCAACTCGGTTCTGGCAGTATTCTTATTACATGTGGCATGTCAAGTACGCACGTTGACTGTGTAAGCAAAATAATTTCCTAGATTAGCTGAGTGCGAAATTTCATGCGAATTTTTTCGCTGGCACATGTGACATATTTCTTGGCATGTTGCTGTATATTTTATGCTTGTTAAGGAGTCATGTATGCCTGCGAGTCATGTAAACGGGTTTTATGGTTACGTTAATGAGAATGCGATGTTAAATGTTGCGTATACGCAGTGTAGTACCTAATTTTTTTAATGGAGTTTTGGTGGTTGTATCTTTGTAGGCATTGGTTGGGTATGGAAAGCGAGTCTTGTTATAGAAATTAAATGTTATGAGATGATTGAATGAGATTATAAAGTAGTATCAATTATTTAAAACCAGAGAATGAGTTTAAACTTTTCATATCTTCTCATAGTACTTAGCAATCTGAATCGATATAACTCCACATTATTCAGTTTTCTTACAGTGACAATGCTAATGCTGACAAGGCCCTAATTACCACTGTAGAACCATTTCTTTCAAAAAATATCTCTGTAGGAAAACTTTTCCATCTCTCTTCTAGCTTCGGACCTCTGTCACTATCGTAGTTTCTCAGTCAGACTGGGTGTAGTAAATATAATTTAGAAGGCTTTGGTAATAGTGATTGAAATCTGCAGACCACTAAAACCCGAAATTAAAGTACAATATAACAATTTTTTTCCGATTTTCGAAATTGTTTTTTCTGCCATCGATAAGCTCCAAGCTCACTGAGTGAGTAGTAATTAAGGTTCCTTTCGAGATTATTTTAGTAAAAGTTTCGGAAAAATTATTCTGTAGAAATCATATAGTACTTTCAAAGGAATAATCTTAGCAGAGAGCAGAGAGAGAGAGAGAAAAATCTTAGCAGAGGAAATTCATCCTTAAAAACACTGTTCTTAAGCAGGTATCCAGTCTTTGGTTGGTTTCAGTGGCCTTTCAAATCAGATCAGCGGAATTTTATGACCATGTCTTCACTCTTTGACTAACGCTCGCAAAATTCGTTAATCAGTTATCTAGCCACCTGTTTGTTAAAAGAAACCCTGGTTATCACTTTACTAGAGGATACAAAACATTTCGAAGTGCTACGTCAATACCGGATACTGGATTGAATACTTTCAATCATGACTCAATGTCTTGCTCACACTCACTGACCTTGATCACGTATTTAATCAAGCTCAGAGATAAGAGTGCAGGTGCTTGTTCGTTCATCTCAGTAAATGATGAACCTCTTAAAGTAATAGGCTGTTGTTGTTGTAGCAGCAACATGAAGGATTCCTCTAAAAGTTCTGGGGAATGCTTATTGATGAAAGTCACTAATTGATAATAAACTTAGCACTTCATTTCCATAAACCCGACTGTCTGGGAAGACTTTCCATAGTTTTGATCACCTCTCCCTGAAATAATCAATACCCTTGTTGAAGTTTTAAAAAAAGATGCTAAAACATACAAGAATTTATATAAAAAACTATAGCGAAGACAGGCGTTGAATCAGAAAAGAACCCTCACATCACTTTTTCCTTATGTTATGATTTTACGCTATTATTTAATATCTTATTCTTACACAACTACATGGAAACTCATAAAAGCAAGTCAACTGTGAAAATCACCATAAAACAGCTATAAAACTTGTTTACATACAAAAATAAAAGAAGAAATGGAAAAAAAATCAAATATGCATGAATTCACACCCTCTGCTCTGCATTGCGTCAACTGCTTAAAGATGTAAGCAACAACAACAACGAAAACGCGCACCAAAAACGAATCATATAAAAGCATTAAGAGCCATTAAATTTGATACGCCGCGACGTTGATATGATCAGCTGCCACTGCCACTGCCACTGCCGCCGCTGTCTGTCTGTCTGTGCGATTTTATTTGCATGCGAAAGGCGACACAGTCTTACAGCACCACCGACCGAGCGAGCGTCTGTCTGCCAGAGAAGACCACGTCTTTGTGCCTCCTTTACTGCCAAATCAATTTGTATACATTAACACGCGTGTGTGTGTATGTGTCGGTGTGTGTGCCGCACACGTACAACATATATTAATCGCAATCACAATTATTGGTCTCAATGTTGTCGATGGTGCGGTGCGCTGCCATCACTTACTGCCGCCGAACGTGCTGTGTTACGTATACGCTCCGGTGGCTCGGTGACTCGGTGGCTCAGTGGCTGAGTGAGTGAGTGGTGAATGAACAACGGTAAATGCCGATATGAAGAGTGAATCATTAAAATGATGAGTGCTCTGCGCTGGAGGGTGAGCACTGGCTGGCTGTCAATATGATGCGCATTTAAAGCCAACACATTCTCTAAATGTTGGCAAGGGATTTGTGGCACCAAAGCAATGCGCTGCTGTAGTGTGAACGTAGGCGGAACGCTATAAGACATATTAGTGAATGTGGCAGCGGTAGTATAAGTTGCATGTGTATATGTCAGCATTTCTTATTATCAGGAGACAAGGATCGATGACGGCTTTGATTGCAAGCCATGACAAAGATGGTTGTAATAATGAAAATGACAGCACTGATAAGCAGACAATAGTTCGAATACGCAGCAAAAATGCTGGTGAGCGATGACTATTCACATTTTGGATTTCACATTTAACACCCACTACCGTCAGCAACAGTTGCACTTCCTTATTCATGACAAGGACGCATATTTGCTTTGGAAAACTGCATCTCTTCGCCAACAAAAATTCATTCTGTGTCAAGAATGATTTGCTGTACGCTTTTGTGAACGAGCCAGCTGGAATTCATGCTTTTCCAAGCAGAAAAATCTTAAGCTGGTACGCTCGTAAAGTAAAACTATTGCAAAAAAGTTAATAAATTTGTAAAAAAAATACGCAAGAGAGTCGTGAGCTCGGATGAAATGCGATGAAAACTCATAAGAAAAAGGAAATATATATATATAATTTACGAAGTACTTCAATCAAAAATATCTTTTTGAATAGAGCTACCACCTGTTAAAATTATTAATTCAATAAAATTGCAAGGTTATCAAAAAAAAAATTAATTGATTTAATTTATAAAAAAAGTTTAAAGGCAAGAAAAACTTTGTTGAATAAAATTATATAACTCAAAAAGTTTTTGAAAGTGTTCCCACCTTTTTAAAAATGATTATGCAAAATATTTAGGAATCAATAACATTACAATATTAATTAAAACAAAAAACAGAAAGTGTATGAAACTTTAAGCAGAAAATAGTTTTGAAAGGAGTTGCCACCTATTTAAACATTTTTATATCTGATTCCTTAATATCCCTTCCTCTTATTGAATAAAAATATTACTACACAGACAACAAATTTTGTTTGTAACAAAACCGTCTACTAAAGTAAACCCAATATAGAGCACGAAAGCTCTACAGCAATTTTGAATTTAACTTTTTGAGAGAAAAAAGGCAACTAATAAAAATCATACAATTTTACAACACCTACATTTATGTCCATACATAAATATATACTGCATTGCTATTTGAAAAGGCTCTATGACGAAGGCAAAAGATTTGTCGAAATTTGCACAACACTACAAATCACCGTAACAATTACGCATAATAAAAATATACCATTTTTAAGCAGGCCATTAGACACAATGCCTTTAGTGTGACAGTCGCAGGTGTCGCGCCTCACATTCCGCTCACCAACTTTACGGCAGACGCCACAGGCGTTGACGGCATAAATCCATCATTTATGCCACCTGCTGTTAGGCGCTTAAAAGTATGCTATGTCTACAATATTTATGCCCACCTGTCAAGGTTGCAACGAGCAGCGACTGTCGTTTGTAGAACACCACGCTTCAAAGCGAATAAAACTACCATATTTATTTGAATGTACCGTTGTAATAAGAGAATATTTTGGCGACGCGTTGGTGAGACAGTTAGCTGCGGAAGACTATTCATATTTTGCAATATGCAAATTCCGTTCACAACAACATTATTATTATCATTTTTTTTTGGTTCTCTTTCTTTCTATCTGTTTTGTAAGAGTTGGTTGTTGTGACAGCGCGCGCTCTGTTGCCAAGCTTAGTAGCCAGTTCGTTGCATATTTCAGGGGGATTTGTGCACGGATTTGAAGTGGCATATTTGCACAAAGTTTTATGCGGGAAGCAGAAGCCGTGTGTTGAAATGTTCAAATTCTGTGTTACAACGGAGTTTAATATAAATGGTATTAGTTTAAATAATTGTGCTCCGTTAGATGTTGAAATATGAAAATATAGCGTTTTTAACACTGTGTAAACAGCAAGGGTTTCATGGAAAGTATTAAACTTTGCTATGCTATATAAAATCCCACACTAATCCACGAGGCAACATTACAAAACATATACAAAAATAGTACGGAAAAGTGGATGAAGTTTCCGCCTATCAATGGCAATTTAAGTGCATACCTTGCATAGGTCATATTTCTCTCTCCTTCTCCATATGATTTTGGGATGAATATGAGCCTATTCGCTTCGACAAAGCTTTAAGGGCTTAGCAATACTGGACATTTGTTATCCTGCTGAATAGGATATGTAGAAAGATTTCGTTTATTGTAGATTACTTCCAAATTAGTTGACTAGAATTTCATTACATTAAATTGTTATCTTAGTTGTAATCATAGTTGCTATTTTAATTAAATGTTTGTAATTCCGCTATTTTTATGACTACGATTAAATACTAATAATTAATACGTAATAATTAAATACGTAATAACAAATACCTTTACTGTAATAAAAAAAATACTAATTATGTTTAATGTAATTGTGATCGTCTTCATCTCCTAATGATTACAAGTGCATTGATTATTAGTAATTTGAAAATACAATTCCAGTAATGATAAAAGTTTAATTATGCTTACTGTAGTCATAATGATTAATTTCTTAACTTCGTAATCGAATGTAGCAAATTTTGGGAACTACACCGCCAGAAATCGTAATCACAAGTAATCGAGATGTAATCGTAATTCTGAAAGTCCATTTCTGTTATTAAGGCTACTGAACATAATTATGAAAGTTGTATATGAAAAAAATTACAGTTCCTAAAATTTCAAATAGTCTGCTTTATAAGGTTAGACTTATAGTAATCAGTATTGGAAATTTCTAAATTTTCATTATTTAAAAGAGAAATAAGTAAATTGCATTTTGCTCCAAAATGAAGTGAAATGTTGATGTCTCTTAAAAGCTCACAACCCAAGAACTCAATATGTATGCAAATAGATTCGCTATTCATAAAATTCTGTCCAACTATTTTTCCTTTAGGACATGGCAAATTAAAGGAAAGCAACGCAATCGCCAGAAGCAACGCCGAATAAATTTAACAATGTTGCACATTCAATTTTCCGCTTTCGACACGCACCAAACACCAAATTAAGCGAATGGTTAGTGTCGCGCTGCGGATGGCAGCCAACGTAGTTGCGGAAGAGGAAATGAAAATTCCCAGCTCCGCAGACTTCGCCTTGCATTTACTGAGACAGGACGTGATCGTGTACGAAATTCATAAAAGAAAAATTAAATAATAATCTGATGGCATAAATTGCAACCCAAATTAAATTAGAACACTCGGCAATGAGGTTGTAAAATATTTAAGGATGGCTGTGTGGTGGCTTGTATCCTTTCGGAGGGCAAATATATGTCTGTATATATTTGTTAACTTCGACGACGTTGCCGATAGCTGATGCTGACGAGGTTACTGCTCGTTACCACAAATATGACACAACTGGGTTAGGTAACGGGCAGCACTTGAAGTACACACATACTCGAATAAATTTGATGTATTATACGCGTGTCCTTCATTAGAACAATACCAATGGAACGCTTAGGAAAATTCAATGAAACTGTCGTTATCTATCTTGTGCTCAAATGTATTGTAGCATGAGTATATAATATATTTTATACAAGGTGTGACATCTTTTATGTAAACTTTGAATAATTTGAAAGCACTGAATTTTATATTAGATTCTTATAATTTGGGAGAAAATATTTTATTTTATTTTTTTTTATTTGTTATTTAGTGAGTTTAATTGCATTATTTATTCCGCGCGTTCATAATTTAATTTCGCTAAAAACTTAGTATTTAAACAAATAGTAAAACGGCGTCAGGCAGAATGCTTTTCTTTTATTTTTTGTTCCGTTTCCGGGCCACTTTCCGCTCGCGAAATTATTAGTAGCGCTTCTCCCTTCACCGTTGCTACCCTAAGCATAGTGCGTTGCCTGAATTGGCAAGGCGAGCGGGCGCGACATAGAGAAGATGCAATTGGAAAATATATATTCGCGATGTATATATGAAGATTGTTTATTTTTTTCTTTCCATGTAAAATTTTTCTTGCACTTAGTATTAAATAAAATTATTTATATTCCCTTAACGTTCGAATAACTGCACGTCAACAATACCAATCATCTGACTATTTATTCCAATTATTTCGAAAATACTTATTCTCCCATAACTGTTGTCTTCACCAAGTTCATATTTCCCTACACCACCATCAATCAAATCTGTAAATTTCATGCATCCAAATGCAGGGATTCCCAAACACATCTGTACGTTGGTTGTTTCTAAAGGTGAAAAATGCTGGCAAATGCATGTAGCATACATCAGCAGGTAAAAAGAAAGATCGTTGGAAATACAATTTAAAGTACCATTGGGGTGCATCATCAATCATTGCTGGGCATTTGTTAGTGAATTTCAAGTGATAAACGAGCAATTGAATACCGTAAAGGAATGCCATGTTTACCACACATTACACACACTACAAGCGGAAGGACATGTGTGTCACCGTGTTAGTGAGAGAAGACATTACATGAATTTTATATATTTTACTTACTAGTTGAACACTGTACGTGCTTTTTAAAGTGAGAAATTAAACTCTAATTTGTTTAAATGCTGATAGAGTAGTTAAGAATCTAATAGTGAGTCTTTAATCCAGCTTATATTCCAAATAAAAATTAGAATAGTATAACCTTTAGTGTTGCGCAACATTTAGTCCAGTATTGATCTCTAATCTAAATTTTATAGTATTTGGTATAGGACTCAATTAGCGCCGTAAAGTCTTCCGTACAATATATTTTCTAATCTTGCTATTCCAATCTTAGACTCAAGTTAGCCTAAGTCTAATTTTATTTACTAGGTTTACCTAGTACATTGCGTTGATATATAGACTCTGGTCTAGAATAGTTTGGCGCCTAGTCTAGCTTCTTCTCTAAAATAGTTTATATTCTAGTGTATTCTAGCTCACTGCAGCCCGAATACCTTGTTGTCTAGTCTAACCCACGAAATATAGTATATTATGAATTGAAGACACTATATGGTCAAGTCTAGTCTTTATTCTAGAATAATCCAAGGCCTTATTAAAAATTTGCACTAAAATGATCTGTAAGCTTTGTCGACCTACGCCAGTATAGTGTTTTCTAGAATAACATTTTGCCTCTGATTTAGTATAAATTCCAATATTTAGTCTAGTCTAGTCTATCTTAGTTTAATTTAGTCCAATATAGCCCCAAGTCATTTGTGTCTATTCAAGGATACGTTATTGTCTCGACCATTTAGTCAAGTAAATATTCAGTCTAATATAATCCATAGTCTAGTTTAGCCTTTAGGTATATTTTGCGCTCCTATCTAGCACATTCTAAAGTTAGTCTAATTTCTAGCAAATATACCCTAGTGTTTAGTCTTTAGTGTCTTTTCTGACTTACTTTAATCTTAAATACAGCCCATTTACTACGGACCATTTACTTCGTCAACTATTGTCAGTACATATTGCTATAAGGAGTATTTTCTCTCCAAAATATTTGAAGATCCATCCATTCTTTAAAATATGCTCCATTGCATTTCTCGCTTGCCATTACACTTGTGAAGCTTGCGGGGATGATGTTAGAAGCAATAAAAAGCGCACCGTTTTTCACTCGCGCTCAAGTAAATTGTGCACTTCATTCAAGGCGGTGCTTAAATCCTGAGCAGGTGGGTGGAGAAATGTATGAGTCAGATAAAATATATGGATACACCACAAATTCATGAGGTAGAAAACCTCCACAGCGACTACCACCACTGCCAGTCGTCATTGTGTGCAGAATCAATTGCACGTGCGGCACTTGCAGCCATCACGAAAAAAGCGTAAAAATCCCTCGAGGTTGTTAAATTCATTTCCTCGCTGCAAAATGTTTCTTCCATGCTTTACTATGCACATTTGCAAAAAGCGCGCAGGTTAAAGTGTGGCTGAGCGCTGCTTCTCTTCGCTTTTGCTCCACCTCCGACCTGCTCAACTGGCCGGTCTGTCCGTCCACTTTCGACATGCGAGGCTCGAACGCTTCCTTTGGCTAAGTGAATGCAACAAATTGCTGGCTTGCAACAGCTCTGGCGCATGCGTGTGTGTGTGTGTGTATGTGTGTTTGTGTGTGTGTGTGTGTGTGTGCAGGATTATTTGCAGTACTTTATAGATAAGTGTGCGTGAGTGGGCGATAAAATTCCAAACTTTTTAAGCCAGTCTCTCTTCTTTAGCTATTGAAGTGCAAGCGGAAAAACGCTACTTTTTTGTATTACAACAACTGGCAGCACAAAAAGCATGCCAATATTGGTAAAATCGTCGGTTAAGTGCAGCAGCACTTAACGAAGCCCTGTCTCTGTCGAAGCTATAAATAAAAAGCATGCGTTTATATGCGCCACCAAGAGATGACGGATTATTTTTTATGAACTGGGAGAATTTTTTGGTGAAAATTATTTAATAAAGTTTTAATATAAGTAATATAATCTAGTTTTCGGGCTATGGTTGTGAAGTCACATACAGTCCATATTATGAAATGTACTATTGGCAACTTTACAATGAATCAGTTAAAAGTATAAATTTTATCTTAACCTTCTACTTTTCAACAGTTTCCTGTGTGTGTGAGATTCTTGAGTGAGGTAAAATTGAGCCCTTTTTGTTTACCATCGATGCAATATTAGTTTCATTGACAGATCTTATGAAACATATGTTTATTCTGAAGACTCACTGAGAAAGCTGGCGCTTTCAGCTATCAGACACAAAAACATAAGAATTGGTGAGCTAGAACGTTCGGTCATTCTAAAGGGTACGTCTTACGAGAGGAATATACTGAGCAGATTGAAAGTTCCTAACGATTTAAAGAAAGAAGAAAAGTTGGTAGAGGCCGAACCCACATTTTTGTTATATAATATTTGTTTTCCAAAAGAAGTTTTTTTCTGTAACATCTAAGTATTTTTTTTAACTAATAAATTTCCATACACAGGATCATCGAAACAAAGATACTAATATTTAAAAAATCGGGGCAAGAGTTTTCGAAATTTTTAAAATTTTTGCGTTTTTTTTTTCGAAAATCTGACCTTTTTATGATGCCTATAACATCTGTAATAAAAAGTTATTCATCACAGGAATAAATGCTATAGTTTATTTTAGTAATTTCTAAAATTCTTTTTCCATAAGTCGAATTTCGAATTTCGAAGGAATACATATATAAAAAATTTTCAGGCTTGTTTATTAATTAATTATTTTTTTTTGCTTTACTTCTTATTTAAATTTTTAATTTCCCAGTATTTTTTTTTATATCATTATTTGATTTTGTTTTAATTTTTAAGTATCAAGTTATTGCAGTAATCGAAATAAATAAAACATGTATGTATGCATGCATGCCTACATACAATTATTTACTCCGAACATCGCCAGCGATTTGTCAATAGCTAAAATAAAAAAATCTCGAGTCATCGACCCACTCACTTAAAATTTTCTTTATTGTTATTCATTTTGATAATCGTTCTTGGTACACATTTTATTTATTTATGTCTCCTCGTGGCATAATTCAAGATTTTGCTTTGCTTTCTCCAAATCCTCAAACATTTTCAAATAGTTCAAAATCCATTAAAAAATCAAAACAATTTTAAAAGTGAGGTTATGTCACTTTTAAAGAGTACTAAAGCTTTAAATTTATAATTTATAAATGTTCTGCTCTGTTCTAATTAATTTCGAAATTTTTCTTAAGTACCGTAAACAAACGGACGTCTTAGTATTTGTATGGTATGTAACACACCCAGTGTAAACACACACTCTTTGGCAACACCTCACAACGAAAACAAACAAGTGTGAGATATTTGTGCTGCAAACTGCAAAAGTAAACAGAGACTGCGTCCCGTCGCCGGGGTGTGGGGAAGCGCATGGAAATGAGCGAATACACAAAGCAAAGCTAATTTTAGATTTTCAATTTATGCACATATTTACGCTTGTGACGCGCACTAAAATATATGGAATACTCAAAAATAAAACGAAAGCGAAAAAGTAGAGTGATTGAAGGCGAGCCGTGGACAACAGGAGGCCGGTGGAGGTTAGCGCTTCAGTTGACAGATAGTGCAGTTGGCAGTTTGATGCTAAAGGGGGCTGCTAAGCTTTTGTCAATCATTTCGAGTGGGTGATACGTTTGTGTATGTATGTGTGAGGTGTGGCGCGTGGGCATTTTGAGATTTTAAATTTCGAAAATATTTAAATTTTCGAAAATGTTTTTTAACTTTGAAAACAAATTGTTTATATATTTCCATAGAAAGCTAAGTATGTGTTGTTGGAATTATGATAAAAGTAAATATTCTTTTGTTATCCAGAGTTTCCTTTGTGTCTATTTTAAATAATTGCCTTCTTTTTATATAAAAGCTGGCAATTTGTTTATTAACTGATCTCAAATTGTTGGAAATTCGTAGAAATTTGCCAATCACCTTAGGAAATTTTCGAGATTTATGTAATTCACATTAAACGAACGACTTTTCCTTTGTTTACACACACATGAACATTCGTAAATATATCACATTTTATGATTTTCCCATCGTTTGGCTTTCTCATTAAATTTGTTTTTTGGACTATAAGTCAATTGTTTGTTTACTTTACGCTGTGGGCGGCACACTCATTCACTTTTCTCTGCTTCTTAAGCTCCTATGGCATAAAAATGAAAAGACAAACAGCTGAGTAAACAGCATATATTTATAGTCAGCTGGTGGTTATATATGATGTATAATGAAAGTACTAAAGCTCGAAAGTTTATATGAAATGCTGCTTTTGTGCAAGACACGGCATTAAAATCAAAATTTACGAAATTAATTTTCGTCAGTCCAGAGGGAAACAAATAAACGAAAACAATGGCGGGGTGTGGGTGGCAAAAACAGGGTGAATAATTATTTTTCTCAAACTGAAATTAGTTAGAACAAAAATTTACGCATGATATCTATCTACGTTTATTGCAATATTGGCGTCTCTGCGAAGATTAAGGTTTAGAAAATCTGATGTGTAAGATTAAGCACTTACTTTAAACAGAATTGGTTAAATTAAGCGTTTCACTGAAATTACTTTCTAAAAAGGAGTTCCATCTGTTTAATAATATCTTTATTCCATAAAATGCAAACATAAAGTAGTTATAAAAATAATGCTAACAAAATAAAGTGGTTTTCGAAGGCTCAAAGTGAAAAATTATTTCAACAAAGATTGCCACCTGTTCAAATTCCTTCATTCAGTCAAATTTATAAAATAAACAAATTATCGCAATATGGTCAATAAATTTAAATGCTCAATTGTAATGAAAATATATTTGAAAAGGGTTGACACACACACATATTTTATTCAGATTGATTGAATATATAGCTCGTTTGTTATAATTTTAGTACAAGTGAAATGAAAATATCTAAGATATGTAAATTGTTAATCTGTTTTCAACTTAAACTATTTTTCTGGCACACATATTTTTTATGCAACCTATATCTACTATAGTACTCGGCAAGTATTTTTCTCGAATCTTTCGTTTGCCATTTCTACCATCTTTCTCTTGGACATTTAGTGCTGAAATGACATCAGTTCGGTCGTACTGCTTTCCGCAGGCACGCGCTCCTCGAATCAGGCCCACACCTGGCACACACATTTGCAGTGAGACCCCACAACAGTGACGCAGTGGGAGACCGCCTGTCACCCTTGCGAAATAAATGTACATCGTCCATCTTAAATAGCTAAATTTGTATCACCACATGTGGGCGTTTGTTTGTGCGCCTTATTTTTGTGTCCACATAATGGTCGGGTGCGTTTCAAGTGGATATACAAAAGTATTGACGCTCTTAGTTCGTAGCATGAAAAGTCTATGTACGCATTTTAGATTGGAGCAATTGAAATTATATACATAAAGTCATATAGCAGAATATAGCAGATGTAGCAATTCGGAGAAGTCGGCCTTTACCTGCCATTTTATTTGCGGTCTGTTCTTCTCAACTTTTCTTTTAGCGACTTTGCAAATATATGTGTAATAACTCATACTAATATTTTACCAACCTAGTTGGTTTGACTTACATTTATTTTCTTTGTTGCTTTATGTTATTTCTTTTATCTAACTGGCAACCCATTTCACTTTGACTAAGCTGCTTGAACCCCCTTCTCCTCCATCTCAAGCATGTCCGGTCTGTTCAGTTTGATGGCTCGTTTGCACCTTTTTGCTTGACCAAATTTGTACTCGATAAATGTTTGATGAGGATACTTAGTCTAGTTTTCTATTTTACATCCTTCTATCCTTCACGTTTATATATTTATTTCATTATTTTACTTTTATTTTCAATGTGATGTTGTTTTTTAGATCTTATGTTATACTAAATGAAAATTTGCAAAGGATTATTGGTTTTTGCCTTTTGGTGTTGTGTACGAAAAACATTGAACCCTAGAGCGATGGAAAATGATTGAACTGGAATAAGTATTAACTCGTTTCAGTCGAAGACTTGACTAAGCACAATCAGTTTTCTTCTTCGGTGATGTATACTTTAATTAATTAAGCTAAAATTAATTAGAGTAATTATTGACGGCAAAGCCAAAAAGCAGCAAAATATTTAAACATGAAAGCGTTCTAAATTTTGTATCATACCATTGACTGGTAATACTCTGAAATATTAGTTTCATACTGTCATTATTCTAATATTTTACCCAATTTAATCAAAAATTTCCATTTCATATGTATACATATATATACACGTGGCAATCCTCTAAGCAGAAAATTTTTTTCAAATTACTTGCTTTATGAGCCTCTTACGCTTTAGTATTTTTTCCGTTTGAGAACCCTATTTCAAAATAAGTTTGGCAACCCTATTTAAAATAGTATAAATATTGGCATTTTACTTTGTTTATGTGTGGCAACCTTATTTCGAAAATTAAATATATTAAAAGCATTTTCTTGTTATCCAAATGTGATTTACCACTTATGGCAACAAAATTAACGCAAATTCAAGAATTAATAGCAGGTATAACTGAACTAATACATGCTATGTAAAACCATAAAAATTCAGAATTACATAAACTTTTCCCTTTTCAAGCATTCGACTTATTCAAGTTTGGCATCCTGGTAAAACAATTATTTAAAGGTATTCTCAAATTAGCTTAATATATCTTTTGTTTTGCTTTGTATATAAACTTGACTAGTAACTTAATCGGATAACAACAAAATTTGAAGCGGGTTGCCACACATATTAAAAAGAGCTTTTTCCAATTAGATCGATTAACATATTCGTTATTGTATACAAATATTGTGAATAGATGCATGTTTTACTAAGAATAAAGTAGTTTCGCTTACTCATTTTAAATAATATATATATATTTTTAAGATATATGGCAACCGATATGTATAGATATAATTCGAATATAATATTTGCACCAAATCTCAATCAATTTGATTCTTTACCGGCAATAGCTCGAATATTTCCTTTTGATCACACCAATCACACCTTGAGATTTATATATAGATACATAACTCAAAATAACCAACATGCTTTAGGGACCTGTCTGCTTACAGAGCACATAAAAATAAATATCAGACAGTTACTGCCATACTGTGCTGAAGTTACTCATACGCTCTGTAGGACAGCTTTGACATGGTTAACTACGGCTTTAAAATTTCACTTTTACCCAACTTAAGCTTTGAGACAAAGAAATTATATATATCTTTAGAGAGCAATTTCTCTGTACCAATTTAGTATTTAATTTTAATAACAAATTTATCTTAATTTAGATATAAATCACATAGTTTTCTTGTCATGAGAATCCAAATTTCATTTCGAAATTCGCCACATTCTTTGTGAAAGTTTAAAAATACAAGAGTAAATCACACATTCATCCATCATATTGCCTCTTTCTTGCTGCACTTGCTTTTTTTTATACCCTCTCACATTGTACTAACGCTCGCTTATCACTCATTGGCGTTACACACCATTAACCGCTTGCAGTTTATGAGGCGAATATTAAATTCGCTTTGCATATTTTCTGCCAAAAATTTCATATTTAAAATTGCACCGTGCTCGAAGTGAGTTGGCTCCACCGCCAGCCTGCAGCCTGCAGTCTGCTGCGGAAAATTGCGAAGAAAGCGAAAGTGGCAATGAAAAGAGGCGAGAAAGAAGTGTAAGCCTTTCGAATGTGAAAGTGGAGTATAATATACATATGTATGCCTTTGTATGGGTTGGAAAATTTGCAAAAATATATGTGCTGCATATTAAATTAAAAGTGATACTTGCCGAGATCGGACAAGCGTTGGGTGTGGGAGACGTTCGCACCTTTAAATATGAATTTGTGTACACAATTTTTTGCACACCGCTCGTCTCTCTTCCGCAGCTGGCGTCGAATGCTTTGTGGTGCTGAGATTTCAAAATTTATCTTCGACTTGAAAAATGATTTTTATTTGTGTGAAAGTTAGGTTTTTTTTTTATTATGTTTATGTTTGTGCAGCGCGTTGAAATGAGCGTTTAAATGCGTTTTGTTATGGTCAAGTTATTTTTATGAGTTCAACAGCCAAATTTTTCTGTACTTAATTGAATTCTTTAAATAATTTTTGCTACAATTTGTACGTGTTTAACACAGAAATGCTCATGAAGTATTCAAATGTTTTATTTGTACTGCTTGATTTGTTTAGTTAGTTTTCAATTTTATTTGTGAATATTGGGGTTCTACTTCGCTTAGGGTTATATAGAGCTGGCTAATATTGCTTGAATTGAGTTTAGCTATGGTATAATTTCTTACTCTTTAAATATTTGAAAAGATAACCTCAGATTATTTCTAAGAAGATGAAATTTCAGAAATGAAAAGGATTTTGCTCTTTGAGTTTTGTAATTTATATTAGAAAATTTTTGTCAGTCCATACTTTTACATAAAGTTCTAATGAAACCACATGCAATAAAATATTTTAGATGTCTTTAGTACTGGCTTATGGTTTATTTTTGCTTTTAGCTGTAATCAAAATTTTATCCTTAAATGGATTCCTTTTAAATATTTTTTAAATCAGTTAAAATACCTGGAGAACTCTTCCATAATGGTTTTAGTAAGAAGGATTGATTTCTGGGAATTTTGTTTCATTGAAGCTTTGCTAGATGACGCTGTCAGTTTTTAATTATTATTAATTCTCTTATCGAAATATAGCTCAAATTGGAAATATTTATTAAAAATAAAAAGGGATTTCTGCGCCTTGAAAACTGCACAACACGCTTTAATTATTTTCAATCAAGACCGAAATGTGTATGTTTTATTATTTGTTTTCTAAAGATTTTATTACTATTTTAATTTCCTACGAAAAACCGAAATTTTGATTTCTATACACCAAATATTAACCAATTAAATTACATAGTCAAATGAACGCCAGTTTAGATCAAAACTTTTTCGTGGAATTTCCAATTGAATGGAAAGATTGAAAAAGAAAAATCCATCATTCGATTTTAAGGATCATCCTATTATGTAATACATAAATACAATTTAGTATTTGCCATTTTTTCGAACGATATTATTATCACAAAAACCAACAAACTAAATAATTTGGCCATTGCCACGAACTTCGGTGCCACCACGTTAATTCCGCTTGCCAACCATTATATATGCATGTGCATAAATATTTGTCGTATCATGATTATTGCCCTTGACAACATAAGTAGTGTTGGTTAGCGAAGTGTCAAACTTCAAAAATCAACAAACAAAAAAAGTTTGAACCCGATTGGTAATGAGTAAATAATGCAAAAATAATCGTCTAATAGTCGCCCGACATATTTACATATAAATATATATACACACGTATGTATGTGTGTGGCATAGGCAGGCAGTGGTCTGTACTGCTTTGTATGCGGTTAGTATTTATGTTTTTAGGTTATCACAAACAACTGTCGCCAAAGCAATACAAATATAGATGCATGCATAGATACATATGTATACATGTACATCTATATACATATATATCTATTCATACATACATATTTATGTTCTGGTTGCCAGGGTGCGTTGGCAAATATTGGTGATGCGTGTATTTATTCATTTATTTTAGCACGAACTCATATTAAAATAACACACAAGCATGCTTACATATGTACATATGTACATTCGATATATATATGTATATGTGCAAATATTTGTCTGCACTATTTCACTAAGTGACAGCATTTGATTGAATTTACCACGGATGTCATGTTTAACTGCCGAAAGTAAATATAAGTTGATTATGATGATATAATAGAAGGGAAGGGGCAGAAAAAAGAGCATACAACAGCTGTGGTGGAGAAAAATTTAAGTGTTTTTTCGTTATATATGTGCATGCATATGTACATACTCATGCACCATGGGGACACATATTGAATTGCAATCGGTCGGCTGTTGGGCGGCGGCATTGTTATTTGTTCACTTAATAAATCGATTTCGAATCGAGATATTACAAGACGCACATGCATACATTTGCATATATATATTATATAATGCAGAGGTGTAGCTTACAACAAAGCAAACATATCTTTGTTTGCCTATAAGCATATTTGTATGTGTGCGTGTGTGTATGTGCGCGCAGATTGAGTGCATAAAAAGTTGTTTTTCTTGGAAAAGTTTTATTGTGAGCAACATAAAACGAAATGAAATATACGCCAGAAATGCCATGAATAATTGAGAGTAAATTCGCCATGCATCACCACAGTGGCCACCAATGTCGCAGCGCAAGTTGGCTGGTGAACGCAAAATTCCGCACGAGAAATATGCAATAAAAGATGAAGCGGAAGAATATGAAAGTAGGAGATAAAAAAGTATAAAGTATTTTATAACTGCCCTCATTTTGCATTACCTGCGAAATGCTGGATTGAAGAAGAAACGCAAAATTTAAGTCAACTTGCAGAAAAGTATTGTGTGAGCTATGCAGCTCCAGAGTCACACAAATTTAAGGTCCTGCTGATGTTGTCCGTCAACACTTTCTTATTTATTTTCTTCTATTATTCTTCTAATCTTTCTAATCTTTCTATATATATATATATGTATATATTCTATATATATTATATATATTCTATATTATATTCTTCTTCTATCTTTATTTATTTGGAAATAATGTGAAGGGTAAGCCGCGGTCTATTGGTTAGAGATGCGTAGCACCGCTTAGGAGGACCCGAACTCAGTCCGTTCCCACGACGGTCGGGTCTACGTAACCGGAACGAGCCCAGATCTTTATTCGGCCAAATACTCTCAACTCTGCATAATTCCTCAAAATAAGTTGGGGAATGTATTCTGCCGCTTCAACAACAACAATAACAACAACTTGGATTCAGTCCCAGTTGTGTATAACACCAAGATGGTCTGGGTCTTTCGGGATAGCCGTCATCCTTTGGCCAACAAAAAAGAAATATCCGAGTATATTTCTATTAAGAAAAAGCCGCTCATAAATTCTTTTAGTCACTGAACTTTTAAATCCCGCCATTTGTCAGACAAAATCACTGGCGCACATCAAAAATCGCTAAGAGAAGCTTGGATCAGCATCTGTCAGATATGCAAACCCAAATTTGCGTGAAACAAAATAATACTCAATTATATTTCATAATCCCTACTTAACAATGAATTCAAGCTCATTCTCGACACGAGCTTAGCATGCTAAGCTTGGTAGGTTAAGCCATAAACCTCGCTTTAATTTCAAATTTTTGATTTGAGCGCTCCACTGTGAGAGATCTAGTTATTATTTTTTTTCATATTCGCTTTCTATATGCTTTAAACAACGAAAAAAGAGCTGTCATGCGAAGCCACCTACTGCTTCCATGTATATCACGTATACGCCGCGTACCCACAAATTTACTCGTTTGTCATAAAACTTTACAATTTATTGAGTGTGATTCGGAAAAAGCTTACCGTTAGTTATTTAAACATGCGCAATTTTCCCAAAAAGAAAAAACTGTAAATTTCCTATAATGGTTTTGACATTTTTCAAGCTTCACAAACACAAAAGTATAAACATATATTTGTTTGTACGTATATATCCAAACTTGCATTTAATCACCGAAGTAAATTTACGCTAAAGTAAATTCTTTCTGCTCGGATATGCTGCATGACTTCCGGAATAATATAAATTAATTTTAAATAATAGCGATTGACAAAAAAGCGACAACAACAAAGACGCAAGTAATAAAAAGTCGCAATTATCAGTTTGCTCTGCGTTAAATCGCAGAAAATCGCCAACTGTTGTTAACTATGGCAATATTAAGCGGATATTAAAAAATAAGTGCCCACATTCGTTCTACAGAGTGTAATTGAATCGTTAAAAATCCGTGAAGTAGATTTATAAAAAGCATATGTGTGAATATAACAAAAAAATTATCATTTATTAAAATACGTGCACGGAAATGCTTCGAGCGCTACGCATTTTTAAATTTGATGGTGGCAGAAAAAAGTCATATTTATTGTGCGGAAATTGCAATATAAATTTATCATGTTGCAAATGATATGCCTTGATACGCAATAATTTGTTTAGATAATGTTTTTCGCTGTTTTGTTTTTGTTTTCAAACGCATTATTTCTCGCTCTCACATATTATGCACGAACAGATTATAAGTGACTCACTCATTTTTAGTTGGTTTGCTGTTTAATGGATAAGAAGTATAAGGATCGAAGAAGGAAGAGATTTAACTAACTTTGAGTAGTAAATTGGTATTCACTAAAAAGGTATAGAACATTCTAATATATGCATAAAATTCCACAACTTTCGTACCTAATAATTCACAGAAATATCTTAGTTGACAAAAATGGTAACGCTCAAAATCATGCCTGACAGTTTCCTACACTTAATTGGGAATTTTTTGTTATCCTATGGCACTGCAAGTGGAAATTCGTTGAGTTCTGTTAAATTGAATTTTTGAGAAGCATTAAAGCTTGTGTTCTTGTAGAAAATCGCTTTATTAGGTGTGCAAATTCGCTAAGCTAAGACTCACATGCGCCTAATTGTAGGCCAAACATTTTTCTTCCTTTTAATTTATGAAAGTATTGACTGCGGTTGGAAATTCTTTTTTGAACGCCAACAGACGTTTTCATTGAGATGCTTGAGATTTAGAAGACTTTTATGCAGTGGGCTTTATTTACTTTGTTGACGGTTGAGTTAAATTTCTTCTTTAAAACAAAGTTAATTAAATTCTGAAAATTTCGCAGTATTTTTCCTTAATTTTCGTTCAGGGTGATTAACTTGGGAGAATAGTTCATCGCGAGAAGCAAATTACTTACAATTTTTTAGAGACATCAATTAGAGACATCAGATTAATTTTAGTTCTTTTTAATGCTGTCTTTATACACCATCTTTCACCATCTGCGCACATTAATATATTTTTACTATTATGTATTATTCAATTATATGGAAATATATATTCATACATATATATGTACATATGTATATTAAATACAAATTTCAAAATAATTTCCTTTAGCTCACTGCATATTTTCAATTAGAAATTTTTTTTCGTAGGTCATTGCCAACCGCAACCCAACCGCATACAGATAAATCGTTTACATTTTCATAAACCACAGGCATACATTTAAATTTACATATGCAGATATTGTTCACCGCCAAAAGGCATAAAAATTATATAGTAAAATTTATATTTACTATACATCATATGCGACGCATAAAATTTATGATTTGTGCAAAAGAAGAAAGAAGAAAGAAAAATAACCTTTGCATTGTGCACACAGACGCAAAAGTTTCGTGCATTACGCGGCAGGGACGCACACACATATGTACTATATAAAACAGGTTTCGGCTACACTGACTACCCACCAATACAAATGCACCGAAATTTGTGTTTTTGTTTTTGTATTTGTGTGTGTGTTTGTAGGTGTGTGCGTGTCTCTAACCATCACTGTGGCACGCTCAAATTGTAGGCTCGGCTTATATAACCAAAAACCACACACACACACACGCACAGTTGTGTTACACTAACACATTATATGACTGTGGGTGTGTTAGTGTGCAGCGTGATGCCGCAAATAGCTCGAATCCATTTAACCACTAAATATTTGTGCAAATTTATTACTCCGCACATAATTTTTACATACAACCTATTTGCATACGCATGCACACACACACACGCGCATGCGCGCACATAGATTCATCTTTGCATTGTGCCTGCTGCACTTTTCGGCTATTTGACGCTGTCGCATATTTTACCGTAATATTTTTCATACATATTCACATGGAGTACATATGTACATTGTATTTGCAATGCGGATTAGCATGTTTCATATTCGCATATCACACACACATACACACACACATTGACTAACAGCTCTTGCGTCAGTTTGTGCCGCAAGGTTATAAATATAAACGGCGCATGTTCTTTGACGAATTCTCAAATATTTACAATGCCAGCCACAAAGTGCGAAATTTATGAAAATATTAATCAAAATTTTATGAGTTTGCTGCTATTAAATTAACAGTTGTCGCATGTACGCTTTAATTGGGCAGAAAGTTGGGGAGATGGCATAAATAAAGCCAACAATTTTATGGAATTGCAGTTATTAACTAGTTATGCTTGCATTTTATCTAGTGATAAATTTGAAAGACTCGTTTTGTTTTGTAATTCGTGGCCTTTGCTAATATAGTAGAGCCGCCTTCCTGCAGACTGTTCAATGTTTTATACACACTTTGGTAGTCATTGGATTCCCTCATCTCATTAGAGAAAGAGAAGTTGAATTTTTAGAGAAGTTTTATTTAAAAAAAAGTTATAGAGAAATCTCTGGTTCTGCAAATAATTAAATCTATTCTTTATAATTTTCGATTTAAAAATTCCTCCTTTTAATCATAATTTTAATAATTTCTCAATACTTTTAAGTTATATTTATCGCTATAACGTTCCTTTATTCAGCCGCCATGGCGTATGAGTGATCCTATATTGCGCAATCAGTGCATTTTTGAAAAAAGTTGTATTTTTGTTGCATTGTGATATAATTTTATCGTCTTATAATGAAATCTTAAAGATATTTGCGCAAAACAACTTTTTTGTAGTTTTCTAAGAAAGCTTTAGAAGAAATATTTATTGGCCGGCTTATGTAGTGGAATTAAAGAAATATTAAAAATTGTTGAATTTATTCTGAAATTTCATTGTCAACATTGCCAAGTCATTGTATTTTTATTCCACAGATACAGACTTGATTCAAGTTCACCGCTATTGAAAATAATCGATTGTTTAATGTATAATATTATGATCTCAAAATTAGAAAATATTTTCATGCGAACATGATAATTGAATAAGATAATATTGCCGCGAGTCTTGTTTCCGGTGGTTTAGCTGATGTTCCTAATGAATAATAATTATGAATTATAATTAAGGACAAAGATAATCTATTTCACATTTTAATTTACAATTTTTATACGTGAAGATATTTTAGAAGCGCCAAGTATGCATATATGTAGTATACTTGTATGTATGTAATTCCAGAAATGATAAATTCAGATATTAAACATTTATGTTTTGCTATTAACTCATAAAATTTACCCATTTAATGATTAAAACATTCCTTCCATTTATTTATTCTCAGTTTTTCCTTTCTAATAACCTAATTTCTCTTTTCTCCACAGGTAAACTAGTTCGGCACAATAAGTGAAGTAAGCAAAAGGTTTCCATTTATTTACTCGGTAAGCTTTTTACAGCACTTTTTCATGAAATTTTCAACAATGTACCTTTGTTGAAGGTATGTATGTATGTATGCACCATGGTCCTTATTTTTTTCAGCAGTCAACGAGAGTTAAAAAGGCAAAAACCGAAATTTGTTCTATTAAGAATATAATCTTTTTGTAATTAAGCAATTTGAAAAGCTTTCGAGTTTATGTTCTATATTTAAAGCATTAACTAATTCATATTAAGATAGGTTATACCCGAAACAGAACACTTTGTCATTCTTGTTGTAACTTCCTTCGACAAATGTTACTCATACGCAGTGTATGAACATTAGTTGAGTGAATTTGCTTTGATTTTAAGGAAAAATTGTTAAGTTCACCTATATATTTTTATTTCTTATTTTTTCAGTAAACATTTGCTTTTAATTTTTGAAAGTAAAACTTTTTATTTACAAACATGTGCTCGTGGTATGCAACGCGAAAGATTTATTGCAACAAAGGTCGCACACTCTAGTTGTATGAGAGTTTGTTTTCGTATTCATTCTCTTTTATTTTACAAGCTTTCTGTTTATTTTCGGTGCCGGCGCTTGTTTTTCTTGATTTTGAAATAGTAAAGTATTCATATAGGCCATTTTTATATATACGATTTCACTCTGAGCCGCCATTACAGCTTTTCTTTCCAAGGAATAGGCATGTATATGTTTATGTACGAACTTGAACTTAACTTACATAGTACATCTAGTGTATCTATGTAATGCATGCGTCTTATTTAAGATAATCTTATAATAGAAAGATAATATTCCCGCTTCTCGTGAAGATAAAGCTAGTCTTTGTACATATTTTTCAATAAAATTTAAATATCAAATTAAGCACATTTATTTCTTTATTGCTTACAAAGCACGTCAACGAAATCATTGTTGTTTACAAGCATATTTCTATTCTACCACCTCAGTCCTTTCAGTTGAATTCTCTGCCCCTTATTTCCCTCATATCGCTCGTTACATTCATGGTTGTTGTTGTTCTTTTTGGATCGGTAGTGTAGGTAGAGTAGTGTTACACTTCCGCACTCTGAACCTGTTCGTGCGTGCATCTGCTAAATTGAGCGGTACAAACTTACAACAATCTGGAGTCTAAGAACGAAATAATTGCAGTTACTTTGGGCTAGTTTACTCGTATTTTTCGCTGCACGGCGGTCTGCGTGGTAACAGAGATGTACACAATGCAGAATGTATACATGCATGTCTGTATCTATGTGCAGGTTAAACAATACAAGCGGTCAAACTTCGGTCAACAAAGGTGAGTTCTGTATATAGAGTTAGAATAGAACTCGAAGTTGTTGTTGTTGTTGTTGTAGCGTAAGAAAATATTCCCCAAATAATTTTGAAGTATACTGCTGTGTTGACAGTCTTTAACCAAATAAAAACCTACGCCTTGCCGGTAGCGTATACCCGATTGTCGTTGGAACGTCACACACAGTGACAAATAATAATACAGTGCTTAAGATTTCTGTAGAAGATTTTAACACTTTAGCTCGCTTGGTTAATGAAGCTTTAAGGATTGTTAATGTAATTTAAATGTGTTCAAACAGACCTAGTCGGAAGAGATTTTTTGGGTTAATTGAAGTTAACAGGAGAATATTTCAACCCTCTTAAGTAATGTATATTTGTATATGTAATGCAATGTATTTTTCAGGTGAAACCGATAAAGAATACAAATAAAAGAAGAATACCGCATTATGTTTTAATCGCAGAGAAACTATGTTTAGAATCATTCTATAAATAATAATTTAAAAAAAATAAAATTTTTAAATTCAGACCACTACTTAACTATCTTTGAAAATAAAATAAATTTAATTTCACTTAAATGAATCAAATAGTTTAACATGAAACTATTACAAACTATTTAGGTTTAAACATGGAAAATAATTTCCTTTTAACTTTTCCCGATTTTTGTGCAGTGAGGCAAGCTATCTAATGAAGACAATAACAAGCACAACGGCTGATCCTCTTCGGCCCTCACAAGCAGCCAGCTGGCCAAATGGTTAGTCCTAGCTGGCTGCCCCACCGTCATTGGCCCTGCCACGTGCTGTAGCAGCACGCAATCGCTAATCAACCGACCGACAAACCAAAGAGTCAGTTCATTGCGGCTTCGACCACCGAGCAACCTCGCACAGTACATTCGTTGACATCCGCCGCCAGGAACAGCAAGTGGTGATGGACACTCGCAACGTCGTGCCACCACTGTGGATGCAACTAGCGAGTTGCGGCCGAAGTCGCAAACGTCACATGCAATTTGAACTGAGTCGGAGTTGCGGTTGTCGCTGCGGATTGCTGCACGACGCACGTTGACAGTTGTGGCAAGTATTGCGTAAATGTTGCAAATTACATGTCGTTGACATATATTGTAGGGAAAAGTTTCTGCGGTCAATGAAGAGTTAACATATTTGCCCGTTGCACGTTGGTGCACAGGTTGTATGATTAATTTTCTGCATGCGCGTGGCAACACTGGCAAATAAACACAAACGACAACTACTTCTCTAAACTTTGGCTGCCACAAACTTACACGAAATCGCAAAGTTTTTAATTAAGCGCCGAAACAAGAGGTTGCACGGACTTTTATGCGAAAAATTGGTTGCCAAAGTTCCATGAACTCGACTTTAATTGCGTAAATTTGGCGCTTAAAGTGAGTCGGAGAGGCGGAGAGGTTCGCATTTCTACAACAAGTTTGTTTAGCTATGTAAAACAGCATAATAAAGCAGCTGACGACTCGCGCCTGCCGACCGTTAGTGGCTAAAGAGCGGAGGCAACCATGCGCAAACTTAATGAATTAACAACGCGCACACAAACACAAACATAAACACAAACGACATACATATGTAGAAACAACACGCGAAAGTCTGCCTGCGTTGAGGCAGTGGAGCTGGCAAATTGGCGAGCTGCCGCCCGGGCGCTAAACGCGGGCGAGTTGTGCTCGAGCGCGTGTTTGTTGACAGTTCAGCACCTTTAGCGGCAGTTAGTCGAGGGCGAAACAACGCGACCCAACACAAAGGGACCCGCTGTCAACACCTTTGTGTGTGTATGCATGCGTGCGTAATGCTGGGCATATTGCAAGCGTTGTTGCGCGCCTCACCCCTCGTCCCACGCAGGGGTTTCGGCCAAAGGTCGCATTCAGTGAAGTAGTTGTCGGCGTAGAGGACCCATTAAATTCAGCAACATTGTTAAGTGGCATTTTAAAATTTAAACAAACGTGATTGTTTCGCACCTTCTCACCTTTGCTGCTGCTGCGCTAGTTGCAACTCACGTGTGGGCAAATATGCGTACGTGCCACAAAGCACTGCTACTTTTAATTGCGAGTTTTTCTGTTGGATTTATATGGCTCTAGGGCGGTACTTAACAATATTCTGAATTACTACAACTACAACCATAGTCCGAAGTATGGACTATAAGTCGACAAAAGGGAACCTGAGTAATAAACCCTCCACGTCACACCCTAACTGCTTCCAAATCCTTTCAAAAATTTATTTTTAATATCTTCAACAGTGGTAATACCGATGAAGAAGTTGACGCTTTTGGCAGTTAGACGTTAAATTGTCTGCCTTTATTTAAAGACCATCATTGTTTGGGACCACCATAATATGCAATTTTCGTAATTTTCGAAAAGAAGTTAGAACCTTACTTAGCGATTGCATAGAATACTTGGCACTGCATATAGTAGTCTAAATTTTTTCTTGTTGTATGTTAAAGTAACTTTATTGTGCACAAGAATTATATTCCGTATTCCGAGAGCTCTTAATGTAGTCTCAACCATCTTTATCAGCTTACACTACCATCTGGCTGTTATCTGGCTGTTAACCATCTCCAGTTTTTTTTTTTTGGTATTTGCTATTATCCTCCTAGTAATCCTAATAGTAGATCTACTTTAATATCTATCCTGAGCCAACCTAAGCGAACAAATCTATATGCAAGACCCTTACTTTTCTCCTAATAAATACCAACATTTGCATATCTATACATGGTTATTAGTATACTTCATTTCAAAAAGTACAAACTTATCCATTTTCTGTTTTAAAAATTAAAAATTGAAAGTGAAAATTTCTCGATTCCGCAAAAAAAAAATTCTAAGAAAAGATGAGCAAAAACACAAAAATAAACTCTCAATATGACTCCAGCGAATAAACCCAACATGTGTCACCGTACAAATTGCAACCTTGCCAATAATCGCAATCACCGGTTTTGTGAGCTTGTGGTCCCCAACGATTACAACTTCTCACACCTCATTTATCATGCCACACACATTCGGGCATTCCATAAACGCACACCTACATACATAAATACTAATCCTAGCAAGCGACCTCTCTGTTTTGGCAACCACACACTCACACGAACATGCACATAGATGCGAGCTAACTAAGTAACAATGCCAATCTCTATGGCGTTCGGCTAAATTGCGCCGAAAACCTTCAATTTCTAAATGCGCCACTTCCTCCGCTTTTTTCTTCGCCTCCACTGTTAGCTGTGCAGTTGCCGGTGGTTTGAGGTTAGCAACTCGGAAACTGAGCACTGGAAACTGTAAACTGACAGGCGGCAGCCGGCCAAATACGAGTAGCCAACCGATTGCTGAACAATGCTCGTAAAACCAAATCTGGGCAGCAAGGCGAAAAAACTCAGCTCAATTCAGCACACTTTTCTTTTCGATTCCGTTTGAGATTGCACTAAGAGTGTAGGGTGCGAGGGGGCGCTGCTGCTGCGCTGTTGGCACAAGCGAATTGCTCTGCTGTTTGCTAGTGGTTTTGTGATTGTTTGATGACTATTGAAAAATGGTTGGTGGTGAACAACAACAAAAATAAGCAGGAGCGCAACAACAAAAATTGGAAGCAACAACAAGAAAAACAAAGAAAATATCGAAGGCAACAAAAGGAATTGGCTCACATTGAACGCCAGCCATTGGCAAGCTTTTATTCACTCAACGTGCGCTCACACACATACACATATATATATACACATACAAACACACACGTACACGAGTACAAGCACTACATTCATTGGATAACAAACAATGCGTGCATTTGGCACATTTTTTTGCTGCTTTATTTTCGCTCTAAACATTTCAACGATGTTTTCATTGTGTTGCCGCGCCGACTGTTGGCATTGGCGAAAAAAAAAACAAAAAACAAAATGGTGGCAATAATGGCTAGAGTAAAAGTGGCAGCATCAATCGAAAACAATTCCGCTCTACTGCGCGAGAGCTATATGTGTGCATGTGTGGGCATGAGCCGCTTATAAAGCGTACTGGATGTTGTGTATGTGTGTGTGCGAGCGGAAGTGATGGGTTTTGGTGCTTGGTGTATTTTAGTTGATTGTTAAATAGGAATAAAAGAAATAGGACTCTCTTTTAAAAACATTTCAACTGGGATTTCGACAAATAATGCACCAATTCATGGCAAAATATTTGTCTTTGGTTTTATATGTGTGTAATCATAGAATCGCTCAATGATTTTTAAGTGCATATAATTTTCCTCCGCGAAGCACTCGCTAATTAAAATTCCATTCAATGGAAAATGGAATATTTGGCTGGTGGAAATTGTATGATCAAAACAACCTTACCCCTATCCACCTGTCTCTAATGTTCGTATAGTCATCACGACGTTGGGTAGCGGATATATAATATGTTTGTAAGCTTAACTATCATTATATACGCCATAAATTACCAGAATATTAATACGAAATACCAAATTTTACTTTTAAGCTCTAGCCTCCCAAATGAAATAAAAGTACAATAAGTTTCTTCAACCTCTTCATGGACGCATTATACTATACGGTAGACTATTAAAAGCATTTAACAATTTCAGTTCGCAGAAAACAATAACCTGACGGGCACAATGCCATACAACAACAGAAACGTAAAATAACAATTAACTCAGCAGCAGGGGTATCCTTTGGTAGTGGGAAAAAACTGTCAAAAGTTTTCAAATAACATAAATTTTAATTGCTGCTGCACGAATTGCTTGTCATTATTTTTTACTACTACGAATTATAACTGCAGTTATAGTCAGTTGCAAAACAAATGAGTTAGCGCTGAAAACACAAATGCAGCAGAGTAACGAGCTAAGACTCGCTAAATACGCGACGATAAGGTAAAACACTCGGGGTATGACGAGGTTGGTTTAAGAAGCTCGTGAATTTTTGAATACGCGGTGTCAGTGGCATGGATTAGCACTAAAGGGCACTAAATCGGTTGATGGGGGAAATGATCTTGAGAAAAAAAATTTTTAAATTCAAAAATTGCAAACGGCGTAGATTAAATGTGGAGTGAGCCTCGTTTTTTCTATTACGTTTTCCGACCCTGAAAAAATTTTCCCAAAACTTTGAGATTTCTCTATTATTTCACCGTGGTGGTGACAGGTGACAATCCTTTTGAGAAGATTTATATGAGCATCAAATATATCCCAAATACTTTGTAAATAAAATACAAAAAAATAATTTTAATATATTATTAATGTTATTAAATTTTGATTTTAAAACAGGTGGCAATACTCTCAGAATAAAATATTTGCAACTAAAAGCTTTCTTATTCTTCTTAAATTTTATTGCTTACTTACTTTGAACTTTTTTCGTAACTAAAATTTCGAAATAGTTGGCAGCCTTTAAAAAAAAAGTTTTCAACTCGAAGTCTTACTTAAATTTAATCCCGTTATTTCTCTATCTATTTGTAACCTTTAACTACCTTCGTAAAAATTCGTTTTTGTTATCTTTAACTAAACTGTTCATATAAATAAGTGGCAACCTTCCTCAAGAAATACCTTTTAATGTTGGCATGTAAGTCTTTATAGTTTGATACCCATATCTTTATTTTTTTTTATTATAAATTTCAGAAGACAGAATTTTGTTGTCCCACGCTATTCCTTTCCAATGTATAAATTCGTGCTACAACACCTAAAGAAGTATCATTTCAGAAAGTGCACAAAGTGTCATTGACTTATCCAATTGTCCTCGTAAAATGAACTGTTGTACAAGTGCCGTTTGCCGTTTGCCGTCTGCTGCCTATTTGCTCCATATTTGTCATTCTAACGCAGCTATTTGTATACGCCAAACGATCCGAGAGATGTGCCTACGTGGAGGGAGTGTGGAATGTGGGATGTGAGCTTATTTAAGGCTGCTCATTGCAGCACCAGTCTATCCAATATCTGACAGGCGCTGTGTGGCAACTCTTTCAAGCACAAATCCCGCTACCAACAGAGTAAATAACGGGAGTGAGCTGTTGGAGTCGTATTGTTTGTCTTGTTGTCTGCTGCGTGTGCGGCGCTTAATTAACACCAGTGGAAACGTTGTAGGTCGCTGATGGTGGCATTAAACCAACAAGAAACCGTTACGTTGCTAATTTCACCTCTCCTTGAGGCTTGAGACTGTGTGGCTTGTGGCTAACTGGCAGGGAGTTACGAAGTACTCACGCCGATGAGGAAGCGCAGCTGGAGTGGCTGAAGCTGAAATTGAAGCTAAAGTGCTTGCGCAGCATATTGTAGCTATAAAGTCATCGAGATTTTACACCCAACCCCTTACTTCCACCTTAGTGTCTCTTTTTTGTGGAAAGGATGTGTGCGTGCCACCGCAGTTTTGTCGTTGAAAGCAAGGCCAACAGCGACACAAATGAATACTGAATTGATAAATCGAGCTTGTTGAAGGGGAGGGCGGGAAATAAGCGGGCCAAAATATAATTTTCACACCACGAAAAGTGAGCTCTGCCACTTACTGTACTCTCTTTATACATATATTTCTTCCTAACTCAAATATAATTGTCCAATCTTTATCTTGTCGTCCTCACTGTTATTGCAAGAAAATTTGTTGCTGACATTTTCTTTGCACTTTACAGGGCCTTACAGTACTTCCACTGTTGTGGCTCAAGCGCGCGTATAATCACAACAACAATAGCGCAGACAATTTCCTTTTAAGATTATCAATCCCCTGGGAGTGTGTAACGCTGATTATATTGCTCGATTGTTGTTGTTATCTATTTGTTTTGGCTTTTGTTTTTTGTGTTGCTGACTTCAATGCAAAACCGTGAAGGCGCAAACGTGTCTGATGATGCGCGTTAATTGCGTGAGCCGCCTGCCCCCGACATCAACTAGAGAGCACTGCTGTATACATATATATGCACTTAGCTAAAGTCTTTCTGAAGTTCGCGTAGGCGTGTTCGTAGGCGCCGTCTGAGATTGTGCAAACATACTTTATTTGAGATTTAAACTTTTGCACTTTTTGCTTTTTGCTTCTACTTTTCAAACTTCATTTATCGATTATTTTATTTATGGCCATACACAAAACAAGCACCGCTTCCATTAAACGACGCTGCGTATACGTAACTTTAATCGAATTAAATAAGTGTGCGAGGCAGAAAACTTGAGTGTAAATAAATAAATTTAAAATTAAAAAGAAAATAAATAAAATATTAATTTTTTAAGTTTTTTTGTGCTTTTAAAAACTGAACGAATTAATAAGGTTGCCACATTTATTTTCAACTACTTGAATTAATTGTAAGCTTTCAGTAAGTAATAGTAAAAAATGAAGGTTGCCACATTTATTCATTTATTTGATTAAAAAATTGTAAACAACATATAGATTAAAAACTATAATAAGATGGAAAGATAGTTAAATTCACTTTATTAGAAATTTTGCTATATTAAGGGGTTGCCATTTGTTTTCGAAGCAAAATTGTTCGATTGAAAAAAATTCGATTGATTCGAAACGCTGAAAAAGTTCCGATGCAAGGTAAGTACAAATTTTTATGTTTCTAATGTTTAGATTTAACCACACTATGAAGTAGTGTTGCCACATTTATTTAATTATAAATATGTTACATAATTTTTAAATAGCATAATAATTGCAAAAAATACTTTAATATAAGAACGAAAAGGTATTTAACTAAACACACTTTATTATAAAACTGTCATGCCATGGAGTTGTCAGCTGTTTTCCAATAAAATCTTCTTTTCTAAATACGCATGCGAGCAAAGTGGTGAACAAATACTAAATCTTAATAGCCTTCATATATGGATATTGAGTGTAAAGAAGAAGAAATTTTATAATATTATTTTTACAAGAAAATATATTCACACAATTTTAAACGGTCAAAAAAATTAAGTCTTCTTTAAATTTACAAGCTAAATACAATTTAAAATACATCCATACATATGTATGAATTTGAGCACCGCATCCTTGCCTCCAATTATCCTATTAAAATTTTAAACTTCAGCACAAGTTTTGCTACAACTTACTAATTCTTCCTAATTACTTTACATGTGTAAAGCTTGGAAAAATTTGCATTATAGCATTGCGCCAACACTTTTACTGCACCTAAGCGCAAATATATACCCACTATGCGCATACATATTTAGTTGTTGTTTGCACTTTCGCTCGGAGAATGTGAAGCTCTAAAAACAAAAGCATCTCTCATCTCTCATTGTTTGTGGCAGGCAGTGCTAATATAAACATGATGTGTACCTTCAACTTCCTGCACTCCTTGTTGGCTTCCGGCTATAGGAATATACTTCCTCAGCGGACTATACATGTGTATGTATGTGCGTATGAGCAAGTAAGTATGAGCGTATAATGGGAGATTTTTGCATTTGCAACACAAATTTATGTGTGCATTCTGCTGACATTCGAGCAGTGGCACTCATATATATTCATTGCTGACGCGCAGCGCTTTTTGAGCTTTATGATGGCGATATCCTTTACTGGAGCGAGTTTAATTGCGACGAAAATGTTTCTCTCGACGTCAAGTAGAGTATGACGTTTCGGAAAATTTTACTTGCCGCTAGGTGTGTAAATGAGCCGTGAAACGTTTGGTTTAAAGTGAGCCATTTTTGTTGGTGAAGCATCTGCTTTGCCTACATGGTGCAACAGCTGTCTCATTTTGCTGGCCTTAAGCGAGTAGCGATCAATTTTAGCAAAGAAATTTCAGCAGCATCGTTACAGGATGAACATTGAAGAACGTTTTTGCATTACTTTTGCAGACCTCAATTCAATCACTGATACTCCTACATTCGAAGATAATGGTTTCTACCGCCCATGACGTTAAGGTTATCGCAACATTGATCCCTGTAGGACATATTTCATCCTTCTAAACTTTATATGTGATACCGTGAACTGTCATTGGAAAACTGTTTAAAACTGATGACCTAAGTGAAATAGTATTTAAGTACTCATTCCATTATATCATTCGATCAAAAAATGTTCATTCTACCAGCTGGTTGCTATAAAGTCGCACAGGGATCATTAGCACTCAGAATATTGATATTGACGGATTAGTAGAACAATTTGACTACCCGTTAAGCGAGAAATATGGCTCACTATACGTTAAAATATTGAAAATAAATGTCAAACTCAAGTATCTACTTTGACAGCTACCCCTCTAGGAAATATGCATAAGCAAAATATAAGCATATTCTCATAGTGATTTCAACTATTCAATTGTTATTATAATTTTGTGCAAACTAAAAAATAATTTCTAGAACATATTGATTAGGCTCTATAGCAAGTTTCCTATTTGTATAAAATATTTTCATTGTATTTTGCCTTATACATATCCCAGTATCCCAGTTGGATTTTTAATTCAATCAAATATTTTTTGTTATTATTTCTTCATAGAACTCTCTTCAAAAATCGCGCCTTTATGATATAATTAATTTTCTTTAACATTATCCGTATTCTCATCATTATCATTTTCCTCTGTCTTATTCCAATATTTTATTTTGTTCATATCTTTATCCTTTTTCCTCTCATTAGCTTCATTTGATTTCATTTTATTTATTCCTATCTCGATCCTTCACATTGTCCCCACTGCCCGTATTCATTTTCATTTTCTGAAGGGATTTATTAAAATTTGTGTAAGTATATAGAGATAGGAAAGGATATAAAATACAACATTGACCGCCATAAAAGCGAGTATTCGAAAAACCATTTATGTCAGCATACATATATATTTTCCCACTTTTCGCACAGAATGTCCCAAGTTCAATAAGCAAATATGCAAGTGAAAGCAAAAATATAAGTATATGTACGTGTATGTATATACATATGTATGCAATGTATATTCATAAGCACCAAATTTGACGGCGCTATCTCTGACATATGTCATACAATTCGAATAAACTTCGGTCATATTGATTTCAGCACGCGCTCGCCGCAAATAAATCTAAATGCATAAAATCCGCTAGAGTCAGCATAAATGCAGAACATAAATACATATGTATATATAGTGCTTGCGCGGAGAGTTTTCGACTGTCTCGACAGAACCGAGGCGAAATAAATAAATTTAAACCGTCTGCCTTCAACTGCCAACCACTGGGCCCACATATTTAACCAGAAAGCTGAATTTAAACTACTAACGGCGACCTACTTAACTCCTTTACGACCAAGTACATAACTGTAATTGCGTAGATATGTGCTCGTGTGTGTGGATGCGAAGGCAGAGTGCAGTAAACAGTTGAGATGCGGGTGAGGTTGAACAAATAAAAATCACCATCAAAGCACATCGAATGTTGTAGATCATCAATCATTATGCGCACGCATGTGAAGCGACGGAGCGACCGAGCGACCGAGCGACGAACAAAAGCGCCAACGAAGGATGTCTTCAAGTGCTATGAGCGCATACACACACCGATATCTGCTTTAGTACTCCGTTGGCTGGCGAACGCTCGCGCCGATTCTCATCACAGCAGTCGTCTGCTGGTAAGGGTATGACGTTTCCAAAAAGGACAGCCTCGACAGCTTCCATATGCTTCGATTTATACGCTTTGCATTAAACTAACCCACTCGCCACTGTTGCTGCTGCCCCCGCCCTCTGCCAATTTAGCGGGGTAAACAGCTGCAAACTAATTCAATTTTTAGACACACACCCACACGAGCATGAGAAAAATACGCTCACATTAAAGGCAAACAATCCGAGCAGATCCGGAGCCCCTGCTAGCTTATTCTATGTAGACCCTTTGGTTGCCTTCATGTGCGTCAGATTGAAATTTATGAGCTTGTCGTTTTACGAGCACCCACATACGCACACAATTGTATAAGTAAAGATCCCTGTAGGAAATATAGTGAACTACTGAAACATCGCCAACTTATAACTACTTCGAGGGTATCCTGTCAGCAAAATACAAATTTTTTCTTTCAATAAAGAAAATATCAGACTTGAATTGAAAATATTTGTTTAAAAGAAATTTATAACTGTGAATGAAGAAAGGAGAAATGTTGAAAACCACAGCCAACTTCACTTTACCCTCAGTTGTTTCTCTATCGTAAGCAAACGAAAACGAGATACGAAGGAATGAATTATTAATGCTTTCATTCAGCTTCAGAATCTTTCAACAAGATGCACTCTAATTATTATCGACTTATAAGAATACAATCTACATAGCGTAATATTATTGTGTATTTAAAAAATATTTTTACAGTTACTAAGGAATATCCAAAATCATAGACTTTTCTCGAAAATTTATTGTGCTGCTTGCTTTTCGTTATGTTTCCTTCCTCGGATTGAAATATATAAGTAGTGTGATTAAAACACTAGAAAAAATTTTAACCGAGCCACGGAGCTATCGGCACGAAGTCACGAAGCTATCTTGCTATATTCCGGAAAATACGACTTTAATTTCAACCATTTCGTTCAGCAATATATAGTGAACTTATTCTCACTTTCGAAATGATTTTTGAGGGCGAGTATCGAAATCTTTGTAAAATCGATACCACAAAACCGCTGATTTTGTGAATTTTAATTATGTATGGAGTTAATCAAGTAATTTTGTAACAACAAAAAAAAAATTGCACGTATGTATTAACCAATACCGAATACTTTGTATATGGTGAGTACTTTAATTAGGCACTGAGGATTTTTAATTGTTATTTGCTGTATTTTTAAATATCCATAAATTATATTTCATTAAATCAAATTTGAATGTACTGAATATTATTATAGATACTTCGTTTTGAACCCGATTACTTTGACTTGATGCCAAGTACCATGCCAAGTATTTTTAATGTCAAGCACTTTATATACTGCTATGTAATTAATGTACGAGCTCTTGACAACTGATTATTCCCTTTTACGAGTACTGAGGATATTAAAACTGATTACTTATACTGAATCGACATCGAGTACTTTTAATCGACACAGAGTGTTTATAAAATTTAGAGTAAAATTGTATTTCCTTATATTTTAAGAGTTCAAGGTAAAAGAAATTTACTTCAGCTTGAATTTAATTCTAATTTAATTTGTAGTTAATTTAAGCACCGATATTACAGAAAAACAAAAAACAAGTCACAACAAATATATCATACTCGTTAAATTTTTCCTACAGGGTGTGCACAGCGCTTGCACATACTTCAGCACTAACGATACGAGTATCTCATTTCTATCGCTTGTCTGCCTGTTTGTAGTAAAATGGAGATGCGTTACGCATATTGATTTTGGTTCTATATAATTTTTGACACAAATTCAATTTTCACCATCAACCCATCGTTTGTATGTACGTCGATTTATGTAGAACTTGTGGTTGGACGAGTGAAATTGAAAAACTGGGCTTTCAGTTAAGAGCAAAAGCTTCCCCTTTCGTAACTTTCATTTCCTTCAGTTAAGGTCGCCTAGATAAGGCAGCAAAAAGCTAATTCAACTCGAATATGCTGACACCCAACAACAAGCACATAGATAGATATGTGAGAGTTTATATGGAAATACATATACGAATATGTTCATATTAGATGCTTTAGCATACTCTACTTTCAAAATGACTTGGGTTAATTACTCACCTGACATTCAATGGGCCATCTGGGGGCCTGCTGTGAGCAATCATGATCCTTGTCTTTCGGCAGAGCGAAGAGATCACGCGGTTCTTTTAGACGTGCAATTGGTCGTAACGTTTTTTCATCGGTATTCACCTCCAATTGGTTGGTTTTCAGGCCTTTGGAAAGAAAGCTTCCCAGAAAACCTGTAAATAATTAATATTTGAAGCAATATAGTGTTAACTTCATACTACAGATCAATTGTGAGCTTTAACTACTACGATTTTCTAGATATATGTATATACGTATACAGAATTGCAGTTTTACCATTTTATCAGTCAGAAATATGTCAATTTAATACATTCGTGGTTGCCACATCCAACATTTTGAAACTTTTGCCCAATATTTTTCAAATCTTTTCGTGTTCGAGATTCAATTACATACGAAAAACAACAAATAATTTAGCGTAAGATTTTTTCAGTGAATAAAACCTGCATTAAATCTGGTAGTGTAGCCATGTTATTATGAAATGCGCCTGGGAACCGCAATTTAAGAAACATTTGAATAATTTTGTTCAAGCTTGTGATTCGAGCTTGGCCCGCTATAACTAAACTTCAGAGAAAACGAAACAAAACGAAACAAAGGTTCTTATAGTATTTTTGAATGTGGTTGCCACCTACTGAAAGAGTAAAGCTCAGCAAAATATTTTAATATGTACTTCAAATGTGAAGCTTAAAATTTTCTTCGGTAATTCGAGAGGCTTAAATCAAAGAGTTGACACGAATAAAAAAAAAGGAAATTAAGTTTCAAAAGTAAAAAAGCAGTAAGAAAATGTATGCCCAACGTATACTCTAAGGAAGTCTACCGAAAAATATTTGATAACTCTTCAATTCATACATCTTTTAAAATAGAGTTCCACACATGCCAAAAATGTATGTCAAAGGTAAGGAGTTTATAAAAGCATGCCGGAAAGCATTTGGCAACCACACAATTTACACACAGGCATTGGAAGGGGGTTGCAACCTATAAAAAAAAAGTAAAGGTGAGCAAAACATTAAAGAAAGTGTGCTAAAGTTAAGACTTATGACAAAAGCTTCCAGAAAGCTTTCGAAAAACCTTTAATTTATACAAATATTGGGACGGAAACTTTAAAATTTGTTGATTGCATTTAATGAAAATTAATAGTGTTGGTAATTGATGCAATTCAATTACGTGATCTTTATTTTTACTTCACTTTAGATTACCCCATCGTGTCATATTTACTTCCCTGCATTCATAAAATTACCCTTTTTACAGCATTAAATAACACAATAAGGTACTGAGAGCAGTAACAAAAGGCCATGGAACCCCTTAAATTGTTAAGCGAGCAACCAAGAAAATCTAAACAAAATTTACTAATCGCCAACACACTCGAAAACAAATCAAAACATAACCTCCAATTCAGGCCGAAACAACTAAAGCAGATAAAGCCATTAATTCTGCAACATTGAATGTCCTTGAAAAAATGTAAACGCAGAGCAGAGTAAATGAAAAACATGATGAAAATTATTCCTCGGCAATGGAATAATTTCAACTAAGCGGCGACTGTAAAATATTTAGAAAAAGAAGAACAAGAAATTAAGTATCCAATTTTATTGTCACTAAGTCAAGAGTCAGTACGGGCGCAAATAGAAATTTGTAAAGTACATATTAAGAAGAGGAATCGAAGTAAAAGCAGTGGCAAGGTTGGGCGCCGCTGTAATCGATGTTGATATAGTAAAGTGAAGACGCCACGTTGAAATGTTCAAAAATTTAATAGAGCGAGAGTAATTGCGGTTCAGATGGCGACAAAAACACAAAGACACGCCAAGAATACACATAGTAAGTGAGATGTTGAGCGGAGGCGCAAGGAGTGCCAACGGACAAGCAAGAAGCTGCTGTTTGCCGTGTATGTAACGGAAAAACTACCGGTGCGTTGCTCAAGAGAACATTTGGAGTATGTATGCTGGCACTTTCACATGTCGCAAATGCAAGCCATCGCTTTCAAGCGTACGCCCATACAAACATAGGGTATATATTCACACACACACACATACACATACATGCAAGTTTAAATAAATGCCAAAAAACAAAGGCAAGCCCCAAACAAGTGCTGTGAATTGTCTCAAAGTGCCTCGAAAAATATATGCAATCAAAGAAGTAAACCGAAAATGCAGCGAAAACGATGCGATGAAAACAAACAAATAAAGTGACAGCAGTCTGAAAGCGGAATAACAAGCATGAAATTATTTCGGTTTATGATGAATTGCCACATTGCAAACATTCTTTTATCTAGATATATTTGTGTGCTTTATTTTGATTGGCATTAAAATTTTCGGTCACATAAATGAAGAGCATTTAAAATATTTTCTCATGCTTGTAATCTTTTGAAATACATTATATTTTGAAAATTATGATATTCTTTCAATTTCCGCACCGAAGCGATTGCTGTAAACTATTTTATGTTTCTTAACAGGTGTCTTAAGTAGTACGGTCAGTTAAGATTTTCAAAACCCGAAAATATTTTTTTTAACTTAAAGTACACTTTGGGGTCCAAAAAAAAAAAAATCACTCGATTCGTAGAAGGGTGTAAAAAATGTTCCCTGTCTAATCCGCTGTAACGTCGAAGCCTTTGGCTTGGTCAGCTTCGGTATGTAAAACCTTGAACGCCTTTTTCTCGAAACTGCATTTCTTGAATCGGGCGACGACGGTACTCGGAGACTGTCGAACGTATCGGTTTGAAATTTGTAGTGTAGCTTCACAGTAACATTATCTAGTAAACTACATAAGATCTTTTGGTATTATTGCAACATTTTCTATAAACAATTTACTGTTAATTTTGTTGCTAGAAAATGCAAAATTTTTTTACAAGTCGCCATTTTTCGAAAAACTTATTTAAAACCAGAAACAAGCGTAATTTACTAGCAAATCTTATGTAAACGTAGATTAAGATTTTTAATATCCCAGTTTTTTTTTTATTTTGTTTCAGTTAGTAATTGTTTCTAGAATCACCGTCGCCTATGGAGCTTTTTATTTAGATCAATTGAAATTTGTGCACTCAAAGACCTGTTTAATAAATTCGGATAGAGAGAAATTGGATTCCCTTTTTCTTGTTCCCAAAATAAATTGTCGAAGTTCGGGCTTTTTTCAGAGATTTAGACTGGCCTAACCGCTTAATTAGTAGATGAAGAGAGAGCTTTCACCAACCGCGGTCCTCTGGGAGAAAATATACAAAACTGAACAGTAACTGTAACTCTATCCCAAACCTCTCGAACAGTTAGTTTTTGACCCTGCCACATTTTTGTTGTGAAAAATGTTTAACATGCGCTTTGAGTATATTCTAACATATAGAGGAAATTCAATTTATTCGACACCCCGTAACTTTTAATGATGTGGCTCTTGACCGTTTCTAAGCTGAAAGTTGCTATTACCCCACAATTAATATAAACGTTTTGCAACCCCTTTAACAAGGTTACTTTAACTACAAAACCGTTTACGAAACTGCCATAAACAAATTGCACGCAAAAGCAAGCCAAACAAAATCAGAGCCCAGCTGCGGCTCCAAGAAACCGCTTAAGAGCATGTAAAATATAAGCAAATATACAAATATGTATGTATGCAAGTAATATAACGGCACTTAATAAACAGTAAAGCCACAACGATTTTATTAGCCAACAGAGAGTGCTGTTGATGCTGCAGCAAAAGCGTTTCTGGCTTTGTTTTTGTCTGGTTTTTGGCAGTGGTCAACGCTGCAGTTATGTTGACGCCACTGTTTACTAATGACGTTGTTGTAGACAATTAATATTGTTAGTGTTGTTATTGCTTTTCCGACAAAGAGCTTTTAAAGCGTGATGGTTAAGAATAAATACTCATACATTTGTATGTAGATATGTATATATTAGGGTTAAGGAGAAGCACTATGCCCCGATCACAGTCATTCCGACTTTAGTTTCAATATCCGATCTTTGCCATCCCATTTTAAAGATTTTGCATGCTTCGTTGGTGCCGATTTTTCACGCCATTCTTTAGTGCATATTTACGTACTCATTTGTGCTTATACGTTAAAGTAACTTAAGTCGAGTTAAACTACGTTTACTAGACTAGTATCTACTAAAGATCTGATGATATATTTTTCTATACTTTATCAAAATTTAAAGCCCCCAATAAGACGGTATTTTTTAACAGAAAATATTACATCGAATTCGGATAAATTGATCAGAAAAGCTCAAATTTTCTCCACTAATCTAAGACGACTTAAGCTACTTCAACATAATTTCGCAGATAACATTGAGTTCCGCATGCGGAGATAAGTTAAAAAAAAACACCATAATATGGATATCAAACTGAAGCGGTCAAAGTAATCTAAAATATTAAGGAGGGCTGTTCCTGTTTAAAACATTTAATTTAATAAAATGATTAAAATAAAAGAAACGTTACAATGTGAGAATAAAACTAAAAAGGTTCAAAAAGTTTTAAATTTTAAACTCTTTTCGGTAGGAGTTGCCACCAGACTAAATTTTTATAAACAACTAACTCTACTAATATTCCAGGACAGGTATTTTTAAGAAGAGTTGCCATGAATTTGTCAAGTTTCAAATGTCAAATAAATGACATTTGAGAAATATCGACGGAAAAAGAAATATTTCTAGTAGAAACAGCTGGTTATGAAACACACTTTTGTCACAAAAGCAATACGGAACCATACGGATCAATTTTTTAATGTCTACGAAAATTACTTTTTTTCTTTTAATTCAACGTTTACGACACACCCTATAAATTTTTACTTTTTCAAACATATCTCGAAGGGCAGAGCATCAAAGGTAAATGAAACCAATGTTAACGGAAAGCGCAAAAAACCGTCAAGTTCTTGTCCACATTGACCAACTAAGTTGACAACACAAACAAGTTAGTTGGCCGCAGATGGTGCAAATGAAGGTCCCGCTTTTGTGCTTCTTCTTCTTCTTTTTGCTTCTGCTTGAAGTTTCCTCTCTGTTGTGTATGGCATATGCAAAGCACGTAGAAAAACTGTCACCGAAAAAAGAATAAAGAGCGACAGAGAAAACATAAATACAATACATATATGTATGTAGGATTTTACAAGAAAACTATGAAATTTACAGAACTTAAAATGATAAACACCGAAAATAAACATGTGCACATTTTTCTGTAAAATAAAAATCTTTAGTAATAACTACCCAGTGCAATGCTCAAATAGTCATATGAATAATGTCAATTACATTCATTGGTGAGATCCGAGATATGAAAAAATGCCAAATAATCTGTAAAAGCTTAGATGTAAGAAAAAATAACACTTTTTTCAAATTTTTTTTCTTTCATTACTCTTTCTCAATATTTGTTTTTATGTGGACGTATTTTAAGTTCGAACTCTATAATATAGAACTCCTGAATAGAAGTTATAAAATATCGTGTCTCCTTTGGGTTTTCCGCTTTCTGGCATAGCGAGCGTAGTTCTCAAATATTCACCATAGTTTATAAGATTTCTGGTTGTACAACAAATGAAAGGTTCATCACTTGCCAGCAACCAGGTTGCACTGCCAGCTAAATCGGAACATAGCAACTATTTGTGGTCGTCATTTTTGTGCGGATCGCGGTACTGTGCGTTCGTGGAGTATTCTCTGGGTTCTGATCACTGATAAGACGTACTTTTATAAATAATAAAATTAAATATAAATTAAATACAAAGCCAAAGTTTATATGTTTATATCAAAAAAGTAGTAATCTGCTTTTTCAAATCTTTTGCAATCACTATACTTGCTTAAGCGTTTACAGTTAATCCGATTACCGTCACTTTGTCACCAACATTTTGAAATTCGGAAGTTATTATTTTTAATCGGAAAAGTTTCTTTTATATTTACTGAAAGCTTACTTTCACAAATATTTGTCTTTCCAGAATAATGTTTTTTCTCTAAATGCCGATTACAAATAGAATAAATGAAACAACATTTAAATGCACTCAGACACTGACGAAATGCTCATTTTATGCTAATGGAACTGAAATGTTTCTGTAAAATTTGGGACGATTCTTCCAAAAAATAAAATAAAGTTTAACAGATTTTCTATGGAAGCTTCCTCCAATCCGAAACATATTTACTTCAGAAAGCAGAAACAGCAGCAATTAAGGAATCATCGTTACAGACGAATCTAAACGGTTCGAAGACGAATGTAACCGGAAAATCCCGAATTCGTATCCGGCCAAGAACTTTCATCTCAGCAGCATTCGCTAAAACTATTGCAGCTAAAACAACAACAAGAAGTCATCTCATGAGAAATACCAAGACCATCTAACAATTTCAATATAAAGCGCTCAATTTCCGGCGCCGCGTGAGTTTCATGGTCCATATCTGACAGGACCCATATACAGACATGCCAACATAAATATTTACATAACAGCACCATAGAAGCCATGGTACAAGCAATAGCAGCTGCTTCAACGGAAACATTTAAAATGTTCTACTGAAAAATTCATTTACTGCAAAGCAAAATGGAGAGGCACAAACACCACTGTGAGTGTGGGCGTGTGCGTGTGCGTGGGTGTAAGACAAAAAACATACCCGAAATTTTCACGAATTTGAGTTGGCGAAGTTTATTAAATTATAACAACGCCGCGCTGTGCTATGCTTTAGTGTTGTTATTGCAATTTGTTGTTTTTGGCAGTTGGTGTTGGGAGAAGTCTTCCTGCTAGCCCAACTGACGGTTGGCTGCTGCTGCTGCTGTTGCTGCTGACGAAAACGTGTTTTTGCTGCGCAAATTTTCACAGATTTTTTTTAATTTGTGTGGCAGTTGAGCTTTTACACGTTTACACTTTTTCACCTTTGAAACTTTTTTTGTAAAATTTTTTTTGTTTTTCTTATTTTTACACTACTTTATTTGCTCTTTTCTTGGTCCTAACTTCGTAGTCTGACGTTTCGGATGAAGTTTTGTCGGAAAAAAAAATTCAAAATTATATTTAAACTAATTTTAAGCGAAAATATACAGTGAAATATTAAAAAAAAATATTTAAACTATTAAGTACTGTTGTTTAAAATCTGAAATCTGAATATGTACAGCAAAGATGCATCAGTGAGACAGAGCTGCATTCGGTATACAATTTTCTTCCACAAAAAGAAAAAAAAAACGATATTGAACGATGTTATTTTTCATTTTGAATATTTCGATAAAAATCCGATTTTTTGTTTTAAATATGTATGTATGTGCACTAGGGCAAAACCAACCAATATGATTTCAAACCATAAATGAGTGGAAAATATTTCGATTTAAATGCAAAAATTTTGTTTTAAACAATATATTTAATTTTTTTTATCAAGTTAAAATAAAAATGGTTATTAAAAATGTACATACAGAAAGAAGTTTTTTACAAAAAAAATTATATTTACTGTCCTCAATTAATATTTTATCAGTAATACATTTCTTTGAAATAAATTTCAGTAATTTATGCCATACACTAACTTTACAAACTTATTTCAGAAAATAAAAAACAAAATATAGAATTTATTCTCGATCAACATTTTTTCCAGAATATTACTATTTAAGTCAGTAATTTTTACTTTATAACAAATAATATTTTTACTTTATAACAATTTGTTATAACTTTCTTTATAACAAATTTTTATTTTTCACAATCAAACAGATGAAAATCCAGAGATAATTTTTTTCAAATTCACAGAAAAATTCGAAACATTCTTCTTATAATCATTCAGGATGTAAAATTATTTAAAAGCTTTGCAGCGCTTCCGATATGTCAACAAAAGAAAACTGTCGTATTTCAAACACTTGTACCGTTACATTACCAAAGCAAATCACCAAAATTTCACTTCCAACACTCTTTCTGATTCACTTGAAGTGCACAAATATTTAGGCACCAATCACACAGAAATTCATTAACCGCCTTTTCTACGCGAAATCGTAAACAGTTAACAACACGCCAACACAATTTCGACGCTATTTCACCGTCTTGTCACGTCTACTCGAGTTGATTATTTGCGCTTGGTTTGTGCTTGGGCTTCCCGTTGCTCCGGTTGTGCCTCACTGTTGCTCGCTTTGTTGATAACTGAAATCAGCGGGAAAATTTTTTTGCCAATTCGCTGTGTGAATTTTTGATGTCTTCCGCCCGAGCGTCTGTCCTTCGGTTTCTCTTAATTTTGCGCTTTGCCCACACGGGCATGAGCGGCTCTGCTATTAAATGGCAGCGGTCGAGTTCGTGTGTTCGTGTGGTGTGCGAGCTTTTGTCGTACATTTGCTTATTGTTGATTTTGTTGTTGTGTTGCATGCACGCGACGGCCACGTTGACGACGACAGGCGCCACGGGCAACAACAACGGTAGCAGCGCCAGCAGCAGCAACAAGAGCATATGTATTGAGCCAACTCATAGCCGTCTTCGGAGCTTTTGTCGTGTCGCGTGCGCTCGTCTTCCAATGTGCGTGTGCTTTTTCATATTCGTTTGGCCAAGCTTTTCCGTGGGTGGGTGTCAATTTGTCGCTTTGCTCTCTTGCATTCTCTTGCGTTCTCTTGCCATTCATTCGCGGAGCTTTTCGTTTTTGGCGTATAAACTTTTGCTCTCTGTAACTGTGTCTTCCTTAGTATAACAAATTTTCCCGTTCATCGTTGACCGCGTAAGTTGGCCGTTTGGTGCTGCTATTTATTTTCCATTAAATAACTTGTTTGTGTCTGCCTAGGCTTCTGCTCTTAGGTGTTAGTGTTAAGCAATTTGGACTTTCTACTTCTGCTTCTTCTTACTTAACTTAACTTTTTGGCGGCACTTGTCTTACCTCATTTGCTTACGCTTGTATTTGTCATTTCGTCAGGAACCATCTGGTTCATGTGTTGCTTTTAATTAACAGCTTTCCGAAATTGTTCCTGTCGTCAGTGTTATCTGCATCTGATCTAATCACTTGGAGCATACAGTTTATGGATTTTTGAGAAGATTTCAATGCCACAATGACATTACTTCTCCAGAAAAACTTAGCATATTTTAAAACATTGATGGTTTAACTGACTGACTGACTAACTAGGCGGCATTGTAGACATTCTGTTTTATTGCTTTAATTAGGAAAGATCTTTTTCTAGTTAATTATTTAAGTATAATATATAGAGCTTTAGGATTTATAAAGTCTAAGTTGAAATGACTATGATCAGTTTAGACTAAGGAATGAAACCTTATTTAACAATTTGAACCTGATTTTATTTCCATTCATTTCATTAAATGAGGTGGAGCCTAATAGGTGAATGGAACTAAAAAATCGAGATAATATATACACACACAAACAACTAAAAAAAGATCTATTACAAAATCTAGTTTATTTTTCTGGAAGTTTTCCAAAATTTTTTGTGCCGCATGAAAATCAAGAACGCTGACAATGGAATATGGAATCATAAATATTATAATGAGATACTCATTTATTGCCCAGTCCAGAATTTTTTTATTTTTGAGTCCATCAATTGATATCGATTCACTTTTTAACCATTCCATTTACTTATTCCAACAATTTGGTCGAAAAACGACGGACCTTTTGACAATGAATAGTACTTTTTCCATCAGAATTCATTATTTTGATATTTGTTTCACCAGTCCATTGTGTGTTCTTCTAAAAATCTAGGTAGGAAATGCGCCTTTGCCAATGTAATCAATTTCGGTTTTTGGTTCTTTGTCAGGGATCATTTTTCCACTAAGCGGACCATAAAGTCGGGTAATGGATTGATTGGGTAAATGAATATTGGATTGAAGATTATACCAACGGAAATGTCAATACTACAGCATTTATAACAAGGCTACAAGTACATACTTAACTTTTCCTAATTTGAAAAAGATTAAATAGATTAAAAACATCTCGGAAATCCACTGGCATTACATAAACCCACACACAAGAGCATATATTGAATCCTACAAAACTTGTGGTCGCTGCTTTTTCTCGACCATGAATCACAAGAAGTCCGCCTGTCCGGCGCAAATCCCACGTTTGAACGATTACTGTAAAATTAATAGATCAATACACAGACACTAGCACAGCAAACAAATAAATTCACATTAAAGTCAACGAAAAGGCGACGACCCACAGAAGCGCTTGCCAAAGCCTCAAATGGTAATAAATTCTCGCTTAATTGCAGTTCATAATTTTCATTTAGTGAAAGTAGCGGAGACTCACACGAAATCGTCCACCTAAACGTGGCCACACACACTCTCTCACACACACACGCGCACATACATACGTAAACACACAGAAAAATATGTGCCACACAGTGGCACAAACAGCGATGGAGAGGAAAACATTTAAGCAAAAAAAAAAAAAGAATACAAAAACAACAACAACAACAACAGAAAAAAGAAGACAGCGAGCAAAAGAACAATAACAATAAAATTGGTGATCGCAATAAAATGTGGCATGTGTTGAGCGTCAATGGTCCGTCCGTCCATACGTCTGGGCGGTGGGTGGCGAATGCATAGCACTGATGCATATAACCCGTGTGTGTGCGAGTGTGTGAATGTGTGCGAGTGTGTGAATGTGTCGATGGCTGTGCGTGGGAACGCAGCAACAAAAGCATTGACCTTGTATATTCGCACGAAATCGCTCGCCTCTGTCGCTGCCACCGCAGTTATTATTGCTTTTTGTTTTTATTGCAGCAGCTGTTGTTGTTACCAAAGCGCAAATCAAAACAAGACAAAAACCTCACTAATGGTCAAGTTGTGAAACAAAAAATATTTCCTTTTTGGCTTGTTGCAATTCTTAATGCGAAAATGTTTTGCAGCTTTTAATGCACGTCCAATTTACAGAGAGCTTTATCAGTAGTAGCACGCGCTCGCCCTCTCTTCTTCACCGTTTAGCTGAAATTCTCCCTCTTGTGCTCATTTGTCGCATTGCAAAAGCACTTCCCCGCCCACATAACTGTACAAGTACCGCATGAATTCTGTTTTGTGGGCACAAAGCGTCGAACTTTGCTCTCGCATTTGACATTGTGCTCGCAAATCCATTTTCATAGCTGCAGCTTGTTTATTTTCTTTCAACTCATTCATTTTATTGATGCTTCTAATTGCTGTGTGAGTATATGTAACTAAATTGTTTAAATTTTTATGCAACCTCCTCTCTCATCTCTCCTCATCGCTAACACGCAACCTTTCATACTAAATTTGTGGCACTGGGGCAAAAATGCTGCTGTTATGTCTTAGGCAGCTTGGCATTGAAAGGAGCTTTATTTTACTCAACAAGTTGTTATTACTTCATTTCGAACTCTCAACGATGCTTGTTTGCATTGCATCTACCAACATATTTAAAAGGGTATATGATTTTATACGATAAAGTAAAAACAGCTGTAAGAACCGATAATACTAGTAATACACGAAATCGGCCCCCTTCAGTATAACGGCACCCTAATATAACGATTTTCGATTCTCTGGTTGACCAACCTGGTTTTTCCTCGTATAGCCAATATATGGAATTTAGCCCCTTTGGTCCCCATATATACTCATGACATATATCTCATTTGAGTTAATTTGGTTGATTTTAATATAAATATCTCGGAATCGAGGTAAAATGTAGTAATGAAAGTGAGTGACTCTATGACCTAATATATATGTTAATCAGGTACCAAAATTGCGAATCTTTCACGATTTCGTCGAACAGTGAATGTTGAATTCTTACGCAACATTTTTTAATATAAAGTTTTGTGTATCATTTTAATTAGAGTGAATAAAATGAAATAAAAAGTGAAATTTTAAACATGTGGTAACAAATTTTAAAGGATTTTAAACTGCAAACCTTCTCAACAGCTTTATTGTGTCAGCTATCAATATATCATGCAATAATTCTTATTCTTTTTGCTATCAATTTCTTTAAATAATTTTTATCGGGTGGCAACCCTGTTCAATAAATGTTTTCAACAGGAAGCATTGTTGAAGCACATGTTAAACCTCTCGGGCTTGTTGTGTTTCTTTGCCATATTAATTTTTTTGACTTGAAATTTTCCAATAGGTGGCAACAATCTAAACCGAAGAAGTTATTAAATCTTCTAATTTCTCACGGAGGCGCTCATATACTGCAATCTTGAGCAATTCTCAATGCAGTGTCCGAATTAAAAGGTATAGGTATAGGTAGGATATAGGTTTAAAATATTTACCTACGTACACCTTTTTACAGGGTGGCACATATGCTTCCCTTCTTAACATTCACAGAAATAACAGCAAATGTTTCAATTTTTTTTATTGCATCCGAATGGCAACAATTTCTTTATATTATATTTGCAAAATATATTTTTCTAATAAAAACGCTGTTGGCTTCTATGTAGTAAATGCTATTAATGACCTGAATTGTTAACGGATTGTTGACATGACATCGGTACCTGAGAGTACTCTACACATCAACATCAAAGTCTAGCGACATGAAATCACAGTTCAGAGGCGACCAACTATTATCAGGGGTGCCAAATAGGCGACTATTGAATTTTGAGCAGAAAAGAACGAATGACCATCAGAAAGAAACAATAAAAACAATAATTAAAATTAAATAACTTATAGTATTCTTTTAATTCAGTATTTATAATATATTTGCATTAGTTACTGTTATATTCTTAAATTTTACTATGAAGAATTTATTGTGGAAATGCCACAACACTTTTAGTTTTAAGTAATGGTGCGACTTATGCAAAACTATTTCTTTACACTTATATTATTTTCCCCCAATATTGTTTTGTAGAAAACTGCATTTATTTAAATTTATTGCAAAATAAATGCACTCAAATGTGTGGCGATAAATTATTTCATAGGAACATTTGCCAAAAAATTTACAAAATGTCAAATCTTATTTATGATTGACATACATACAAATAATTCACCTATTAAAATTGTAAGCAAATATTTCGCAGCGATAAATAAGTCGCAATTACACACACATACATACACACACACACACACACACACACACACACACACACACACACATGCGCACAAATCCAAGCCAAAAGTGCACAATGAGCGAATGAAGGCAATTGTCGAAAATCCCAATGAAATTCATATATGTATGTATGCACATCAAAAATAAATTTCAAATCGCACTTATCGCCGCATTTCTTCCGCCTGCCACTGACACTTACCAAATGCAAAAACAGCAACAAACGGCAGCAATATCTAATGCCGCATATTTTTGCGCAGAGATTTGCATACATACATGGCGATATCGATATTAATGCACATATGTGGCGGAGTGTGTGTAAGTGGCAACCCCAAGCGAGGCTTTCTGGTTCGTCGGCGCATGGTTGCGCTGTTACTTGAATATTTGTCAGCTGCTTTTCATTGCCAACAAATTTCCCATGCAGGCATAAAATTTTAATTAATCGTGCACGAAAACGTGCGGTGGGCTACACAAAATGGCAATAACGGCAAAATGCTTGGCATATGTGTGTGTGTGTGTGTGTGTGTGTGTGTGTGTGTGTGTGTGTGCGACAACACAGCGGCAACAGTTGTCGTCAGGGAATAGCAAGCAGCCGCAACAATATTAATATTGCAGAGCGATTGCAGCTGGCGGTGAACAAACAAAACCAGACATTATTTTGATTTCACTGATCGCTCTGCTTGTGCATTTCGTTGTTATGCAATTCATCTATTATGGCCAGCACTTGTGTAGCGCTTTTATTGCAGTTGTCATAATAATTAAATGTTATGTTTGCAACTATATAAAAAATCATATATTTTCACAAAATGCGCATACGATTGTTAATAACTGCAGTGGCACCTGCCGTTGCTCTATTGTTGTAATTCTCCGCGTTATCGCAACTGTCACACTTCGATATGTTTATATATTTACACCAAAGCCAAACTTTAATATTCACCTTTCTGCAGGGCTCTAATAGCACATGAAGTTGTTTTAACAGAAGGTGGCAACTCTGCTATAAAATATGTTTAATTAAAAATATCTGAAAGAAGAAACGAAATTTTTTCCTAAATGTCCTTTGTTTGGGCTCATTTTGTGTTATTTTATTTAGTTTGGAATTTTTCGATAGGTGGCAACCAATTTCAAGAATATGATAGAATTAAAGATCCACACACCTCCTACTTCATAAATACTTACATGAATGTCCTAGTAAATTTTAAAACTTTATAATATTTCACATACTTTTACTTGTAATGGGCAGTGGCAACTCTACTTCAAGGTGAGTCTAAATTAAAGACTTCTCAAAGCCCTCATATAAGACTTGCATAAGACATGTGCTGTATTTGGACGCGTCTTGTGCTATTATTTAGTTTATATTTTTTTACTAGGTGGCAACTTAATTCAAAAACGTTTTGAATCCACACACCCGCTCGGTTGGCTTTTCTCGTTACGTGGTAACTCTATTCCCAAATATGTTGCATATAAAATCTCCTGATTACTTTTCGGAAGGCATACTTAAAATTCATTAACTTTGGTTATGCTTTGTAATATTTTCATTAGTTAGACTTTCTTCGATAGGTGGTAATTCTAAATAAAATACTTTTCAAAAACTTTTTGTGAGACCTTAAGTTTAACATACACTCTTTTTACTCTCTATAAGGCTTTTTAAACTCCTCACTTTGTAAAATATTTTTATTTTACTTTTTTATATGTGGCAACTCCAATTCAAATTATATTTAATATAAAACATTCTGAATACTTTCCTGGAGGCTTGTTTATACATTTTGTAAAATATTGAAATATTCGAAAAGTGGCAACTCTATTCGAGAGATATATTTCGATTAAAGCCTTCCGAAATGTTTCCCTGAAATCTTTTTAAAGTCAAGCAAATGGTTCGAAATTCTTTAAAAATAAAAAATTTTTATTTAATTTTAAATTCATTAAAAGGACTCTTAACAACTAAAATTTACAAAATGTGGCAAGCATTCACCGCACATAACACCCGTTATTTTCACACGCTGCCCTAAAGCGCTTCACTTGTGCCACAAACTCAACAGCCATTTTCCCAATTATCCACAAACAGATTAAACATTTTGCACTTTTTTGTTTTTGTTTTTGCTTTTGTGGAAGTGATTTACACGGTCGATTGGCTTTATTTACCCACCTGCTGATCAACACGCCACCAACACATACACACACATGCACACGCACACGCGCACAATTTGTCATACACATATTGGTCCACATATCCCTGTATGTTTCTGTATATGTGCAGATCTGGACATAAGCCGTTATGCGGGGCGTAAATGTCCATAGCTTTTACATCATGCAGCGCGTTACCGCTTTTACTGCTGAAATTTTATTTAAATAATTTTTTTAATCAGCACTTTGCGAAAAAGAGGATTAAAAACCATTGCCATATTTACACTGTCACACATTATTTAACACATATTACACACGTTTATCTATGTACATACACTCAGATAAAGGCCCTCAAGGAAATACTTGTAAAACATTCCGCTCGTGAGAAATGTTGCGCGGAGGGTTGTATCTCTTACAAATTGATATTATAAACAAAATGATTAAAAAAAAATTAAAAAATTTTGAAAACAACTTTCAAGATAGGTGGAAAAATTTCACACTTAATCAAAGGCAATCTCCCATACTCCTGAGGCCTATGTAGTCTAGTCTATATTTGCCTATCTTTGGTACAGCCATATTCTACTACATATGTATAGTCTACCTGCATCCAACACATGTACTCCACTCATTCTTTGAAATGTACTGTGAAATCGATTGCACCATGGTCGCAAATACCCACTAACAGTACATATGTACATATGTAAGTATTTCGATCTAATTTACTAATTGCCGCAAATGCCACTTCTATTGAAGTTCTGCAAATGATACTTGAGGCATTAGTAACAAGCATTTCGTTGATATTAGCAAGAACAAACTAATTAAGATACAATGCGCAATAAATTGACAGTCAGAAGATATACATACATACATATTCGTTCGTGCATACATATATCTACGTACATACATATACATATGTATACAATATTAATAATTTACATATATGTATTAATATTATTTGTTGTGGTGTTCCGAATGTCATTTGGTATACCAAAGTGCTTTATTCAATAAATATGTATATATCACTGATGATATTACTTCGTGGTTGAGGTAAGAAATAAATTTTGGAAAATAAAGTTTTTGAATTTCGAAAGTTCCATATTTTTTCCTTACTGCTACTATATTGACTTTTTTTTTAATTTAAAATTTTTTTCAAAAAACAATCTCAACTAAATAATTAGATTATCGAAAAGTTTATAACTAGCAACAAGTTGCAGAGTTTTATTATAAAATTGTTGACCGAACGGTTACTTGTAATATTGCACGTAAAACTAATTTAGTTGTTGTTGATTTAGTTGTTAAGTATTGCAAACACTTCGAAATATTATACACGCTTTTAATTGTTAAAAATTGCGAGAATATTTAATGTTGCGCATAATCACTTTCTCTCTCAGTAGTCGCTTTAAACCGCGTAGTCTTGAATTCAATGGGTTTAGAAATTTTTACTCGATATCTAGGACTATGAAATATTTTTAGTAAGCTGGGTCCTACTGCTTCGAAGCATTCCGGACAAACTCGCACGCATTTCGTCCGATCTACATATATGACGTGACTTCAAATCATTCCCACGACAGTCCCCACGTATACCCCTACGTAATCGAAACGGGCCCCCAATTTTTATCCGGCCAAGGACTGTCACCTCTGCAACATTTATTAAAGTTATTTAAGGAATATTTTCGGCCGCTACAACAACAAGAATAGCACGACTTCTTAAACTAGTGAATTAAGGCAGTTTGCTCTACATATTCTCTAAATTCACCGGAGCTATTCGCGTAATATTTTAAAGCAATAACAAAAACATAAAAACAGATTCGAATGTGTCGCGAGTAACTACAAATATTTCCTGTATATTTTCTCTACATACGAAAACACTCCTCCAACCAGCAGTTCAGTTATCCGCTTCCTTTATCCCTAACTGTAATTCAACTCTAAATGGGTGATAATCCACTGTACTGTGTACTCATTCCCTTTTATTTTTAGTCAAAACAAATCCTCAGTGAATGACAAATTCCTTAACGTTCTCAAATCTCTTGATCCATTTCAGCACAACTACAACAAAAACAGTGCAATGGTGAGTGCATGACTGCAGCAACAACAATGGAATCTTAATAGGAGAACAAACAGCAAAACAACGCAAAACAAATAGCAAAAATAGCGAAAACAACGATCCATCCAATAGCAACAACTAGCGGGTAAAAGAAAAAAATGCATTAACAAAAATAAACAAACATAGAAAAAGTACAACGCTAAAAGCAACAACAACAAAGCAACGCAACAATCGTACAACGACAAGTCAATTGCAAGGACTTCCTACCAAAACAAACAACAACAAAAAAATAGGAAAAATTCGAATTACAACAACAAAAAGTGCAAACCAGTAGCAACAGCACAACAGCACGGATGCAAAAGGGAAACGGCGCCAACAACACAACTTGCAGCTAATAGAGGCAGCGCCGGAGACGAATCGAAGCCAGTGCGGAGGGCACACACACAAGTAAGTTCACCAGAAACAAGTTGCTTGTTTGTTTTCTACAAATTTTCGCCTTTCGCAAAATCCCACTCAAGTGCGCAGTAGAAAAGGAAAAGCTCATAAGCGAGCATTGAACACATAACGCATTGCCATAATGATTTCCCACGGGCAAATCGCCTCGAAAGTTATGCGGCAAAGTAGGTTCGAACAAAGTGAGAGTTTTACCGTTATGTGAACGGGTGGTGGCGGGCATTATAGGTTATCGGATTACTGCATAAAAGGTGCGACGGCTAACAGCAACAGTACCTAATAGATACCGATATATGTATATGTATATGTATGCCTGTATATATGTATAACCACTTAGCCATTGCCTATAAGGCCCGATACACCAGTAGCGGCGTTCCAAACAATAAATTTCCACACCTTTCCAGCGAATGTTGAAATACTGTGCATAATTTTAGTTTATTGCGTCGCTGACCGTTTTCCCGTTTTTTTCTTCGCCCGCGCCGCTGTTGAAATTCAGTTTTATCGTCACTATTTTCAGCTTACTTCCAGTCGCTTTGCTGCATATCCATTCGCGTAACGGTCGAAAAAAAAGGCATTTATAATTTCCTGCACTCATTGACTTGAGTTGAGTTGAACTGTTATCCAAAGTTCAAATACCCGTCAGCGGTTTATGCAAACTTTCAAGTTGACTCTGCTCAGTTTGGTGTTCAAACTCTCAGCTATTGCTTTGAGATCCATAACTTTTTTGTTGGTGTTTTTCTTTGTGCGGATTTTGTGGTTTTCCTTTTCAATTCGCTTAATTTTACGCCAAGAAAGGAAGAAGTTTCGATAATTGCTTTGCAAGTATTTTGTTAGAGATAAATTTATAATTTTTCAAGAATTTGTAATAAAGTGGATAGAATATGCAGCTCATGCCACACATACTCATTCAATGTATTATTTGGTATTGGTGAAAGGGTACATATATACCAGTGGCTACTCTCATTCCGTGCTTATTAGAATAGAAAATGGACCCATCCACGAAAGCTTGAAAATGATAGGTCTTTTTTAAAATTTTGCGCTTACAAGACTACAAGAAGTCCCTTCATAGGACATGCTCGAACAAAAGGGAATAGTTCTGTCTATATAAAAGGATCAAAAGTGCCATTAGACACATGGTACCTTGCAACTAATCGCTTATCATCTCAGACTTGGCGCATTTCTTGCAAGGCTAGTGGCACTTCAATCAACCTAACATATAATATATTATAAACACAGATATTTTAAAAGAAGCATGCCGACCGATACATACATATTCGAATACATATTCGATATCGATACATATTCGAATTCATATGATACAAGTTTTTTACGTTCTTACGGCCCTTACTTGAATTCCATCCAAATATTTAATTTAAATTAATTTCGATGCAGTAGAACCTCCAAAACTTGTTGTATATTTTTCCCATTGTTAAAAATCGACAGACGAACTTTTAGTGTCATAAAAAATACTATCCAAGATGTACTAACTGCCAAGCTCATTTATCTGAGGCTAATATCTTATCTGACACATACGTGAAGCAGATTTTTTCCAAAATATTTTCAGGCTTCCAAAATTAGTGGAGCGTGAACCGTTGGCATTCGGTTTTATTACTTAAAACCAGACATCAAGGGACTAAAAGCTGTTGATTTGCAGAAATAAGCTATGGTTAAAAAAAATTTTTTTACCCCAGAGCATACTTAAATGGTCGCGCTTCAAAGCAAAAGTTAAAAAACCTTCATTATCAATTTCATCTAATTGTGCACTAACGTATGTTTTGACTAGCTTATTTCAATGATATCGGCATTTTAGGCTTCCTCTAGTAGTTGCTAGGGACATTACTTACAAAATCTCCTGCATAGAGGACCTTTGTGAACTTCTGCGTAAACCGGAATATCGTGATAATTACACGAATGAGTATTAATTGCATATATTAAGGGGTTAACTTGTCCTCTTTGAACTAGGTAGGAAATTTAGGTAGAAAATTGGGCTATGAAATAAACAGTTCAAGGTCAATCGCAAAGCAAGTCAAGACGAATTTCGAGGTCTACCATTGCAGAAAAAAATTATATGACAGCATGGTATTCACCAGAAACAAATAAAAATCACCGCTATTGAACACATACCATACATACAATGTCAAAATTTATTTTCTAATAAATTGCTCATTTGCCTCAAAATATTTACCTCCAACATTGACCGGCGACAGCGCACAGGTGGGAAATAGCTGCGCTTGTAGAAACTGCACACGACCACCCAAGCTGCCGAACTCCATTTTTGCGCAGCGATATCAAATGCAATTTATTGAATGATATATAAACCACACTCATTTATGAACACTTCACGAAAACAGATTTTAGGCGGAAGGTTGGAGCTAATTTTTAAAAAATTGCCTATATAATACTAAGATTATATTTAGCTTTGCAATTTTCGATATTTATATTTTTTCGATGCGAAGTATTAAAATACGTTTTCAACTCGAACTTTTCAATGAATCAGTATGTCTCATACTTTTCCGGCGCTCAGTTCGCTCTTCTGCGCTATAAATTTCTACTTCACTTCACACAGCTTTAAAACCAATCCAACACATATGAAGACGCTCGGCCTTGCACTTTTAAATATACGGTATTTTAGCTTTTATTTCCTGCTGTGACTTTGCACTTTGACACTGCATGGTGTTGTTGTATATATAGCGCTTCCATTTGCCATCATTCCGACGTCATCTTCGTCATTCACATCACTTTTATTTCTAAAATTTATTTGAGCTCCAGTTGTACATCAAACAATTGATGAATTCCTGCGCTTTTCATTAGCATACATTCATTATTTATTTGCTTCAAATTACAACCTCATTCAGTACTTTTTGTTTGCTTTTATTTCCATTTCCTTTTTCAACGTTTTTCATTTCATTTGCCTTTTACGGCAGTTTTATTGTTTCGGCAGTCTGTTAGAAGTCGCTGACATTTGGCAAAGTCGTGCCACCAAAAGAAGCCTCGCTCTCATATTGACTTTTAAATTTGATTTATTTGCCAATTTCTTTGACTTGCGCGCAGGTTCGTTAGCTCACTGAGGGCGAAGGAACTGTGAACTTGCACAGCATAAATCGAATTTCTTTGGGTGGAAAGAATTTGGGCGTTGGAAGAAAATCTGAATGCTGTTGAAATTAAAGCAAACGCATATTTGTAGTAAAAATTTCTTCAACTGCTCTAGCGCTTAAAGCAATTCTATGGTTATTGGTGCGCCCGTGCGTATGAGTAACCTCACCGAACCGCGTGTTGAAAGTATTCATTTTTCTTTCACACAAAAGCCTTTTACTCACAATTAACCGAAATTTATACACGACTGTTAACTTTAAATCATTACACATACTTCACACACACACACACAGTTAAGTTTATTTTCTTCATCCAAATTACATAATTTGCGCGCGTTTTGGTAACTTTTCTGATACTTTCTGCGAACTATTGCATATTTGCCAACATCAAATAGTTGCCACAACTTTTTTTCAACAAACTCCGACTGCGACTGACGAAATTCCACCGAAAAACATGCACGAAAAATTCACGCACACATGCACATCGCACTCAAACAAAACAGAAAATTGCGATTATAATAAAGCAACAACAAAAGTTTGAGGAAGAACGGCTACTTTTATACGAAGAAGTAGTGAAGTAGAAGCGTGTGTATGTGTGCAAGAGTAAGAAAACCGTGCATTTTTGCATTTGAATTTCTATAGGCGCATTTGCCAACTTGTAACGGAGCAAAATTGGTGAAAACCACGGTAATAACAAAAAGCAAAATACAAAATACAAACAGAAAAATACCAACAAACACGCTAGCAAAGCAAGAAACCACGAACTTCTTGGAAACCATGCAAACAGACTGAAGGCGCCCAAAACGCTTGACAACAACTTCGCGCAACAACAAGTGCAGGCGACAAGTCGGTAGACACCAACCAACAGACGGACAAACGACGTTATTTTTGACATAAAGTTTAGCTAGTTAGGCGCTTCGTTAAACATTTGGCATCTACATATGTGCGAAGGGAGTTGGTGGTGGCGACACAAACTAACGGCTTTGTCAGCCAAGCAAAGAAGCAAAGACAGCCACTCGCCGCACAGAAACGCATTCGATATTCTAATTTCCATTTGTTATTTCGTTAATTGATTGATGTTGGCGCTGATGGTCGATTCTTTTCGGGTTGTTAGCGAAATTAATACCTCTCTGCGGCATAGCATGGTATCGCATACTGCTACTTATAAATAGAAATTGCTTTTGCAATCTATAAATATTTCTTGAAAGTAAACTATGACAAAACCATGACAAGGAATTGACTGCCAAATTGGATTTTTAATCGGGGCACCCATCAGCGTAAATGTGCTGAGGAAATAATTTTTATTCACAATGGATTGTGTAAGGTATGTACTATATCTGTATGTTGGATGCGGAGTGGGGGGGGGAGAGAAATATGAAAGTTTAACTTTTTCATCGAACTTGTATTTTTAGTTTTTTTATAATCTGATATTTTTTGTAAATATTTGTATGTAGTATTTGAAGTTGTCTGAGAATCGAAGGATCCTTTGGCTTTGAAAAATTAACATAGTGTACTCCTGACTACAAGAAGATCGATATCTCAATCTGCTATTAAATCGGTTATAATTTTTCTGTGAGAGTAAATTGTGTAAATGATTTCTTCTATCATATCAATCTAACTTTAGACCTAAACTTATTTTGACCAGATATCTACTATGTGCCATGTATTAGAAAAAATTCAGGGAATTATCTCATCATTATTGGGAGCAACAACTTCCAAGTTGTAGACAATGCTTTCATCGCATAATTAAAATAAAATATAGTCGACCTTATAATCACTATGAAGGGAAAGTACTAATTAGGACTGTAGTGGCAAAGACATGTCTTCCGAATGTATACAGACTCTCTAGGTCTGCAAATATTTAGGGTGAGGCTCCAACAAAGTTGGGTAAGACTTAGCCGTTACGTCACCAATCAAGAAGAATAACTTACCGTTTTTTATATTAAATAACCATGCCAAATACTTTCAAAATCGAAGCTCCCAAAAGTCTACAATCTTCAAAACATCTCTTCAAAACACCTACTTCAAATGTGTATATTCGCGTAAAGTTGGTTCAAAAAAACACAAAATTTCAGCTGATTTTCCAACATCAACTTCACGTATACCATAATTTTTGAACACGGTTAGAGATTGGTGTAGCGTGTCGGTCAGAGGTCAAAGTAGTTTCTCTAAAGAAGCTAAGAAATGAAAACCGCAAAATTATCGATTGGAATGAAGACTAAATTATGCATTTTTTTTATATGTTTGGGATCACCCTAATATATACAATATAAAATATTTAAAATAGGAGTTAATGAAAACTGAAAAATAGATTACGTGAATATTATATGCGACCAAGTAGCTACCTGAAGAAGAATACACTTAAATGTACACACAGATAAATCTTTCTGCGCTACCCGAGGAGAAAAATAGCAAATATTTTAATTGTTCTCCACAATTTTTACATCAAACCTGTTGTTTGTATATATTCAGCAGCAAATATTCAACTGAAATACGATTAATACTAAATAAACATGCGAGGGATTTTAATATATGTATACAAATATATTAGGGTGGACCCATTATGTAAAGTATTATTAATTATGGCATCTCTGCCTTTTTAATTTCTATTTTTATATATACTATACGTGTTCGGGTGAACTTAATGGCAACAAAAAACTCATGAATTTGTTGGGTAAAAGTTCATACAAAAATTTATTGCATTTTAAGGAAATAAAAAAATGTATTGAAACACTCGAATAATTTCCCTTACATTAGCATGCCATAAATCCAAAATACGAGTTAATGACACTAAATTGTGTAAGTAAGAAAAATTTTGTTAAGGAAATTTGTTATTTTTTGCCCCACCCTAATGTTGTTTATTGCATACAAAAATTAAGTAGAGGCCATAAGATGAAAAATTGCTTTCAGCGACATGATTTTTGCATAAAATTTATTTTCACAAATTTGTTATTTTCCGACAAATGGTAAACAAAATCGCGCTGCATGTAAAAATTACCGCTAAATAGATGAATTTCAGCAAGCGAAAAATATACGGCGTACAACAATATTTATATGAGGAAAAAGGAACAACAAAAACAGGTAGACTTTTTGGTCGCACGTTAGAAGAAGCGATTCTAACCATTCTATACGTATAAGTGAATTACATATCCACATACACTCAGCAGAAAAAGTCTGCGTACATCCGTATGTCTTATTTTCTTTTGTTAAAAAATAACTTTTATATATGAAATTTCAGAGAAAAATCACATTATATGCTTTATTGTCATCATCAGACAACATTGTTTTAACGATAAGTTTACAAAAAATACCCATTTGGGAGCGCGGAAAAAGTCTGCGTACAGGTACTAAAATGGGAATTCCCCGCGTAATAACGTGAAAGTGTCAGGGAGCTATAATTTTACTTTTTTTCATAAAAGTAGCAATTTTAAAAGATTTTTGTGTCATTCAATTCGTTATTAATATTATAATATCCATGACGGTCGGAAAAAAAAGGAAAAGAAATAAGCCCTTCTGAAAGAGAAATTATGGTTAAACTCTTCGAAGAAAAAATTTACCGTGAAGAACACATTCCTCCATACAAGGCGTGATTATTAATTACAAAGATACCGGCGTTTTTGTATCTCGGTCCCGTCCAGGGCGGCCAAAAATATTAACACAGCGTGAAACTGGTAACGTTTTGCAAAGTGTGAAGCAAAATCCTCGACTTACTGCAACCAAAATCGCTCAAAATGTTAAGGAATTTTTTAGGAAGACCCTCTGCACTAAGACCGTCCGCAAAATTTTGAAAGAAATCGTTCCTTGGTCTTGTCGTACGCAATAAACAAAAGTGTATTGCGTCGCGAAAGACCACTTAAATAAGCCACGAGAGTTTTGACAGAAGGTTATTTTTTTCGATGAGAACAAGTTTTGCATCTTTGGAATCAAGGGGCGTAAGATTGTATGGTGAAAAATAGGAACGGCACTCGATAAGGAAAACTTGGTGTCTACTGTGAAGCATGGTGGTGATGGAGCAATGATACAGAGGTGATTGGCTACTAATGGTGTGCGCCGAATGGAATTTATAGAGTCCACCATGGACAAATTTGCATACCTTGATATCTTGAAAAGAAATTTGAAGCAAAGCGCGGAAGAATTGGGTCTAGGAAGCGACTACTATTTTCAACAAGATAACGACCCGAAGCACACAGCAGATATAGTTAAGCTTTGATTACTATATAACGTTTCCAAGCAGCTTCGAATACCACCAGAATCGCCAAAGTTGAATCCCATCGAGCAGCTATGGGATTCACTTGAACGAAAAATACGCCAATGCACAATTACCTCAAAGGCTATGCTCAAGGATGTATTGCAGGAGGAATGGGCTCAAATCCCTTTAACAGAAACCACTAAGCTTGTTGATTCCATGCCAAAACGCCTAGCGGAAGCTTCAAAACGATGGGGATATCCGACTTCCTATTAAATTTTGAGAGGAATTTGGAAGAAGAATGTCTTTGTTCGACTTCAGTATCTTGTACGCAGACTTTTTCTGCCTAGTGTATGTATATATAAACACACATATGTATGTAAGTATTTGCAGATTCCGCCGCTTAAAATTGCTCACATTGACCATCAAAACATGCGCTCATTATTTTTATTTTTTGCTATTTTAATTTTTGCTTTCAAAATAAATTAGCTGTACATTTTGAGGTGGAAAATTCGGTCGTGCAATCGTTCAACGAACGCGACACCTGTTCGAGTAATTTCAATTCAACAATTCACACGGTCATAAAATATGGCTATGAAGCAAATAGATATGAATGGCGGCAGCTGAAATTGAAATTGAAATTGAAAGAGCGCGTCTAAAGTCGACAGACATTTTCGCTTCTGAGATTTTAAGGGCACACATAAATGCAGTATTGCAAATACATATATATTCTTGAAAGAAATGTAAACAAAATCGTTTCGACAAACGCGTCGAATATCTCAATAATGAATTATATTTACAAGATTATCTGACACGTCCGCATTTAAGCGTCGAAATATGAGAATTTTGTGTAATTTCGAAAGTTTGACAGCTGTCATTTCACAAGTGCTTTAATTGATATTTTACATAAATTTTTAATCAACTGAATTTTTTTGCTCTTATAGCTCATTTTTTTTACGTATTTCATGCTTTATTTTAGTCTCACATTCGAACATATTTAACGCCGTTGAGATTTAATTTATTTACCTCAGACTTTCGTGCCATTTAATTATCTCTGCACCGACTTTGCCTGTGTATATTCTCATTCACTCGCCACTTGTCTCGCCTCAACGTACACATTTCTCTGTGTGATGCTCAATTAATTCATTCACTTTTGTAATATGAGGCTGTCATTGAAAGTGACACTGTGTATACTCTCCGGATTAAGTACTTACAGAAAATTTCAGTGCAAATATAATTATGCATACACACATAAACATACATACATACGATAATATGTTAGATGAATGCGTGAATCTTGTAAAATTACTGAATTTGAATGTGTTTGAAAATTCGAAGACGTGAAAGACATACTTTACATACTATAAACATACATATATACATTCATATTCATGTATGCATATATAGACCTTGCAAAAGTATTCGACCGTATGGTCTACTTATGTGCTTATTGTACTCCATAAAATTATGCTTTGTTATGTAGTAAAAAAACGGATGTTTCTAACGCAGCTCATTACTACACGATAATTGCTTCTGTTTTAACAATCGTATGACTGCACGATGTGTGTTCGACTGCGTTTCCAGTATGAATATTAAGGTGCATATGAAAATACATGTAATATATTTTATTAAATGTAAACTACAAATTTTTATGTGCTGTATACGTAAGTATTCATATGTATGTGTGAATGAAAACATTTCCAAAAGTGAAAGTAGTTTCGAAAATACTCCAGGGAATACTCCAATGCTATGTTGCTGTAGCTAGAGTATACGGTCCTGTCCCAGGTCATCGCAATATTAAATGAACCACAGATATTGAATCATTTTAGAGTACTCCTTCATCCATGCTAAATACTTTTATCATGCATGTAAGCATTTTTGCAGAGGTGTCCAATCATATACATACATACATATATTTATGTTCAGCTAAAACAACTGATTACCTTAAAAGAATCTATGAAATTTTCATATAATATTTCACGCAACGAAGTCGCTTGGCATATCGCTTTGTTTTTGTTAGATTATATTTACGACGACTTTCATGGCCTAGTGGTAAGATGTGGCGCTACCGACCGTCTAACTGCAAAACAACTGCCCAGCAAAAACTCTTAAAACCTCAGTAGAGTTTTATTTCTGCCAATTTGTTTCATCTCAATTCTTTCAAAGCAAGTTTTAATTACTACAAAATAGAGTTCAAACAACTAACGACTGACTAAAATAGTTTTCGCTCGGTCATCTTTTCGGTCTCGGTCACTGGTTTTTACATCCTGAGACGTTTTACTCCCCAAAACCAAGTATACACTGGCGGGATCGCTCCATGAGTCGGTTGAGGCTTTAAATATAAACTGTTGCAAAATATGTGGGAACATTTCTGTCACTACTGATGTACAAGTATGCAGAAAATTCCTACTAAAATATATACATACATATTTCCCAAAGCAGTTAGGTCTCTTGCAATTGCAACGGTAAGATTTCTTTTCGAGAGTACTCAAGGTTGTAAATGCTGCGTGGTTAACTACAACACTGTATATCGCTGTACAGTCACATCAAAAATATGAAAAGCTAAATAAGCTTAATTATCTGTGGCTACGATTTTGGAGATATTTAGTCCGGCGAATTTTTATAAAGAGAGTAAAGGAAAATAAATTACAAATTACATAAGTAACTTACAGTCTAGAAATAACAAATAGTAGTTTTTTTTTGCTCGTTCTTTAAGCTCTTTATTTAACATTTTTGTAAAAGGAAGTATTTATCAAAACTAACTTTCTAATATTAAGCTCTACTTAACTAGCATATCTTTACTAAATTATCGTATCTAAATGTTTTCGTATAATTTCTAATAGTCGAACTTACCACTGGGATATTCGGTTAATATGAGCGATAAACTCATTATCAAGTAACTGCAATAAGTGATGACTATATTAGAACGAAATTTACTCCGCTTTCGCCTCAGCTAAACACTGTGAACAATAATTGCTTGCATAACACCACAAAATTTGTTACTTACTTACAAACACAAAAGCACTTTTATTCACACATATACACAGATAGCGCCATCAGACGATTTTTGCACTGAATATTCACAGTTGCAACATTCGATCGTTTGCGGTCGACAACAAGCACAACAAGCACAACAACATCAACACAACATGCCAATAAGCAAGCAACTTAACGGCAATTTAAAGAGTGGCGGGTTGCCGTTGCAAAAAACTCCACTACAACACCATTAACCCAGTTTCGATAGCACCAGTATGCATGTGTTTTCAAAATTAAGTTCACTTTGTAACTAAAACATGCTGAGAGGCAGCTAGTTTTGCACCAATGGCATATTTGATCAATTTCAATATTGTGTTTGGCAATTCAAAATGAATTTCTCTATAATTAATTGGCATTCTGTACAAACATCATGCAAGAAATTAGCAATGGGCTCGAATCCTCACTTCTCGCAGCAAATCAGCACAACAGTTTATTCGATTTACTTGCTCTTCTTCTTTCACTCTTCTATTTGCTCATCAATTTTGCGAGGAACGCTGTGTTGTCTGTCCGCCAGTCTTATCGCCAACAGTGGTTTATCGTACTGATTGCTCAGCGAGCAGCCGACGACAACTGGAGGCTTACAGCGGAGCATGTTTTATGCCATTGAATTCATGTTAGCAATCGTTTTTGTTGCATTGGCGTTGTATGGGCTGTTGTCAGCGGCAGCGCCATCAGCTTGCAGCCGAAAGAATCCACCAAATAAGCCTCCACTACACAGTAGGCAGCAGGCACCAGGCACCAGGCAGCTGGCAGCTGACAGCGGGCCTTATTGCACACAACATATTGGCATATGCACACACATGCATGTACACCTCCTTGTATAAGTGTGTCTCTGCATGTATGTGTGTGTGTGTGTGTGTGTGTGTATGGGTGCTTGCATCGAGTGAAGGCAATATCTATCGCTGTTTCCGACAGCCGTTGTCATTTGCAATTTTAAAACGATTACCTTCGGCTTCACCGCCATATAGCCTCGGCATTGATTGTCACGTGTTTATTGCTGATAATTTGCTTTGTGCGCTATTATTCCCTCCTTTCGCATTTTGTTTAATTAATTGCTGTTTGTTTATCCAACTTTCAATTTAGTTGTTAGTGGTTTCGTCTTCAGCTATGTAGGTTCCCCAGTGTTTCTAGTGTCTTTATCGATTTCAGAGGGAAAATTATATTAGAGTTAGCTTATTACCTTTTCTAATGCTTTTCGTTTGTAAATTATTTATTTCGTTTTGTTTACTGTTGTGATTATCTCATTGCTCCGTTTTGAGTCATTTTTTGATGGATTTAGGAGCTTCTATTCTATTTTAACTAATCTTATCTTTTTCTTCTTGAATCAATCAATATTTTTTGCTGCAAGCTCTACTAAGAAAGCTTGAATGGTATATTTAAAATTTATATGCCTCAGAAGTTCATATTTTTGTTACATAAACTTGCGGTGACATGGTGTGAAGCCTGTGCCCACAGTAATAAAATTTTCGCAGAGATAATAAGCCCACGTGCTGTTTTATAAATCTTGCTCTAAATAGCTTTCCAGACGAATTATATGGTATCGAGTTTATTCTGCAGATATGTGATGGACTCAAGACCGTTTTCGATGTACGAAGTTTTACCCATCTTTAGTCCTTGCAAAATTGAAAAAAAACCAAAAGTTTCTTAAAAAAAAACAAAAACAAATTAGAGAGACAGAAGAACACCCCGTTACTATACCTAACTCAATGTTGGTCCCGTCTGTGCAGATAGTCACGCTGAATTTCAATCCTTTCGCACTTCGAGTCTTGCGCATTCGCATGCTTCGTACTCTAACGAATTGTCGTAAAAAGTTTTTAAATATTACATAAACTCAAAATATCAGTTTATGATAGGATTAAGCAGATGAAGACTCTGTATTAAAACCTGTTTTATTATTGTTGTTCTTGTAGCTGCAGAAGACATTCCCCAGTTCTTGACCGGATGTAATGCCGGATCTGATCCAGTTTAGTAGACCTGACTATAGTCAAATCCATTAGTCTTGTCAATTCTGTTAATTATTATCTTTAATAGAGCGCAGATTTTGTAGACGGTGTGGAACAAAAAATAATTTTCCCTTAACAAAATCCATAAAAACTCCATAAAAAGAATTTTCGCATTATGTGGCACGTATTGATTGTTTAGAGATGAGAGCCAACAACAAAGCAAAACTTTACGCCCTTTTTATTGAAATTCGTTATGATCCCAGGTAAATTTTTTGAGTTCAGCAAAAACAATTTAGCCTTATTCTATTCTTCTGTAATTTACTACCTGCGTCTAAGTACCGTATTCAAAACAATGACATTGTTGCACAAAGGGAATGCTTGCATTTCTAGAACGCGAAGAAATACCGGTGTTATCCATCTACCTGTGTGACCTGCTATATAAACACTAATGCTTACCGAAGACAAAGTCAGTGTAGCTCACAACGCCATTATAGAAACGTTTAACAAGCCTAACAAAGTTAAATAAGTATATTGTTTGGAAAAAAATATTAAAAATTAAAAAATGTCAACCAAATGCCGTTTTAAACAATGCAAGTGGACCGGTTCTTTCGACGATATTTTTTCGCACTGCGAAAACTGCCACCCGAAGTACATACGCGAACATAAAGGCAATAATTACTATGATTTTGATTTCGATGACATCGCCACAGATGCATTTCTGCTTTGTGGTCCGAGTGGCATCTACTGGTTCTGTACGGATCCAAATGATGAGGTTGAATTAAACCACGGCGTCTTTCATATAGGCGATTCAGAACCGATCTATTACACAATTAAAATGGGACTCAATCGTGACGGCCTTGCTGAGTACCTCGGACCATTTAAATCGCTTTGTGCAGACACCGATGAAACATACGAGGTAGAATTGGAATACGATTACATTCGGTATCTCAATGAAGAGATACCTTCGCGTAAGATGCGTTTGTATGTTGGTGAGTATGATGACAGCGACGATGTGTTTGCACCGACGTGGAAAGATCTCTCCTTTAGCGAGGAGGATGAGGAATTGAATAAAAAATGCGTTGAGAACTTCACATGTTGCGTTTGTTATGAGTTCATTAAGCGCGATATACGGTTCTGTGAGAATACGCATTATGTGTGTCTCACTTGTTTTGAGAACATGCAAGAGCACGGTAAATTGCGTTGTCCCGTATGTCGCACCGATTATCCATACGACTGTAGTGATCCGGATCTGGAACGGTTTCTGCGTATGGTCAGATTTCCCGACAATATAAAACAGCGAAGGGACTCCGAGAACGATGACAACGCAGAATGTCACGAAGAGAAGAGGCCACGCTATGAAGAAGAGCCTTCCGAAGTAGAAACATAATACAAAAACAACATCACAGATAGTATTAATGAAATTATGAGATATTTTTAAGCAAATGATTTTAATTTTTATTTAAATAATCAAAAGTTAATTAAATAAAAAAAGACATATATATATATATATATTGACCATTCATTTAATGATATCGGCCAGGTATAAACAAGAATATGCATGTGGTTAGACCTAGCCTTGAAAACATATGTGTTTAAATTTCACAGCTGTTGAACTATTAATTCGATGGATATAACATTTTGAGGGAAAGTTTTGGTATTTTAAAAAAATTTATCAGAAATCGACTGGATTGGATGGAAGAAATTCAATATTTTAGGTAAATCAAAAAAATTCTTCAAGAATACAGTGACTGTTAATGACTTCGTGTGGCGAATGCCTCTGACCTCTGACCTCTGGCGGTAAAATGCAATATCACCCAGCACTTTTCAATTAAACAAGTACTTATGGTGGCCCTTCATTAGGCACAATTCAGTTTGTCGGAAGGATGATATTGGTGGTCATAATAGCCATAACCCCACACAAGTTATTTATGAAACATTAAGCACTGAAGAGTTGTTATAGGTACATACATATATATTATATAATTATATTATTATAATTCCAAGAACTTACCCGAAGCACTCATTGCGATTTGTGTTAGTAACGGAATTTCACTTGTGACATTTATGAAACGAGGATATCAATTTTATTCGTACATATATTTATTTATAAAAAATAAACTCTTTATATTTACTTCACTGCAGGATATTCGCTATTTCGGACACTACAAACACAATCACAAAATTTTTCATTTAATGGATCCAAATTCATGCAACTCAAAACACAACTGCGTTTGTCTTATTCGATTCGCTTGGCGACCAGTTACTAAACGCTTGACAGTTGCATGTGATTTTATTTAAAGTCACCTTAAATAATTTGCTATTGCCGAAATTATGATTGAACTTTAATTAAATACCAGTAAGTTAGATAAAGAAATTAGAAAAACTTAAAATTGAAAGATAGACAATTTGAAACGAAAATTTTGTATTCAAGTCTGACAATTTCAGCAATAAAATTTATTGTTTATAAATTTGAAGTTCTTTGAGTTTCATCACTAAACATGTTTTCTTTTATAAAAAGCAAAGTAAAGTATTTTTTATGTGAAATAATAATTGATACAAATAAATTTTATACGTAAATTAAGCTCCATGGGTCCTAAACTGTCAAATGCGCGTATATACATATATTTTTTAAATCGAGAAAAATTCGGTAAGCAAAACTTACACATATATTTAAAAATGTATTTGAGAAACAATAGAGATGAAGGAAGTAAATAATAAAAGAAATAAGTGAGAGTAAAATAGTGAGAGCTACCTGTCAAAGGATTAAAAGATGAGAGTTCTTTTGCTTCGGTTTGCTTTGCTTCGCTTCGAAAACTTTTTAAGTGAACGTACTCATACAAAAGCATATATCGAACTTAACTGTCAAAGCAAAAGTCTGAAGCAAAGCGAAGCCAAAGTTGTATGTGAATCAACCATTAAAGATGGCGAACTGTGCGTTAGTTTATTTCAAATACTAACTCTTAGTTAATCGCTATTCGTTATTCATGTCATTCATGTCATTCAACCCGCTACAGTCTTGGCATCTTGGAAAAGTCAAACATATGTCAATGCCTCATACAACTAATGACAGCGAAATGAGGAGGTAACCCAATTCAGCTATTTCCATTTTGGTGTATACAATATTACACAATTGAAGTATGTATATGTTCAAATTATTATCTACCATTGAATATGATAGAAGAAAGGGTACTACAATGAATGAGTATCTAAAATATTCCTAAAAGAAATTCTGATATTTTCTTACTTTAAGGTAAGAGACATAGTCTTTAAGGTCTTGAGTACCTAACCTTTATCAGCGCATTATCTTTTTAACAAGAGCAGTAATACGATTTGCGTAATAACTTCACTCCAGCGCCATCATAAGCTTTGATAAAAATATTTTAAGCGATTTTTGTTTAGAATAATAATTACGATTTGTATTCAGACTTTGTCCCTGAAGTTATTAATATTGTTTTAAAGTCTACAGCTAAAACAGTTTAATATACAGTCTGTATAAGTTCCTGAATATGCTAACTTAACTAAGAAGCTTCAAAAATGCTGTTGTTTTGTCAATTTCTCAGCGAGCTTCAAACGAACACTGGCTAAAAAACAATAAATGTAAAGCAGCATCAAAAACCCAGCAAAATTGTTAAATAACCTCACTGATATTTTAACCAAGTTGGGCATAACTATCGCCACTCGCTTGTATATAACGTATTTTCATGAAAGGGTTTTTCTTCGCATTGAACATGCATGACCAAAGTTCAATGAATTCCTTTGCGACTACGCACGTAAAAGTAGCTATGTTATACAATAACATATAACATTCACATCCAGTATAGCATATATGTACATACATCATACGAACATATGCTTATGCATATGCCATGGAGTGCAATAGCAGTACAACTATGCAACATACAAGTATGTAATGTGGCGCCCTTTGAAGTTTGTTGGCGGAGTGCGCAAATCAAAGTGGCGGCTTCATTAAAAACAGAAAACAATAAATCGTGGCACATGTATCATGCCACTGAACTGCATAAATAAGCGCTGCACATACACACACACACACACACAGCTGTATACCACACATACATTCGCGTGGCATGCACATGTGCCAGTTGCAAGTAGTTTATTCTACGCGTTTGTTCTACGCTCGGTGGCAACAAAAAAGGATAACTAACACGACGGCAGCGGTTGTTGTTGCCAACCGCGGTGAAAAGTCATGACTGGCAAAGCGAAAGAAAGCAAGCGGCAAGCGTGCCACACATTTGCACACCCATTTTGCATTGCATTTTCTATGTTTGTGTGTATGCATGTCCGCACACATTTCCGCGAATGCAACGGTGTGCTTCGGTGAAGCAGCTCACGGTTCGCAGTGCCGGTGCCGTCAGTTGCTGATTTACCTGTGAATCATGTCGGGAATAGTGCAGAAATTTACGATGCATGTTGCAAAGCCGCTTAAATGCAAAACTAACTGCATTCCACTGCCACGCTTTACTTTTTTAAGCGCAGAATATCCTCAGATGGGTTCTTTTATTTTGCACAATTTCTTTGCCTTATATTTATTTCGTAGGGGTGTAAATTTTCTAGAAAGTAATTTGCAACTGGCAACTTGCAACACCATGCAGCAAAGTCCATAAATTTCGAATGGCTCGCGGTTCAGTATTTCGAGATGAACGTCACATTCTCATTGTTGTTGTTTTGTTCGCCTCGGCATTTTTTGTCAGCAGCGGCGAACTTCTCCCTTTTAAGCACGAGGTCACAAGTTTTCTTGTTTTGAGTTGTTTCCTAAACTAATTTCTGTTGTCTCTTTCTTACATGACTTTAAGGCTCGTGGTTTACGGGTCGAAGAAGAAACAACACTACATTTGCAGGCTTAATTTTTTTCAAATATTCATTCATTAAAGAATACTTCTACTTTAAGTAGTGAATATTTTTAATATTTTTTAACTCGTTTAGTTTGAAAATCTTTATCATCTATGTTATCTAAGCACCATCTCGAAAAATTTAAGTATTTTTAAAATGGCGATTTATTTCTCGACTTAGTCTCCATTTAGCTCGATACACTTGACCCAGCTATGCTCTAACTTCAGTCAGTCTGGAAAATACATTTTCTGGAGATATGCAAAGTAGGCGGTGATAACCTCCTCATTTCACTCAATTTCTGCCCTTTGAGGGACTTTTTGAAGTTTGGAAACAAAAAGAATTTTCACGGCGCAAAATCTGGATAATACGATGGATGGTGCAGCTATCCGAAACCAATTTGGTCGTGACGTTGGCGGAGGTATTAGCCGGTGCGTTGCCTTAGTGGAAGAGCAGCTTCGTCAGTGGGTTAATTTTTTCTACAATTCGGCTTCGAATCGGCCCAATAACACGTCATGGTGAAGCCGTGTGACTGTTTTCCAGGTGGTCGAGTAGATTACGACTTGAGAATTGCAGAAGAACATCTGGGATCGTCTTGTTCGGAGCAGGTTTCTTCGATCGGCGGTCTACCAATACGAGATCTTGGAGTAGTTTGTTGTCCTCCGTGGTAGCCGTTAGGGCGACCTGAGCGTAGCTCATTAAAAACCAAAGTGCGACCACTCGTTGAAACTCGTTAAACCAATTTTGGCTGTCGTCATCGAATGAGGAGAGTCACCGTCACAACATTCCAGAGCTCTCTGATTTCACCGCGCGATTTCCCTTCCACAAACAAGAATCGAATCACCGACCGATATTTCTCTTTTCGCATTCCATTTCCATAATGTCTGACATTCGACAATTTTTTTTTTTACAAATAAATGAAATCGGTCCATATCTTCCCGAAACAACTTTATATCACATGTTCACAATTTACGAGAGTAATTGATCTTCAGTTCAACCCGAAATTAGCTCTTTTGTACTTATTTTGAATATGGTTCAATCATGATCCATAGAATTTCAGGTCTTCGAATTACGATTTTACTGAATTAAAATAACAATTACAAATTTAAATGAAGAGTTTTTACTTAACATAAATATCGTAACAACTTTCATGCAAAATTTTTTGAAATTTCTGTATAAAATGGTTCCTATTGACCCTTTTTGCAAACGCAAATCACATTGGAACTTGTATTGAAGCTTCTATTTTTAGGTGGAGTCATTTTGTGTTTCTACTTTTAAGTCATCATATTTGTTTTGACTGCATTGGCACTTCCGTCAGAACTTCAATGCACAGTTACTCCACAGGAAAAGGATATTAGAAAGTAATCGAAATAAAAATTGCACCCAATGAACAATTTCTTCACCATTTTGTTGAAGATTATAGAGCTCACTGTAAAACATGCATGCATCATTATTGAATGGAATCTGGAAAACATATACAGGAGGTATTATTGGGAAAGAAAGAAAAGGATTTTCAGGTTATTGAATTAAAAGAGATGTTGGCTTATAAAAAAATTAGAAGATATTTAGAAGAGTTGTAGTGCCTACTAATCTGGTTTATCGAGCTAAAAACTGCTAGAAAAGAACTAAAAGTAAATAGTTCGGGGCGTCATGAACCAAAGTTTTGAGGGTTCGTTTCGTTTCTGTCATGCCGCAATCCAATCTCTGTCATTCTTAAAGATGATAGATAGATATGAATAAAGAAGTTAGACGAGTCGCATTAAAGTGTTTGTGATTTCTATAAAATTTAGTGCGGCCATGTGACATACTATAATATGGGTATGCAACAAACACTTTCCATAAGCTCATAGCTCATGTGATCTAGAAGTGAATATGACGTTAAAATATTTATATGAAATTTTGGTTGTACACCCTTACAACTTCACTTGTGTTGCAAAGGATAAATAAATACGATTTGTTGAAAAGGAAAAACACAATAACAAAACCAATAAAGTTCTTCAAAGCATAGCAAAGCTGCCTTGCTAACTCGATTATCATATTCTAAATTACGTAAATATGTATGTATGTATGTATGCAAGTGTGTGTTCGTACAATATAAATCCCATCAAGTCCATATCAAACAGGCAAAACAAGATCGAATTGAATTCTTGTTATGCGAATACCTACATATGTACCGTAATATACGCCTGTGTTGTTGCATGCGCTTTCATCGCATTGGCTCTTTTTCATATTCGTCCTGCTGTCGAGTTTGACAACGGCATTGACAACTGTTCAAAAAGTAAGGAATTACAGGCGAATAGATTTTTACATATGGACATGTGTCATACACATGCTCCCGCTTATATATATGTGTGTGTATGTATGTAGAAGTATGTTTACATATATCAACAGTTATTGCAACACAAATAGAAACACTAAAAGAGATTTTCGTGCATCTTTGCCAGCCAAGTACACATCTGTATATCTATATTCGAGAGATAAGGAAGAGAGTTTTATTAAGCTATAGATATTTTATTTGAGCAGTAATTTGGTAATATGGTCTCATTGTAGATTTAACTTGTCAAATGTTCCCATTCAAAACCATTTCCCAATCAAAACAGCCATTCTCCTCAAAGGTAAATTTATTGCGATATTTCGGTGATGAGTTCTTCACTCCAGTCGACTCTGTTATTCACCACTGAGTTTTTACTTCAAATCTATGGATTTAAAACACGACTGTCGTCATGGCTTTGTCGCAGAACGGACTCATTATGGTCTTCTTAGATATTCCTTCACTTAAAATAATTCAATGTTTGTACTCTTCGTTGACATGTACTCGGTAATATGAAAATCTCGAAATAAAATTTTTATACAATTGGCCAATTTTGACCATAAGATGAATGAGTGGACCATCGTGAAGAGCATCCCTTATAATTTTTATATAGGGAATAGTAAATGACTACCAGAAAAATATAGTTATAAATAAGTCAACAAGCAATTATCTGAAAAAATTATGGTCGAAAAGCAGTGCTCATTACTATGTGTAGTTTGGGTCAATTATGCTAAGAATAGGGCACCTACGTATTCTTAATAAGATCTTTTATTATATGAGATAGACACTTTGAAGTAAATCGACAGATGGAAATCAATATATTCATTGTATGAGGACTGACCGAAAATATGGACCAATTTTAACAATTTTTGGAACAAACTAATTATTCCGGCCAAAATATTTTCGCGTAGGAACTGTCATGAGTATGATAAAAATCAACGGAGGCACAAAATTCATATTTGACATATGTCATATGAGAAGTTTAGGTGCAGATTCGAACCAGTTCCATCCATTTTATGAATATATCTCCCATACTGACCAGTATATATTATATTCGGGCATCAAATATGGTATTCATGTTTCACCAAGGTAGCTCTTCCAGTATATGAGAACCGTACATTGAACCTTTTAAGAGATAAACTTACACCAATTAACAAAAATTGTACGTTTGGGAAAAAATCGTACCGGATCGAGGTTCTTATGGACAGAGAGCTAAAAAACCAATTGAAATGAATGAATTCAAATGTTGCAATAATTGAAGGTTACAATGGAGATCTTATGCGAACTCACAATAATCGCTGGTGTGGTTTAAAAAATGCTGGAACGAGAACGAAAGGAGAAGTAATGTAGTCTAGTAATCAAATTTTAAAAGAAATTAACGACTATCATGAGAATTTCTCCCTAGAGAATTAGCATAATGGTAAATATTTTCTGTTCCTTGCTTTTGCAAGACTAAAGGAATAAGCTAAGATAATAATAATACGCTCGGAAACGCAGAAACCACAAAACCATCTGGAGGCTTTTAGTAGATGGTGCTATCGACTATTCTTGTTAGGTATTTAAATATTTCTTGACGTTCTTGTTTTTACAATTCCAAATGGAATATTTAAATATCTAAACCACAACAAAATAACTTAATGCTAAGTAATTAATTGCAGCCCCCTAAATTTCCACGAATCCCCATTGCGCATAATGAACTCAATTAAGTAAATCGCCATTGACGAATGTTTGATCGATACCGGCAAATGGGTGGAAATGGGCAAACCATAGCGGCTGCCATTTCGATACATGCCGAGCTCGTTAACTAAACAACAAGCTGAGGCGAACCAGACGACAACAAACAATAACAAACCGAAAAGCGTCGCATAGCGTCACTGCGGCTTCTGTGCTGGTATTTTGTGTCGTTGCAGTTGCATTTATTTTAAGGACTAAGCGTGCGTCATCGCGTGGAACTCAAAACGAATAATCCATTATTAATTTAGATGTGCAATTTCGAGCTTGTTAGCCACCACTTTAATTGTGTGGGAACTATTGCAAAGTCGCAATAATTTACTGCTTCGATTGAATTTCGAACCTATGGTCATGCTGAAGGAGTAATTTCCATTTTGTTGCACTATAATTACAGATAGTTAACTAGGACACACCTGTTGCTCGCAGCCTTTATAGCTGAGGTTGCCACATTACATTCAACCGCTCAACACACTCAGCCGACATTTGACAATAAATTTTGAGGTTAACATTTTAGCGAACATCACACCAGCTTTAAGCCCGAAAAAGGCAAACCGGAATTGATATCTGTGTGTTTGACGTTATTACTGCCATTGAACCGCACGTACTCTCACCCCGCATTGTCGCTTTTGTCAGCCGTTAGTCGTCATTCAACGAAATGGGTCGCAAAATCACTGTCGCCGTGTCGACGCTCAACCAGTGGGCGCTTGACTTTGAAGGCAATCTGGCGCGCATACTGCAGTCCATCCTGGAGGCGAAAGATATGGGCGCCTGCTACCGCACCGGTCCCGAATTGGAAATAACGTAAGTTTGCTCTGCTCTCATTTCGCTTGGTTCCGGGAATCTTTATTTTTCTTAATGCTTTGTTGTAGCGGTTACAGCTGTGAGGATCACTTTTTCGAGCCCGACACATATCTGCACTCTTGGGAAGTGTTATTAGAGATAATGCTCTCGCCGCTATGGTAAGCTCTCTATGCAAATTCCAACAGTACACTCTCAATCAGCTCTATTTTGCAGCGAAAATATGCTCATCGATGTTGGAATGCCCGTTATGCATCGCAATGTTGCCTACAATTGTCGCGTTGCCTTTTTCAATCGTCAAATATTGTTGATACGCCCGAAAATGGCAATGGCCGATGATGACAACTATAGAGAATCGCGTTGGTTCACTTCCTGGACAAAGGTGGGTTACATTCCATACTGAAACCATTTCGATTTTCACTATATTATATATTACATAGAATTTCACTTTGCAAACCGCCACGTAGCTCATGTTACCTGGGTTTAGGTTGGCCGATCTCATGGCAAAAATTTTTTACTGTTTTACTGAAATTTCCTTCGGAAATTAATGAATTATATGTCTCCCCTCTTAGTCTCTTCAAACGGAGGAGCATTATTTGCCACGCATGATTTCTCAACACACCGGGCAGACGTCGGTGCCATTCGGTGATGCCGTTATCGCTACAAAGGACACATGCATCGGTTATGAGATTTGCGAGGAATTATGGAATGTTCGCAGGTAAGATTTTATTTAAATTAATATAGAGTCCATATATGTACATTCATATATACAATTACTTAGTTTCGTTTCTAAGAAAGGGAACACTAGGGAATACAGGTTAAGTAAGCGGTACCCCAACTAAAAAGCAAAGGAGGAGAAACAGGATACTTAAACGGTATAAAAGACGTAACCATGACCTAGTTTTTTACAGTCAGATTGAAAGAACGGAGCCCATTCCCATGACAGTCGAGTCATCCAAGCCAGAGTGGGCACCGAAACGGCCACAGAGTTAAACCTAGGGTCATTCAAGCCAAGTTGATCGTTTTCAGGTAGAATGTTATTCAGAATTCACGGCCGCTTCCGAAATAGCCTCTGCTCTGCATGTCGAGCTTACTCCAGCGATCACCTAAGATTCAATAACCCACGTGTTCAAGAAACTATACGCTTCTTTAGACTCGACCGTCAATTGATTAAGGACTTTGATTTCATTTTAGTTATTATAGCAAGCACAATTATTAGGCTCATTGCTGCAGAGTGACAATCCCTGACCCTGAATATGTATTCAGACTAACCTTCCAGGTATTTCGAGCCGAAACTATCGTGCGAAGAAAGAAATATTTTACCATATTATTGTGAGTCTAACGAAGAAATGATGAAGATGAATGAGCACAACGCAGCCAAGTTCGTACGGGGCACTCTTATATCGTGATAATGAGTATCACCTCTAAACGTTATGGCCTCAACCGTTTAAGTTATCGCTAAAGGCAATAAGACCAGTTCGGTCTCGATTCTAATTCGATTCTAGATCGGAAGTCCATAATTGTCTTTCTTTAGATGTTTTTCTCCTTAAATTGGATGACATCTAGTTGCCTTAGTTATAGGTTACTCCGAGACCTTATCCTGATTGAGGAAAAAATTGGGGGCATGATAAGAAATCTGAGTCGAAAATAGTTGCACCAATTTTCACAAGAACGCTGAGAGCAAGAGTTATTGTTGCATTTTAATTGTATGAATTCAGAGTACTTGACTCTCAAAACTCCTCTGCACTATCTTCTAACCTCAAAGTCCCCACTAACCAGCTAATTTGAACTCTTTCATCCACTTTTAGCAAACACATCGATATGTCACTCTCGGGTGTCGAAATCATTGTCAACGGCTCTGGATCATACATGGAACTGCGGAAGGCGCACATTAGTACAGATCTAATACGCAATGCCAGTTTCAAGGCAGGTGGCGCCTATCTCTTCAGCAATTTGCGCGGCTGCGACGGACAACGTGTCTACTTCAATGGTTGCTCAGCGATAGCGATGAATGGCGAAATTGTTGCACGTAGCAAGCAATTTGCGCTGCAGGATGTGGTAAGTCGACTACAAACTATTTATACTACTACTGCTACTACTATAAGACTTACTAGTTTATAAGATTTTTTTGAGTCCCTAAAAAAATTGCTGTTGTCTTACAGGAAGTTACTTTAGCCACCATTGATTTGGAGGAGATCCGCTCGTATCGAGTGTCGCAACGTTCACGTTGCACATTCTCCGCCTCGGCGCCCAACTATCCGCGCGTCAACTGCGACTTCGAGATGTCAACGCACAACGATATCTTCAAGAGCTCCTCCACGCCAATGCAATGGATTTATCATATACCCGAAGAGGAAATCGCTATGGGTCCCGCCTGCTGGTTGTGGGACTATCTACGCCGCTCCGGGCAGGGTGGTTTCTTTTTGCCGCTCAGCGGCGGTGTCGACTCCAGCAGCTCCGCCACTATTGTCTACTCAATGTGTCGCATGATCGTGAATGCCGTACAAGGCGGCGATGCGCAGGTGCTCCACGATATACGTAAAATCCTAGCTGACCCCGAATACACACCGGATAATCCCGCAACCCTGTGCAATCGCTTGCTGGTCACCTGCTTTATGGGCAGCGTGAACTCCAGCAAGGAGACGCGTCGTCGCGCTGCGCAGCTAGCCAATCAATTGGGCAGCTATCACATCGAAATCAACATTGACACTGCCATTAATGCGCTGTTGGGTATCTTCAATGCGGTCACCGGCCTTTCGCCGCGTTTTCGTACTCAGGGTGGTTGTGCGCGTCAAAATCTCGCTCTGCAAAATATTCAGTCACGCATACGCATGGTCTTGGCGTATATGTTTGCGCAGCTGATGCTGTGGGTGCGTAATCGGCCAGGCGGATTGCTTGTGCTCGGCTCGGCGAATGTCGACGAAGCGCTGCGTGGTTATATGACGAAGTATGATTGCTCGTCGGCGGATGTGAATCCCATTGGCGGAATTTCGAAAACCGACTTACGTCGTTTTCTCAACTACGCGAAGGAGAAGTTTAATTTAACCGTGTTGGAGTCAATAATCGATGCTCCACCCACTGCCGAATTGGAGCCGCTTCAGGATGGTCAACTCGTTCAAACCGACGAGCAGGACATGGGCATGACATACGCGGAGCTCAGCGAATATGGCCGCTTGCGCAAACAAGCTTGCTGTGGACCATACAGTATGTTCTGTAAGTTGGTTGCCACTTGGCGTGCCGACATGAATCCGAAAGAGGTGAGTATTTCATATTTTGTTATTTTATCTAATTTTTCCCACTCAAATAACTATCCAATTGTATCAACAACCGCTTTGCCTCTTAGGTCGCCGACAAAGTGAAGCACTTCTTTCGCTGCTACGCGATCAATCGCCATAAAATGACTGTCCTCACACCGTCGGTGCATGCCGAAAGCTACAGTCCGGACGACAACCGCTTCGATCATCGTCCATTCTTGTATCGCGCCAACTGGAGTTGGCAATTCAAGGCAATTGAAGATGAGGTGGAAAAGCTACAGCCCGGCTATAAACCCTCCGCACAGCACATGCATCCGAGTAGCGATGATATGTTATCGCACGAGTCTCTACATCGTTCCTCGCATCGCTCTTCACATTTAGAATCGAAGAACTCATCACCACTGTCGTGTTCTTCCATCGACGGTGCTGGCGCCGGCGGCATTGGCGCTGGGCCCAGCGGCAGTATGGGTACTTTGGGTAAAAAATCCAGTGGCTATTCGAAAGTGCATGTGAACGTGCTGGGTAAGATTAAGGATCGCACTGGTATACCGGTTTAGGACATGTGGTTCGAGGAATGGTGTTTCGAAGTTTGTGTCACTACGAAATTGCTGAATCGGTAGTGAGTGTGGTGGAGTGTGGAAAATAGGGGGAAAGTAAATTACGACATCTCACATACATACATATATTTTTTTGGTAATACCTTTTAAGTTTATTTGTGTACAGTAATATCATAAATTGTTTATTAATACACACATACATATATCTTTTAGAATTCTTTGTTGGTGTTAATATATATATATGTTAATATATGTTAATATATATATACACAAAACAGCATACCAATTTTCTTTAATTTCTTCAGTATGTTACTTTAATACCTTTTTGCAATTATTTTGAAGCCAGATTGTTGTTATTCTCAGATCTTTATTCAGATTTTCAGTTATCTCAGATTTTTATTTGGATTACCTTCATAATGTTCTTACAATATTAAAATTGATTAATATAATCAATTAAAATTCAAAAATGGATAAAGGATAAGATAAAGTTAACATCAATGTTTTTTTTTACTTAAAAGTAGAACGAGTTTTCAAATTCTCAATTCTTCTTCAAATGATTATGTAAAGCGAAAAGGCAAAGTTATTAACTATGATTTAATTCCATCATGCATACTTGTTGTTGTTGTAGTAACTACATTTTTATATTGGATTTTTTGCATTAATTTCTTTCCTTTGCTTCACTATGTGCCTAGCCTTATTGATAAATTATAAGCTCGTTATTTTTTGCTTTTACCTTCGGTCTGCCTTAATTTAAACGTTAAACTACATTAAAATTGCTTCCACAATCAGAGGAAAAATATTACAGAAATTAAAAAATTCTAAAATTCAGAGACTGCTTTTTCGCATTAAATGTTTTTGTTGTAACGCAAAATTATTACTTTTATTATTGTGAAGTTGGTGGAGTTAACAAAAAATATTGTTTTAATTATCCTTGTAAAGAAAAAGTGTAACAGCATAAAAATGTTCTAAAAATTAAAAAAGGGAAAACGTTCTGAACTGTCTCAAAACTTAAAATTTTTTTTCTCAAAAATTTATCATTTCTTATATTTAAAGTTAACTGTTTAATGGGATATTTATAAATAACATGATTATTAACATATTATTATAAAAAAGTTTTGAAAGTCTCGTTCATATTTTGCATTTTTTCTGTTGAAAAAAATTATAAAAATTTTTTGAAACAATTTGATTTTTAAAAATATATGAATTCCAGGAGTTTTGACTTACGTAATATTATTTTTTCAAATTATTTATATACATTTATTTTATTTTATTGTTTATATAAATATTTATATGTGGTTATTAACATATATTTATAAATAACCCTCCGAACTTATTAAAAAATTTCCTTGATATTTTAAAATCATTTAAATTTTCTTGTTAAAAATAAAATTTCCTTAAAATGAATTATATGAAAAAAAAACCAGTAATCATTTAAATTTTGAAGGCTTTATAAGCATAGTGAATATAAGGTTAAAAATATATAGTAACTCCGATCAGTGAAATATCATTATTAAATGTTGAACTTTTCAAATATTTACTTTTATTTCATATAAACATTTCATGAAAACATAAAAACTCTTTGAATTTTACTAAAAAATATTCCGGAAACCTTATTGCTGCACCCATTACACAACTTCTTTTATAATTACTAATTTTTTTGCCTCGCCATCACATTAACTATATTAATATTAAATTAAACTATCAACGAGAAAAAAGGAATTGTTTAAGGAATTTATTTTCCAACAACAAATAAATTCGTTGGTAAACATTTAGGAAGAAAAAGAGTAATACTTATTGCATCTTTAAACACACAACAGAACTGTTAGCTTACATATTCTAACTCTTAAGCATTATTATTGTAAAGAGAATTCATACATTTAACCAAAACGACAAAACAAATAACTAAAAGTAAAAAAAACGCCTTTGTAACTATCAAGTAGTACTAGTTCGTAGACAACGTTGAATACCAATAAAAGTTAACTACATTAAAATATAAAACAAAAGGAAATATATAAATAAATGAACAACAAAAAATGTGCACTTTACAAATCGATTAAATACAGTGTTGTTGTTGTTGCCATCAATACTAGACGATATATCTTTTTGAATTGATAATGGAAATATAAGGGGCTTCAATAAGATTTCGTCTCCATTAAAGGCGCTACGAGTCAAGTAAGCCTACTTTATAAACATTTTCTACAAGTTGTTATAATTCTTAAAGGAAATAAATAGAAAATATTTTGAGAGTGATTTGACCTTGATTTAGATGTTGTATAACGTTAAGCTTCAGTTGACAAAAAAGTCTTTTACTTTTCTAGTGATTATTAATAGAACGTTTACCAATTAGAGCGACTAGTGTACCTAGTAGTGTACCGATTAGAAATTATGTAGTTTTCGAATGAACTTTCAAAAATTAAAAATTGTTCAAAAACGTTGGAGCCATCAACTGGTTTCAAGTTTCTACAGAAAGTTTGATAGATTCAGCACTAAAAACGAAAACCGCGTGGATGGAATTCGGTGGATGTTTACTCCGTTTGATGTGGTTCCTCCCAATGTACTCAAGGAAAAGTCGGCTCTAGGGATTTGGTCCGCTTATGACTGTTGACCGTGTTAGTAATCTCACAATTGTCCTGCAAGCTAGGCTCATCGAGGTGTGCTCGTCTGAGCAGGTCAAACTCATCTGCGATTTCACTCATTCCGGACACGAATCCTAGTCGAATACCAGGGATGTGCTAGGAGGGGATAAACGTTTACGTGAACTCGGCTTTCCTTCCTAAAATTGAGTCATATACGCTGTGCAGAGGTAATAAAATCGTATGGGCAGAAGGTGGTGATGGTTATGGGTAGATGGTGATCGGAGGATGTTGTAGCTATCGGACGTTACGCGTCTAGATGTCGATCACGAGTGCTGACAAGTTGCGTCGCCTTCGGAAGTGACGTCATCCTGCACAGGGGAAGAATATGTCGTAGTAACGGTACTTGGGCAGTTTTTTTTTGCCGATTTGGTAAACCATTGTGAGATCGACTTGTTTGTCGTCTGCAAGAATATCGTTCCGAAAAGCGCCCCCAGGTATACACAAGTCGCCCACACACCTAAAACTGTCCAAACTTCAAACATAGCGTTATAACCGGCCCGAATTCCACGGAAACATTCTTTTTTGTTTTAAATAAGTTTTTCATTTATTTTTTTGATAAATTTTACACGATAATTTATTTCAAATGTTTCAAATGCTTTCACATTTTTTATGCTTAGTATGTGAAGAATGTGTGTGTTGGAGTTCATTTTCACAAATTTTTCTTGTCTTAATTCAATATAAATTGCCTTTAGTTACTATAATGTAGATACTTTGTGCTTACTTAATTATAAACATATTCAATATAAAATTCTCCAGCTTAAATACATAAAAAAAAAAATGCAAATACAAAACGATAACAGCAAATACCGTTAGTCGAAGAATTGAAGAATAAGGCAGCATAAATGCCTTTAAAGCTAGGTATTTATTTATATAATGTAGTAGAAAATATTTCTCAAAACTATCAATTAAGGCTTACGCAATAAAATATATGAGGAGTATGATGTGTTAGTGCACATAGTACATAACTGTTTAATAGAGAATATGTATATAAAGCTAAATGTTATCAACAAATGAGTGATGACGAACATGACTGGAGTAGAGAGTCTGCTGTATGAGCTAGTGAACGAGGTGAGTTAGCGTAAATGTTGGAATGGTGGGTATTGTTGTTGTTTTGCTGCTATTGACAGACAGGCAGTTGTTGCCGCTACACAACTAAATGCGACTTAAAATTATCAATATTAGTATTAAAAAATATTTATTACGACTAAACGAACATGTAGCATTATTGCTATGCTTGTTGGAGTGTGTGTGTGTGTGTGTGCGTGTCCGTGTGTGTGTGTGTGTGTGTGTGTGTCGCTTATGTATAACCATCACCGCTGATTGCACAAAAAACCCGATTATATTAAATAAATTATGATTTGCGTAACTGCGCAAGCTCACGAGAGAGAGAGAAAGAGAGCGGAGCTTGGGCGTTGAGAATATAAAAACAAAAGCAAGTTTTCGAAATGAAGTTTTTGAAAGTTTCGTTCTCGAACCTTATTTCTGTTGGAAATATTTTTGAAACTGAATTTTAAATAAATTTCCTCTCTTGCGCTCCATGCTCTCTCAATATCCATCTCCTCGCTTACAGTGTGCTTTATGCATTACTGCCATTGCTCTGCTGCTGTTGCTGCTCATAAACAAAATTTCTAGTAAATAAAATAGCGCATATTTGACTGAACTTATGTTTTTAGCATACATAAAGCCTTTATTAATTATACTCAGTGTATTAAAGTATGTGTGCAAGTGTGTTGTGTGTATGTGTGTTAGGTTTACTTTTTTTATTTTAACTTAATATTAATGCTTTACTAGGAAAATTAAATAAAAACAAAAACAAAAACAAAAAATGTTCTAAGCAAAAAATTATTCTAACACATTTTTCATATATGTATGTATGTATTTATGTTTATATATATATATATAAGTAAGTAGTAATTAAACAAAAGAGATTCAAATCAGTACAAATTGGTGGTTTCACTTATTTTCGTTTACTTTCGCAAAGCTCTTAGGCACTAAATTACCAATCTAAAAGTTTGTTTTTGTTAAACATTATTTATATTAAAGCTTAGCTTAACACATTTTCCAAGTTTTTTATGCTACTTTCTCCAATTGTCTCATTTATGAGCAGCAGGAAAGCAGTGCGCCATTTATTTGCATATTCTTTTAGTTTAGTTAAGCCTTAAATCTAAGTGTGCGCCATCAACTTCAGAAATATACAATGAAATCAAGTGCAGCTAACTGTTTTTCTTGCTAAATATAATAGTTTTAATTGTAATTACGCCTCTTTACACTTGTTGTTGCTGTTTATGTTCATTAATTCATTTATTTGCAATAAATTAACTTCAACTCGAAATAAAAAAAAAGTAGAAAAAATAAGAATGTTCTTTATAAATAAAGCAATCGGTATGTTTGTAATATGAATTGAATGTAAAAAAAAAATTTACATGATACTTTGTAAGACTAATAAACTGGGTATTTAATTCGAAATTAGTAAAGAAAAAAGTTAATTCAATTAAGTTTCCAAAGTAATTTCAATGCTTTGCCATGAGAAAACTAAATAACTTATAAGAAATGCACATAAACTTATAAGACATAAGCTAAATTAGCAGATTAACACTTTGATACGAAGCACAATTTCATTTTGTGCTTAGCTCTAGTAACATATATACACTTATATATTTATACTTATTATGCTTGTTATGCTTCTTTACGCGCTTCAATTACTTATACAAACTGTACAACGTAAAAATCCCAATATATTACAAACTTAAAAGTAATGAGATTTAGTTACGCAGTATTTATTACCAACTTAAATGACTTCAAATTCTCTAATAAATATACAATACCTTAACAAAGTGTACACTAAAAACTAAAAATTAAACATTTTTCCTAACCATACGTCTTTCAATAAATATGCGAAAACTTCTTAACGTATGCATGTATGTTTGTAGTACAAACACGCCGTTTATATTAGCAAAGGCCAACAACGCAGAGAAACGCTAAGCATTGAGTCTGTAGCGCAAAAATGTTTGTAGATTTAAATTTAAAGTATATATAAGAAAAAATTCACAATAAAAAATTTAGCCAAAAGAACTTAAATGAAATTCGCGTTTCCAATAATGGTATATATATATATGGTACAGTGGTAAAAGGTAAGCAAAATATATAATAATCTCCATTTATGGGCAGTTTTTGGAAAACTCAAATCTGTCAATTGAACTAACTACGTTATAAACATGTAGGTGAACTACACCCGCTTTGAAGAGATCTACTTAATTATGCACCGGCATTGGCAGTTGGCCGAGCAAGTTGTTGGCGAATTGCGAGTTTGTGAATTTGAAGTGACGCTTGTCGTAGAACTTCAACAAAGCGGGTGAATAGGGGTGATTCTCTTTCAAATGGATATAATGCACTTCGGGTTCGCAAGTCGTATGACCACACTCCTCACAAACATACATCTGGAAGAAATACAATACAATTAAATAACTAGTAATATGTATACATTTTCAGTTTCAATTCAACTTTACCTTAGCGCGTCGCTCCTTGTACGCGTATTGATGCTGGACGCTGTGCACCTTGAGGCAGTGCGACTCCAGCGAGCAGCGCTGCGTGAAGCTCTTCTCGCACAAGTTGCACTTGTACGGACGGACGCCGGTGTGCGTGCGCGTGTGACGCTTCAAATCGAAGGTGTCGTTGAATCCCTTGCCACAGAAGGTGCACAGATAGCGTTTGATTTCCGAGTGACACTTCATGTGTCGATTCAAGAGCCGTTGCAGCGAGAATGATTTCAGGCAAATGCGACAAACAAACTTGGAACCGTCGCCGCCACAACCGCCGCTCTCCGAACCATCAGTGCTGATATTGCCGCTCTTCTTCAAATCATCCACACAATCGATGCTACGTATACGATGGTGACCCGAGTGTGTGTTCTCCACTGCAAGCGGGTTCTTAATACCATGACCGCCGTTGACGAATTCAAGCTGCACCTCTGGCGGTAGACCCAACTGCAAATTATCAAGGAAAAAAAAAAGAAATTAAATCTTGTATAAAAAAAAAAAATAAAAAGCACTGAATTCTGGAGAGTTACAAAACAAGTTCGTTGGGCGCACAATACAGTTAACATAGTAAATGCTATTCAGATAAACAACTACAACTAGTAGGATTCTTTGCAATTAGCTATGTACAAATCTTCTTCAAGAAGGTATACGAACTAAGTAGGTATTTACATGTAGCGGTTATTTACAACAGCCTAGAGCCGCGTGCGGAGCAGAGGATTAGATACAAGCTAGGCTTGCAAAAGATTACTTATGCATCGCTGTGTGCAATCCGAACGTATGCAATCCCTTGCTGCCGTACAAGTTATACTACGTATGTATTGGTATGTGCATGAGGAATCGTTACAGCATTCAAACAAAACGAAAACAATCAAACGATAGAACAACGTGTTATGTTGATTTCTGCTTTGCCTTGACTTTGATGCTTACCCTCTGCTGTAGCACTTTGCTTTTGTGCAGCATTGCGACAGTGGGCGATGGTGGCAGTATGCCAGCGGCTGTAGCTGCCGCTGCGGCAGCCACACTACGCAGTGACGCTGACGCTGACGCTGACGCCACCATCGGTGTGGACGCACATGAGGAGCTTATGCTCAATTTTCTAGAACCCATACCGCAAGAACTTGCATTGGAACTGCCACTCGAGTGTGTGGGACTTACGCTTTGTATCAGCGGCTTGGTGTCGAGCATGGCCGTGCTGGCGTCTAACAAACCGGAAGTGGAGGCGCCCGACGAGTTGCTCGCTGCTGACGACATGCCGTGATGCGCTGACAGATGTGCCGCATTCGGTGAGGGCAGCGACAAATTACTGTTATCGCTGCTATGATGATGGTGATGTTGGATATGATGTGGCGGCACAATGTGATGGGGTTGCTGGTGATGATGCTGTGTTGGACCATATGGATGACCGTGTTGTTGGTATGCATGTTGCTGTGGTTGTTGAGCCAACAACATTGGACCACCGTGTTGCAACATGGGATTTGGTTGATGCTGCTGCTGTTGTTGTTGTTGTTGGTGATAGGAATGCGTCTGTGCATGATGATGATGGTGATGCTGTTGCTGTTGCTGCTGTTGTTGTTGTTGCTGCTGCTGCTGCTGCTGCTGTTGTTGTTGTTGTTGTTGCTGCTGCTGTTGCTGTTGCAACTGCAGCAAATCACGTGTTGCATGTTGATAGGATGGTGGTGGTTGTTGCTGTTGATGATTTACATTATGTTGTTCGTTGCTCAGATGTTGTTGATTACCGTTCATATGTTGCTGACGATCGAATGGATATGATTGCATGTTACCATTTTGGTTGCTGCCGATATGATTCCGTGAAATGTTGTTTGTTATTTGTTGTATAAGACTCTCGTGGAATGTATCAAGGTTGTTTGCATTGTTGGTGTCCACAGGCGTTATGGACACGGAGTCGGGCGTGAGCGAAGGCGTTGATACCAGCTCAAAATCCTGTCTTGGACTGGTGGAATTCTCATCGTCCACACATTCACGTTGCAGAAACGAACTAAGATCGACAGCATCCGAGAGTTGTTCAAGTAAGTGATCTGTTTGTGAGCTCAGCATAAGAGTGGCGGTGAATTGTAATGGATCTACAGAACCGTTGGGACCTTGCGAATTGGCCAAATCCGACATAATGGCGTCTTCGTAGGCAGCGGCATTAAAATTTCCCGAATTACCCATAGTTGCCTGAATAATATTCTGCGCAAAAGCGCCGATATCAATTTTGGCTTCGTCATACTCAATATCCGGCTCATCCTTCAGTATAATACCGTATGCTGATGGGTTATTACCATAATGTGGATGTCCATGATGGTGATGATGATGATGATGTTGTTGAGCAGAGGGAGAAGAATTATTATTATATTTATTATTATGCGCATGCGCAGAATAATTTGTGTTACCCTGGCCATTAGCAAATGTGGTGATCTCCAAACCACCGCTACCACTATCGTTCACACCACTACCTACACCACCTACACCACCTACACTGTTCCCATTCGTTGGACTACAATCTAAATAGCTGTTTGAATGTTGCTGACCACTGCCATTTCCACCTGCTGCCGACATTAAATAAGCTGCTGCGGCCGCATTTTGAATTAGGAAATTTGAATTTCCATTAAAATTTGCTGCTGCTGATGATGATGATGATGATGATGAATTCATTGTGTTTCCACTTTTTAAACTCTCGTAAAATGGAGGAAGAGCACCAGATGGTGGAGAATTTGGACCGTAATTACTGCGACCGTCACGACCACCGCCCATACCACCTCCAGCACCACCGCTGCCTCCTAGTGTCCCACCAAATCCTGTAGGTGAACCTGCACCTCCGCTTGGGCTTTGATTATTTCCGCTGCCTGAATTATTGCCAACAAAACCACTAGAGCCTTGGAAACCTTGTCCGGCTCCTGTAGACGAGGCACGCCCGTGTCCAGCTGCTGCAGCCAAGATACCGGGTAGACTACGTACTAGTCGAGGATTAAGTCTCGCTTGGGCAAGCACAGCACGTGCTGCTAATATTGCACTACGTCTTCGAGCTTCACGCAATTTTCGTTCACGTTCTAATCGTTTTGTATTCAATGAATCTGTTTGTTCTTCGTCACTATCGAATGAAGCCGAACGTCGTTTCGGTACGTGATAGTCAATAGGCTCCTGCTGTTCGGGTCCGAGATGTTCAAGAGAACCGGGTGGCAACAAAACTTCGTGTTGATTTGGACGTTGAGGAGTTGGCGCAGGCTTTGGAGTACGTTGTATAACACTGCACCGTACTGCTGGTTCTGGTGGCGGAGGAGGACTAGGACGTTTCTCTAATGGTGGAGGTGTGCTTCGCAAGCGCAATGAAAGTGGTTTATCTTCAGGAACCAATGGTTTTTCATCAACAATAAGTTTGGAGCCTTCTGCATCCGAATCAGAATCACTGGAACTACCTTCAATAGGAGTTGCGGTTAAACGTTGATTTACAACCTCAACCGGATATTCTTTACGTTGTGCTTGTGTTAATACAACACCACCGCTGTATGGTTTATTGCCACCTAAAATCGAAGAGTAAAAACGTGGCTTATCAGTCTGAACTACTTCTTCAGTGTTTTCTGCGATTTCAATAGACAACTTCGGGTTTGGAATTTTTTCAGTTTTTGGCGGTTGAGTGTAAGAATCCGCCTTCGAATCCTTTTTACAGTCTTCTGTTTCTTTACCAAAACCCTCCTGCCCAAGCGCAATGCACGGCGAGAGAGTCTTGAGTGGAGGTGATTGTGGTTGGGGGGGTGTGATCGATGTGTGTGGTAGTGGTGATGTAGTAGTTTCAGCGGCTGTTGCCTCAGCTGCCAAAGTTGGAATTGCTGGTGGTAACCGATCGCTTTGTATAGTTGCAGTACTTCCAACTGGAAAAGCAAGAAAATTTTCATAATTAAAAAATGCATAATTAACTTTCTTTAATATCTGCGGTGTTAACTGTACAAATTCTCCCAGAATTAACGGAAACACTATATTATGCTGCCTTCCTGGAATTAACGGGAAACACGGAGAATACGCTCTTTTCTGTACTTTTTAAAAATTTGAACTTTTTTTTGATTCCCTTGCGACTTTGAAGTGACCTTATGCACTTAATAACGGTTTTGAACCTATTATTTAACAATTATATCAGATATTTTATAAACTTTCTAGTTAACTGCGCACTAAACCAACTGGAATTTTAAATAACTGTTTATATGTCTAGACTATGGGAATTGTTGCCACATAACTGTATCCTGGACTGATCAAATTATAAGGACGACTTGCCAGATTTGTGGGATTAGTGGATTATTTTGAAATTGAGGACTTCGTGAGGAAGTACACACTACGACATTTTCATTATGAGTATCATTTATCAAGAAAATATAAAACCATTAAAAAATATATATGTACATAAAAGGGAAAGCATTTCGACCAAATAAAATCGGTGGCACACCACTGAAAATTAAAATAAAAATAGCAAAATAATTTTTCACTGTTAATATATTTTAATGATATTTACATAGTTATATGCAATTGTCTCACATGGTAAACTTTCCCGGATCGAATCTTTCGAGCGAACTATTGTGGCCAAACACCCATCGTTGATAATAACTTCGTAATTTGTTAATATAACACAAAACGGAGTATTCGGTAACATTGTCACTTTACTATTATTACATTAAATTCACTAGGTTTAGTTTTGAAACAATTCGATTGCAATAAAAAATGAAAACTCTCCTCATTATTACACATTTCGAGTTACAGGCGCCTGAAATCACGTTTTCACTGGTTTAGTAAACAAACGGATTTGAAAACGGCACCAAGAACTGTTGGTTCAACATGTGCAGCGCACATTTTGAATTGTATCGTACGAGATTACTATAACTGAATAAATTCCGTATGAATGAATTGTACTAGATTTGTCGTACAATCAGCTGCGACGGAGAAAGCACCGACAACGGGAGCTTTTCCTAGAGTTGCCGTTTCAAAGTCATTCAAAAGTTAGTTTAAAACTTTTATAGGTTTAGTTGTGTTTTTGTGAAACTGTTGGTAGAAATTTTTAGAAAATTTATTATTTATATACCATTTCAACATTTGTTAGAATTCGCCTGGAATGAAGGGCTCACTTTCGAATAGTTAAAATATATAAATAAATATTATAGAGACGCTATATCAATAGACTAATTACCTCCCGATTAAATAAGTTTTTTTGCGTTTGCAAGAAGAAATATTCTTTAAAATTGATTGGGCCCTAATGGGATATATTTTATTTAAGTTACTAGAATTGTTGAAAACGATTGTGGGTGAATTGTAACCGAGTTCTGTAGGTATTTACAAATACTTATATACAGAGTCATTAATATTTAATAAACATGTTAATTGATTTATTTGCTTGCGCCCTGGATCTACCTACTCATTGCCAAACGAATGTACTTGTAGGGAATGTTTCGCCAAGAGAAGCATATGCAAACGTATATGTGTGTGACTACGCGAGGTATTGGACGGGCTCACTAAATATAAAACTGCATAGAAGCTTATGAAGGAGAACCGCAATAAGTTATACAAGTTATACAAGTGGAGAAGAACGAGCAAAAAGTAATAGCAAATGCAAAAATAGTTGTAAGAACAACAAATGGTGTAATAGTGGATATAATACCAATAAATAATGCATTAAAGCAAAGGCAAGGTTGCAAACTGGTATTGTAGTAATGTGAAACCGTCGCGCTGTGGGAGGAGGTGGTGTGGTATAAGAGCAACAAGACCCAATCGCTGGTGATTATTTTTGTTATTGTGCTTGTACTTGCACCTAGTTATTTTTTTGCTGCTTGTATATTTGAGATCAAGATCAAGGTTTTTTCCCTCAACCTCATGCAATACGTTGCCTCTTATGTGCTTGTACCTTTTTGTTTTTTTTTATTTTTGTTTTTTTTTTTGCAGTCTCTTAACGACAACCAGTTGTTCGCGTTAGTACAATGCAATGCAAAGCAACGCCTAAAAAATTTCTAAACAGTGCAAGTAGCTGCAGACAACGGCAATATTATAGCTGTTCAGAAATACTTACGTCGTTTGGCCCAGCTGGGATGTGAGAAACAATTCCGTTGGAAGGCAAGGATACTCTTGCATACATACAGATGACGATGTACACATAAATTCGATAAACGGTCCAAGCGAGCGGTTAGCAAAGCAAATGTTAAAACGTTAAGAGACAAATATAAGCAAACTGATCAGGGAAGAAGACTGCACGAAAGACGTTTCCTTCCCGACAAGTTTACGAAAAAATCAAAGCCAAAGTCAGAGTCAATGGCAGAACGAAAGGTTGAGAGTCGTTTGGTGTCGTGATCACGCAATGCTTTGGTGAAGCTATTTTCGTTCAAAACATACGACCCACGTACATATATACACATGCATGTTTGGGTATGCCAAGCATTCAAGTGCCAGCCTACCAAAGTTTTTTGAAAACCAAGTTAAAACGTGTATGTGCCAAGAATAAAAACGAACGCTGTTGGTGGAAGCGAAAGGGGCAGAAGATGAAACATAAATAAAATAATGAAAAGAATCACGCGAAACAAAGTTTGCAACTATTACGTCTGCTTGGCTGGGCACATTTTGCTTGGCCGTTGACTATGACTACGACGTATGCGCAGCCAAAGACAGAGAATGTATCTAGAAGATAAAAGTTACATATATATATATATGTATATGTTACGTAGCATAATTACGTGTGTGTGCGCGCATGTGCTTAGTAGTTGAATTTAAAATAGTTGCCTGAAGAATTCCAAAGCCCATGATTACATTGGACTAAGTGCCGGCAGAAGAGCAACTGTGGTATGAGCTTGCCAACACAACATAGCAATATATAAGTACATGCATAATAACTAACGTACGAAAGCGATATATATGTTCTTCGTGTGCAGTATAACCAGTTTTTCATATACATGTGCGCATATGTATATCTGTATGTAATTGGAAGCGTATAAGAACCTCACAATTTAAGCCAGCTGAGCTGAGGTGTTGGAAGACTGCACTTGGGTTGTTTGAAAATTAATTATATAGTAAATTGCACTTAAAGTGTTATAATTTTGTTATAAAGGAAGATGAGACTAATACGATAGGTATATTGAGGAAAATTTCAAATAAAAGCATTTTTTAGGGGAAAAAAATTCAAAAATTTGTTACCATATAAATTATGGCATATTAAATATCGCCATAAATAAAAGTACTGTTGGTTTCATCTTTTTGATTTGGCTAACTCATTGGCAGTATACATTTTTGTTGGAAATTTATTTCTTTCAGAACTTTTTAAATTAATTCTCATTAAAAATTCTAGGCAGATCCATGCTATGGCAGCTATCTAACATGGACTGTACGTTGACTGGCTGCTTGGTGGGTGCTGGGACACCTATGTATGCCTGTATATAAATACGCGAGAGAATCGCTTTAAAGTGTATGCGCAAATGTATGCGCACATAAGAACACATGATGCACATATCTATAAATATATACAACAGTTGCATATGTGAGATTCTTGAATGAATTTATTCAAGCCGAGTCCGAAGTGCTTACAAATAAACTTTTCAATAATATTGCCTTAATTTGTTTCTATGTATATATGTATATGTATATTGTAAATAGTATAAGAGCAAAAATATGTACGTCAGAGCATTGCTCTTTAGTCTCATAACCACTAAGCAAATCAAATTGAATTGTAAATGTCAATATATATATGCATGTGTTTATAAATTAATTATAAAATGTACTTAATTACAATGTGTACGTATGCATAAATCTTGTTTCTGTTTATCTGGCCTTAAGTTCCTATTTAATATACATATATAAGTAACTAATAAGGCAACTACGATGTCTGCAAGGTAAGTAAAGAAATATATAACTTCTTTATTGTAAAATAATTGATAGTGAGTAGAGATAAATAGCATTATATATATGTATAAACAGTATACAAAATCAAGTTATTAATTAAAAAATTCAGAAGTGGAATAAAAAAACATTTTAATTTAAATGCAACTTCCCATTACGGCTAGTGTGCAACATACATGGAATGCTTCCGTTGGGATTTTAATTCGTTATTGCTTATGTACACAGTATTTAATTCTAATTTTCAAGTAATTGCTCGTTAGTTATTATAAACAGGAAGTCCTTTTCGCGCTTAATGCAAAATTGACAAGACAGCGAAAGCTCAAGCAGCCAAATGATGTGTATGTTTAGTGTTTGTATGCAGCTGGTTAGACAAACATTAAAGTTAAACTTGTACACATAAGTAAATTGAGAAAAATGACGGCAAACCCGTCTTACGGCTTACGTGACGGCTGTTCGTACACTCATATCATTATCATATGCTCACATTTAACGAGCTGGGAATGCGCAAAGTAGTTGCATACATTTTCTGCTATGTTAGATTGATTTCTGCAAATCCTAACCACGTTTCTGCAATTATACCAAATCATTTGTCACAATTTAATAATACCGCAGCCGGCTGCCAAGAAGTTTGACAACGTGCAAATTGAAAAAATAAAAATAATTGAAGTGGAATTTTAGCAGAACTAACAAATAACTGTGAAACGGTACTAAAATTTTTTGCTTTTTTTTAATTATTTACTTTTTGTATGCGTTTATTTAAATTATTATTATTATTATTTTTTTTGGAATAGCAAATTAATTGAATAAAGTATAGCAAATAAAATAAAATAGGAGTTTCATTTGAAATGAGAATGTACAAATAATTAAGAAAGGTTGAGAGTAGTCACTACAATAGCAAAAATAGAGTTCATTTGTAAATTTTGGCTAAGTCGGTGTCTTCTTTGCGAGAGTTAAACTTTTCATACACGAAAAAGAGCGCTTGTCTAAAGTCAAAAATAACTGTGTATTAGTTTTAAAATTCTGCAGTTCATATAATTACGCAAATTTATGTGCTTAACGCGCTTGCACTTAATTGCGCGCAATAATATACTAAACTTAAGTACTTACTAAAATTTAAAAATAATCAATAAATTTACTTTGCAAACTGAAAAACATAATAAAGAAAGAAAAAAAAACGATTATTCACGCTTGTAATTACAGCTAAAGTTGGCAATAAATAACCGTTGCGCGCATACACTTGACGCATGTGCGAATGCGAACGAAAGATTGCAAGAAATTGCAAAAAACGGCATCAGTTGCATGGCGAAAAAACAAGTTCAACTGAAATAACTGAAACCCATGATAATGGGGTAATTACTACAATCAAGCCTTAAGGTCAGCGTTTTGCTTTATGTAGTTAAAGCGCCGTAAATCACAGCTTACGAATCTGTAACGGCAGCGGAGGCATTGCACTAGTGTTCCTTATGCGCTGAACTAGCACGTGAAGCGGCACATGGCGTATGAGCAACACACTAAGCTAGAGTTTGATATTCATACTTACGTACAAACAAACAGAAATATATTCAAACACTCAAAAATACATAATTGTGCATTTAATTTGTTTTCATTGCAATTTTCGAACTGCAGGTAGTTATATCGTTGTTGTTGTTGTTGGCGTGTGTGCTCATAAAAAATTAATGTGAGAAATATAATTGAAACTTTTCTAATCAAACAAAATCATGTAATCGAATCAAATCAAATAACAATAGATATCCGATTGTTGTGAGAGAAGAAGAAGCACGAACAAGATTGCGTTCGAAATTCATCGTTCAAATTTATTGGATCTTTCGTTTGTAATTAAAAGTAATAAATACGAGTTATGTGCCACACGCGCACACATACATCCGAAAATGGGTGTGTTCAATGCAATAGCTTACAGTGTTAAGGTCAAGGTCGCTTGAACTGTGTAATTAAACGCGTTTCGTTTATTTATTTGTGCGCTTATGTATATAATTAGATGACATTACATATCTGCAAACGGTTTTTTGTGCATTACTTTTTACATTACATTTTTGCTATTGTTCATAAGTGTTTCAGGAAATTTAAAATCCAATAAAAGCTATGGGAAACATATTCTAAAGCAAGCTGCAGCTGTGAATACTGATTTACATATATATATATATATATATTTTCCTTATATACAAACATAAAAACATGCACACATACATAAAGAATTTAACACAATTAAAAACAAGCAGCTTTTTCGTTTGGAGCCGAACAAAACGTGTCTGTTTGAAGCACACACACCACACACTTTTAGCAGTCAGTGTAAATGCACATATGTACCAGTATGTATTGTAATTGCCTTACGATTGTTTGCTAGTAAGTAATATTTGCTTTGCGGCTTAACCTTCAATGAGGTTTCGTTTTCACATAACGCTACGGCTCAGCTGTCTGCCTCGCTAGCTGGCGATTATATACTCGTACATGCATACATACATACATACATATGTGGCTGAAGCCAGCTGAAGCGCGTTGCCTTTGTCTATTAAGTGTTATACAAAGATAATGAAAAATAGAAATAGAAATAAAAACAAAAACAAAAATAGCTGGTAGAAACAAAAACAGTGTAAGTGAGGCTTGTAAAGCAAAGCAAAGCAAAGCTTTTTGAATGCTGTAAATTGAGTGTTTGCGGGCGTCACTGGGTTGTGGGAAAAAATAGTCACGTTACAGTTTCGGAGCGTGGTTTGTATTATTTATCGACCGATAGACAGACAGACATACATAAATACATATGTGCATTTTTATTTAAAGTCTTGCTTGGGAGTTCAAACAGTTTTTAAGCGATCATGTGCGTATTTGTAAAGGTTAACAGCTATGCGCTTCTAATAGCATATTAATGAGGATTTTTTTTGCAAAATAGTAACCAAAACTGCGCAAAACCATATTCGAATAAATAAATTATACATATAATAATATTAATAATTATAATAAAATTTTTTAATTAATATACTATTATTTTATGTAATTAAAAAAATGTGTAATATATATAATAAAATGAAACTGAAAAAGTTATCTATTTAAATTTTAAAGTTTGAAATGATTATATTCTTTTTTAATACGTAAAGAAAAACAATAAAACATCTTTAAAGTTCACCATTTATTCGAATTTATTTTTTAATTTTGTGGACTTAAAAAAAAAAATCAAATAAAAAAAATATAATATATATAAATATATGATATAATTAAAATATTTTTGTTTAATATTTCAACAAAATAAATTCCTATAAATATTATTTTATATTTTGAAGTAAATATATATATATATATGTATATTTTTTTTTTTGTTGCATTTGTTGATGTTTTTAAGTTATTTAGAGGTGCTTAATTACAAAAACGAGCGAAAAGCAAGTTTTCTTATATTTTTTCTGTCTAAAGGATTTTTTTCATGAAAATACTAATCCAAGTTCAGAAAAAATTGCCTTTTCAAAAATAGCTTTTCCAGAATAGAACACAATGTTATTACGTTGTTCGCCTAAATGTAGGCAATATATATATATTTTTTCCAAAATTAATTTTAAATAGCAGTTTTTTAATGTGGAAAAACTGAATTAATAATTAATTATATTATAAATCGGAACGAATAATTATATTTGTTGTTTTAAGTTTTTATTAAAATTATACTTTTATTAAAGCGAAAAGATCGAAAAGTAAGTTTACTCAGCTTTATATTTCTCAGTTGCCAGTGAAGCCCTTTTGCCAGTCAGATTTCTTCGCTTGTTAGCGGTTAAACCAGAAAAGCAACACGCCCAACAAACTCGTCTCATACACACACACATATACATGCGCCGATATGTATGTATGTATGCATGTTTTAATAACAAATTTCAATTAACTTTGAATGTGCGATTTTGAATTTCCTCTAACTGTCAGTTGTGCGCATACTAACTGATACACATACATATGCATGCTGTTGTAGGAATTCAATTGTGGCATTTGCACCTGTTGGCTCCGCGGCATAAAACAGCAGCCGCAATCACAGCAGCGGCACCACTTGCCAGCCACCTAGAGGCGGCATAAATCTTAGCAGCATCTAAGCGGGAGACATTTGACATCGATGCGCAGCAGCTGTTTTCGCTCGATACAAGTCACATGCACACACACACACACACACACACATGCAAGCAACATTAGCGATTAATAAAAATTGCAAAATATTGAAGAATACATTTTGTTGTTGTGCTGAAGGCAATGTGAAGCAACAGGTTAGAATATATGCTCCCCCTTTTTTGGCGCAGAGCGTAAGCGCCTAACACAACAACAACAAATATGTGCGCTGAGCAATGCGGAATGCCTGTATATTGAAGCATATCAGCATATTTATTGTGTTGCGTGCATGTGTATGTGTGTGCGTGTATGTGTACGAGTGTACACGAATTCCGCGCATAATTTTTCCCTCCAAAAGGGAAACCAGCACGCTTACATTCAGACATTCTAGTCTCGCCAATTCCGTGCGGTCGTTTGGCTTAAAAAATAAGGCGTTAAAACGGTTGCAACATGCAACGGTGCAAGAACAGCCGGCGTAGCTGCAGCATAGGTGCAACCATTCGCTGGAGGTATTCCTTTGAACGGTCTTTCGCTTTTTCCTTTCGAGCGCTTGTTGCCTTTCCGGCTTTGCTTTCCTATGAAAATCTGTGCGCTGCGCATAGCTGAGGGTATATAAGGGCATACAGTGAAGGCGAGTAGAACAGAGAAATGCTGACAACCCGCTGTGGGGTAGATAAAGCAAATGAGAAATGAAGAAATCAGAAGAGCTGCAAAAAATATCAACAACAAGCTGTCCGCGGGAATGAGCGGGTGCAGGGAGCGCGCAATGACACTTTGGTGTTGCACTGACGGACGGATGGGTAGTTGGTGTTGGCGCATAGCGCAGAACATAGTGCTAGTTGTGACTGGAAGCGCACTCGTACATCATGCCAAAGTAGTAAGTTCACACACACACACACACACATGCGCACACACATGCACACACACGCACATAGTTTACTAAAGAGTCTCCAAGACAGTGGTGCGGGCTTAGGTGTAGCTGTACAACACGTTAAGCCGCAGTCGACGCGGCCAGCAAGCAACCGCAGCTTTGGCTAAGCACTCGATGATGGCGATGCGGTTTTGTGACCGTGAATTGTTTGCTGCAATTGCGCTCTTGTTGTTGCCGTTGTTTAGATTGCTGCATTGCTGCATTGCTCACCACTACCTGTGTCCGTTCGCTTGCATATTTGCTTAGTCGTTTGGTCATTCGGTTAGTTAGGCGATTGCATGGTAGGCTTTGAAAAGGGAAGTTGCAAATTACCACTGCCACAGAAGGAGTTGTTGTTCGCGTGTGTGCAACCCACTGTGTGTAATGCATACTGACGGCACATAATGGAGTTGCTTGTCTTGGTAGTTAGTGGCATGCTCGATTGTTAGAACAATATGAAGAAGAAGTAGCAGCAGCAGGGGGAAAAACTGCGGGAAATGCAAATGCAAATGCTAATCACAGCGCGCTGAAAAGGGCATTGAAGCGCTTTAGCATTATAAAGGCGACCTGGCATGCGCCTTGCAACGCTCAACACTTGCCACCGACGATGGCGATTTCGTGCTGCCTGTTGCCCTGCTGATCAATCAAGTTTCTGTTGTTGTCTTGCATTTTCGCGATTTATCTGCAACTTTTGTGCAGCAAAGGCCTACTTAGTAAGTGGCAGTTAACAAAAGAGTCGAGCAGCGAACTTGCAACGAAATGTTGCAAGTAGTTGTTAATGCGCAGCGAGGAGTGTGGTGGAAAAAAGTGGCAAATTATACATTTGGTAGGGATTTTGGCATTTTGGCTGCACTTTTACTTTTGCGGATACTTTGAAATGCAAAATTTTTTAGTGTAATTAAGCATAATTATGTAGGAAGCTCGTCCAAATATGCGTGGAAACAGCAAGAATTTATTTCAGAATATTTTAGATGTGTTAAATTTAGTAATAAGTTTTGTGATAATTACAATAATTAAAAACAAATTTATGCAAAATTATAATTTTTTAAAAAGCAAATAACATTTTTTTGTTTGTAATGATTGCAATCATACTTAAAAGATTGTGTTTTTATTTGTATTAAACAATAATTGTTTAAAAATTAAAACTAACAAAATCAATATACTCTGTAGCAACATGTTGCGAGAGTATAAAAATTGTGGTCAGAAAATATTAAAAAAAAAGTGGAAAATAATAAGAAGAAGAAATTATTACGTATTTTGTTTTTAATTATGAAATTCTCATAATTTTATGCATTCCAATTCATATCACACCTGCGTTCATCTCCTTTAAACCAAATTAGTCTCGACGCTGTACCTATACACTGATTCGTAGGAGCTCAACAAAAAGGCAGTCGATCAACTGGCGACCAAACGCCGCTTCCAAGAATTCTAAATCTCACCACTTTTATGATTAAATTTCATAGCTTAAGGGCAAAAGCTCAATTGTTGGTGTGCCACTAAGTCGAAAGCGCCAATATTGCGCCAAAGCACGCACTCACTCAAGTTGAGAACATTCCCTGTGCTAACAGGCTGTCGTGTCACAAAAAAAAAAAAACTTAATAAATTCCATAAGTGTATAACTAGGGGAATAATTATAGTTAATGCGTAATTTTTTTGGTGTAAAGCTGCTATAGCAATACTCTATTTGTTTACTAGATTTCATGTAAAATGCTAAGCTGCTCAAATAGGGACCGTTAAGCACTCACTGTTTAACGCTTTGTTGTTTTGGTCGGTATGTAATATTGTAATATTGTTATTATTGTATTGTCCAATTTTGTTGTTATTTTGAAATATGCTGCTAATGAATATGAATATTTAATGTATTACAGTGTATGCGAGAGCATTTCTATGTAGACAGAATTCATTAAATTCCTCAAAATTCTATTTTTTTGTATTCTAACTTTATATATAAAAATCAAATTTATTTAATTAACTTTCAAAACGCTGACTTCATATCATTAGTAGTATTCAACTACATGCTCAAGTATTTTACAAACAAAAAAAAAAAAAAAAAAAACACGAAAAGCTGAAATAAAATAAAATAAACAAACATATAACCCGATAAAGCACAAACAATACTAATTACATAGTATAAACTTAGATTAGCTACCTTGAGCCGCGCCAGCAGTTGAAAAGATACTTTGCTCATTAAACAAAAACAAAAAGAAATAAAAACAAGTAAGAAAGGGCTAAGTTCGGGTGTAACCGAACATTTTATACTCTCGCAATATGCAAGGATCGGAGGCGGGGAAATGTTTTTACGTGCTGCCATAAGTTTATATTAAAAAATGTTGCGAAGAATTCAACACTAGTTATTCGACGAAATTGTCAATGGATTGCAATCATATTTGGTATCTTATTAACTTATATTATAGGTCATAGCCTTACGGAGTTTTATAACTATATTTTGTTTCGTGTCAGAGATATTTTTATTAAAATCTACCAAATTAGCTCAAAAGTGATATATGCGATATAAACTCAACCAAATTGGCTTAATTGAAAATATTAAATACATGAGAAAAAAAAGTCAGCCAGAGAAACTTAGGGGCTTAGACCATGGTCTAGACGGATTTCATTCATATTTACCCCGAATTCATATTATGTTTAAGAAAACATATCCATTTAAATTCGTTAAATGTCACACATATTGACCAACATAAACGGTTTAAAGTGAACTAGGAAGTCGAGAATTCTTATATCGGGCTTTTGGGATAGATGAAGATCTGCACTGAACACATTAACTTTTTTAATTATTCATGTATATTAGGGAACATATTTTCACGAAATTTTGTGAAGGTAGCTCACACAGTGACCGACATATTCAGCATAAAGTCTGCTAGAGTAGCGAAAATCATTATATGTAGTATAGGGGTGCTGGGATAATTCGTAGACCGATTTCACACATTTTTGGCAGTAAACTATGGTATACCCAATATTACACATTCACTTAATTTTGCTAAGATATCTTACATACAGATCGAAATATATGGTGTAAAGTGTACTCAGAGGTTGAAAATCAATGTAATAGGTATATCCTCCCTAGGGGAAGTGCTTACCCGATTTTATCCGTTTTAAGCACATGGACACACTGTTATCAGAAAGAAACACGCTCTAAATTTCAAAGAGATAACTCATGTATTAACCGTTATATATGGTATAAAGTCTACCACAAGGTTGAAAATCCATATATTAGGTATAGGGGGGCTAGGGCTAGTATTAACCCGATTTTCACCATTTTTGTTACCAGAGTACGCTATTATCATGGAAAGATAATCCTCCAATTTCATTACTATACCTTAGAGATTTCGCGATATTTTCGATAAAAAGTCAGATAGAGGCCTATATGGGACATCTGGTGGCTTGAAAAGTTATAATCCAATTTCATCTATTTTTACTTCTCAGATGACATATCCAGAAGGCACTATTAGTACAACGTTTGATTTTCATATCTTAATTGCTGCTCGATTTATCGGCTTTAAAGTGAAAGGATCAGATGTAACTTAAAATTGTGTTATATGAGAAGTAGGCGTGGTTCTTATCCGATTTCATCCATTTTCACAGCGTGACATATTATATGAATATAATGTCACATACCAAATTTTGTTGAAATCGGTTACGGGGCTCTTGAGATATGGGATTTTCCCTAAAAGTAAGCGGTGTCACATCCATCACCTAAACTTTACGCGTATTCCCTTGCAACCTTTCCGTATCATATTTGCTGCAAGATTTAATGTTTCTGACGTATTCCTTCAGCGATTTAACGCACTTTTAGTAGTTTTCAACATAACTTTTGTATGGGAGGTGGGCGTGGTTATTATTCGATTTCACCCCTTTTCTCAGTATATGAGGAAATGCTCGATAAACTTACTCGAACCAAGTTTGATGGATATAGCTTTAACAGTTTCCGAGATATATATATTAAACCTATTGGGGGCGGGGCCATATCCACCTCTCCCTACTGGGATCCTCTATACTAAATTACACGTTTATGTCTTGCTTTGCTGCTTAGTTATAGCATTTTATCTGTTTTCGATTAATGGCATTTTGTGGGCGTGACAGATGTCCAATTACGCCCATCTTCCACACCAAGCGTCTTAAGATGACAAAGAACACGTGTACCCAGTTCCATCAAAATATCTCTATTTTTACTCAAGTTACCGCTTGCACGGACGGACGGACGGACAGACAGACAGTCACTCGGATTTCAACTCGTCTTTTCATCCTGATCTTTTATATATATATATATATGTCTATATCTAACTCGATTAGTTCTAGGTGTTACAAACAACCGTTAGGTGAACAAAACTAATATACTCCGTAGCAACATGTTGCGAGAGTATAAAAAAAATAAAAAGTACACAATTGTCTACGTAGCTGTAAACTCATGCTAAATATCAGTGCACATATACTCACATATGTATATACATATATATATATATATATATACATACATACATACATACATATATATATACATATAGTAATTGTATTTATTTACTTGTATTTACATTTTCCGTATATACGGAAGTTTTAGCACCGCGTTTGTTTGAATGTAATTTTGTCAATTTAAATTGATTGCCAAGTGTAAGGCAGCGACATTTAACACCTTCAACTGCTACTTCCGTAATTGCAAATAAAGTTATTTAAAATTCAGTTCAGTAATTTTGTAAAAACAAATACATACACAGCTGCATAAATGTAAAGTGTTGAATATTGTATAAATAATTTGCGCCTTGTTGTTGTTAATTAGATGAATGTGCCTCAAAATACTTGTGGTGACACCAAATTAACTGAGCAAAATGAAACTGTTAATAATTTATATTATTCTATTATATTATATATTATTGTATTATATTATTATATAGCAAATTTCACAATAAATTATTTTCAGAAAATTTGTTTACTAAATGTTGCAAAAGCCATAGAATATTTTAGAAAAGTTTTAGAAACTTTCATACGGCTTAAGAAGCTTTCGCGGTTTTAGGAGCTTCAATGAAAGTTTTAGTCACTTTCGTAAAAGCTTTATAACTTAATAAAAGTTTTAGATATTTTCATACTTTTTTGGGACTTTCGTAAAAGCTTTCGAAGCTTTCATAGCAGGTTCAAGGACTTTCCTAAGAGCTTCAGGAGCTTCCATAATAGCGTTTAGTATGTATGTATATAGGGGGTTCAAGTGTGTTAAAAAGCTTGAGGAGCTTTTGAGAGAGGTTTTTCGAAAACGTTTATAATGTTAGTTATGTTTTATATATTTCCTTAACCTTTTTTATGCATATTTTTTTAACTCGGAGCAAGAACTTTAACTGTGTTAAACTTGAAATCAGTTCTCAATAAAATAACAACAATGTGTAGTTTTGTATACAGAGATATCAGTTGCATTGATTGTGTCAATGAACTTAGTATTTTGCTATTACTAGTATTTTTGCAAATTTATTCAACATGCGCCACACAGAATGGTAAACACGAAAGGAAGTAACAGAGTCAATTAGATACATGCATATAAACTTATTGTAGATATGTATACAAGTTTTTAAAGATAAGCGACTATTTCTGACTAGCGACTATACTCTGCAGAAATTAATTAATATTTTGAATTGAAAATATATTTTTTTATTATAATAATATTCACTTTTGCATACATGTACATATGTATGTATATCTTTCTTCAATTTGAACTGCTTAGCCGGTCATTAGACCCTTTCGCAGATAACCACACACATGTATACATATGTATATATTTTGCTAATGTACATCCGACTTCGCAGAAACAATAAACGAACATAATCGACGAATAATCAACTGCGTAAACAAATAATCTAAAAAGCATTGAACCCCAACTTCTCGCGAACTTCCCCAAGCCAGCCAACTGTGCGTCTATCGTTGCCACGATCAGACCCCGTCAGACTTACGAACCTAACAGCGGGCTCTTGTTGGCCAATCAGCCGCAAACAAATGACGCTCGCGACTTAACAGTTCACGCTGCGTTGGCGGATGAACTCTAAAATTTGCGAGCACACCGCTCATCAGTAAACGCGAAATAGTTGAAGAGAAATGAGGCAAGAAAAAAATAAGTCGACGAAAAAAGTAGAAGACTATTTGCAATTGCGTCGTAAATACAGCCGAGATACAAACTCATTCACCTACTAAGAACGGACTGGCACTGTGTGGGCGCACAGGGAAGAGTGAAGAGAAATGAAAACCCCGAAGAGGCAGAGCTGGAGCAAAAGCAGAAGTGCCAACTATGAGCGCGGAATAGAAGAAGATGTAAACAAGCCATTACCATCTTGGGCGAACTCAGCTTTGTAAATATTTATTTACAAATATACGTAGGTGTGTAAGTATGTGGTGCGGCGAAAGAATTATAAGAAGAGGCATATACCCTCGTTGTTAAGCCACTAATTTGCATACTTGCAAGTGTTGTCGCCTACACATGTCAATAGCCTGTATGATTGGCCATTGTGACAGCGTCGTGGTGAAGAAGTGCAGTGGTGAAGTGAGTGAGGTTAGGTGAGGGTGGCTGTTGTTGTTTGAGTGTGCGTTGCTGTTGTTAAAGGTGTTGCTTCTCAGCTATTCTTAATTTTGCATATTGTTGTTGTAAGTATACATGTGGGTATGTAAGTATGTACATGTAGATGTATTTTATGTGTGTATGTGTTATCAAGTTTTCTAAAAGCGAAAACAAAAAAAAAAGTAGCACGTAATAATTCAACTGGCTTTGTTTTTAAAACACTTAACTGCACATAAATATATTTATATATTTGTATGCATTAAGGAGTGCTAGTGTAAATGAACTGTAAAATATGCTCTGCTTTTGCATAGTTTGCTCTCCACGGCTTAAGCTATTTGAAAATATTTACATATGGGCGAACTATTTTCAAATATATAGGGGATGAAACGGTAAAATTTAAATGTTTTTTGTTATGAGGGACATGTGATACAGTTTGCGATCTGAAAACCGTGATTAAGGATATTTTTGTAATATTTTTGTAATATTTTTAGACCACTAAAATTAATTTTTTTGATAATTAAAAGTGTTTAGAAACTAGAAATATATTTTGAAAATGGCTGTAAACTTTTTTGTTTTCATAGTTTTGAATTTAGATTTTTTAGTTCACTTGTAGTGGGTCCCTGAAGCATAGTCACTTAAATTGTCCTGAGTGTTTAATTGTTATTCACTAAAACTCTAAATGTAGACAACATTTTGTATTCAACATATGAAACTACAGTATAATTAAAAAAATAGTGCCTACAGCAAGGCGCATGTTTTTGTATTTAGCAGAGACGCACACCAAATAAAACACAAAGGAATGCTTAAAGGAAATATGTTGGACAAAACAAAATGAAAATAAGAGAATTTCAACTCTTTTAATCAAAAAGAGCTTGAGTGGGAGTTAATTTTCAATAAAAACTGTAATTATGAAAATCTATTGACACACATGTATATGGAAAAAATTTTAAACAATATTTCAACAATAACAAACCTTGACATACCTACAAATGAAGTTATAATCCCAATCATTATGCATGCTCGTACAGCTATAGATGAGTTCACAGGCATGTAATTATTATAATAACCTCAAAAAATTAACATTTAACACGCTCACTCACGCGCCCATATACACAAGCAACAACAAGCTATTGCGTCAAGCTATGTACATACAGACATGCATAAATAGAAATGTTATAATAATAATAAAACAACAACAAAAACAATAATCTAGCAGCAGATTATATCAGAAATGAGATATTCTGAATGAATCTACAATAAGTTCAGTGATATGCACGCATGCGCACGTGTGTGTGAGCATGTGTGTGTGTGAAGCGTAGCAAAAACGCAAGCGTATCGCAGCAATTGTGTAATCATAATTTTCTACGCGAACAACAGTAACAAATTAATTGCAAAAAGCACAAACAAAATGAGAAATTCTGCACAATAACAACAACAAAAATAAAAACAGCATATAGTCTGTGTGGAAAAGGTGTTTGTGTGGACTTTTGCAATGCGCTTAATGGAATTTCAATTGGAAAGCGAATATTTATATTTCTCCTACACATGTACAAGCAAACATGGGAGCCTTGGATACAAAATGGCTCGGAACAATAAAGGAGCTTCGGCGCAGTGAACTTAACAGTAATTTTAATTTAGCGCATCTTTTGGAAAGAAAACATTATTTTTGTGGAAAAATTGTCACAGATATTTCCACGAGAATATTCTATAATTTAACTTGGCATGCATGCTAAATAAATTTTAGCTTAAAGCACACAAACTATTGCAAAAAAATAATTACAAACAAAAAAAATCAACACCAAAAACTGAATACGTTTCGAGCAACACCACACTTCCCCAGAAGCATGCTAAGCGCTAAAGTTTCAATTGTAAATGCCGAACACGTTTAATTGAAGCGGCAATGACAACACGACTCCAACAATGGCCGCAAAAATAGTCAACTACATAGTTAGCCGTCGTCGTTGTTGGCTATTCATTGGCCAAATATAGCTGCCAGCTATTCGCGGCCGTTAGTTGTATTGTTTTGTAAGTGATACACGAAGCGGTCGGGCTGTGGAGGGTGTTGAGTTATACATATATATTTTTATAGAATATTAATATTTCAAAAAAAAGAAAAAAAAAATATGAAAATATGTGATATGTAAGACAAAAAATGGAGTGCAGAAAACCGAATTAGTGGCTAAAATGCAGTTTGCTTAAATTTTATTAAAAAAATTTATTTTTCGAACGTTTCTCATTGTATGGAGGCCTCGGTGTCGTTCGCTCTGCTCTGTTGCGTGCGTAACAATGACAAAAAATCATTAACCCGAACAAAATTTGCATTTCGTGATAATTTCGGGCAATGAATGCCTGTAAAATAGTACAAAAAAAAAATATAAAAAATTATTTCAAATAAAGAAAACAAAACGCGCCACTATTTAGACGCGCTCGCACATGCTTTTGCTATGTAAGTAAGCTTGTATATGGTGTTCAAAAATTAAATATTTCCACCGTTCGGCAGCATTGTTAATAGAGTCATTCTTCTCATTCTTTGTAGTTTAGTCAGCAAATGCTGTGGCCATGAGGGGCGCCCAAAAAAGGGCGGTTGACTGATTAGGGGGACATATTTATTAAAAAAAAAAAGTTAATGGCTTGTCACATGAACACATAATATATATATTATTTATAAATTTTAATTGCAATTTAAAGCTTAAGGACTTAATGCTTAAGAAACATTAAAAGTTCATACAAAGAAAATAAAAATGAAAGTAATAAATAAATAAAAATATTAAATAAATAAGTAATCAAGAAAGTAATAATAATAATATAAATAATAAATGGTGAAAACTTACTAAAAGCGAATATAAATAAAAATATTATAAAAATTTCCGTTTTTAATAAACAACAAAAAATTTGAAATAAATATATTTTTAAATATTGCAAAAAAATTTGCAACAATTTCGTTATATTAATATGCTGTTATATACAATTATTAGCTTAACGCTTCATCACTTTTTTCGCCTTTTTATTCACTTTTATTCACTTTCAATGCCTCCACATACACATATACATGCACACTCACAGTTCAAAATAACCTTTTCATTTTGTTCATCATTTTGTCATCGCCGCCACTTCAAGCTAATTTGAACAACGAAAAAGCTGTGATCATTTCATTTTCGCAATAAAACATCACTAACTGTTAATAATAAGCAGAAGCAAATTTACTGCTTTCGATTTTACCTCAATCGCTTGCCTAACATGCATAGATATTTGTATTTGCATAAATTATGAAGTTACGTTATATATTCGGCTTCATGTTTGTTCAGCGGAGATTTATTTTTCGTCTGTATATGCTTATGAAATGGCGTGGATGAGATTTAATTTGTTAATTTTTTTCTAATTTTTAACTTTTCGAACTTCCTTCGTTGGCGAAATGTGTTCGAATATGTTTCTTTAATATATGAAGAACACTTTTGCTTTTATTATTTACATGGTTTGAGGTTACGTAGAGCGTGACGTATTTGTATTAGTGAAAATATTTAATCATAATTGTTGTTATTGAATTGTTTTAAGCAAATATTTATTTATTTTTTGCAATTTTACAATTCCTTTACAACAAATACAAATACGAATTTTACAAAAATTTGCAATTCGTTGCAACAATTTTATTGAGTTGATTTAGAAAATATAATCTCAAAGAGATTTTATTCTTACCGAAGCTATTATATGAATACAATTTGAAATTATCAGATTACTTTCGATATAATTGTTGTTGTAGAAGAAACTTTTGCCACTCAAATGTTTTACGAAAGAATAATATGTGTATCTAGTAGCGTTTTCTATCACTCAGTGACGGTTTAAAGATTATAATTGCAAAGAACTAATTTTTCAGCTGAGTCACTTTATTGACCCAATATTTGTTCGTATTACATAAAAGTAACATTTTAAATCGACGTGAGCTTCATTTAAAGTGCTAAATGTCGATTTGTGATATTTGGTGCCATAATCATCGTTAATTCAGGGCAATGTGCATCAACCTAAGCTACGAATGTGTGTGTTTTTAAATACGCAAAATCGAGATTTGTGTATTCACTAAAGATTTGAATAGCTTAATTCCGATTAGAGAAGTCATTATGATAAGTATTACAAAAACAAAAAAAAAAACACAAAAACTGCATTCCATTACTGCAGCACCAGAGAAAAATAATGTAGGGTTTAATTTTGATTAATTTTTAGATATAATTTTTTATGCAATAACTTGACCAAAAAATATTATTGTAATTATTTTTAGCTTTAAAATTCATATACAATTTTTACTGAATTAAAACTAATTGAAGAATTAAACTTTTTTTATTTCTTTATTTTTTATTAAATTAAAACAATTAAATTTTCAAAACCTTTTTTAACTTAAGCGAACGGAAAAGTGTATACAACATTTTCCATTTCTGTTTTTAAAATTTATTCCAAGTTTAAATTTTTTTAATTTTTAATAGTAAATATTAATATGCTTTTTATTTATTAACATGCTTTTTTGGTTTAAAATTTTTAATTTTTTTTAATTGTTATTTTAAATTTTTAATTATTAATTTTTAATTTTATTATTTGTCTTATCATTTTTTTGGTTCATAAAAAACTTCTTTTCACAAAAAAAAAAGTAAATTTAAACTGAAATTTGCATTTGTTTAGTCGTAAATAGTAAAATATGCAGATACAATTTTTTTTATTTCTTTATTACCATAATTATTTTTTCGTTATTACTAAAGAAAGAAAAAATTTTATACAGTATTTTGAATTTTATTAATCCGTTGCTAAAAGAAATATACGTTTTCATCAATGGTTCCTGTCACTCGCAGTTTTAACTTCTTATTTCTAAGAACTTAAGACCTTCTACATATTCTAAATACATTTTACATTATAAAAGGTAGACTTGCAAATTGCCTCGTTAAATGAGATCTGTAAAAAAAAAAATTAAATAGAATAAAAAAACCTTTGCTTTAGACCCATTAAACTAACTTTTAAACTTCTAATGCACAGCCAGCGCCGAAATTGCCCCCAAAGCTATTAAAAAGCTACATGAAAAATACATACAGAATTCTAGTTAATAGAGTTTGAAGGCTCAAATTACTCGAGACGACACAACACATCCTGCAGCTGCTTTCAACATGCCACAATTTATGGCAACAGACAGCAAACGAAGCAAATTTGGCTCAAGTAAGCAAAAGGTGCAGTGAAACAAATTTCAAACTTAGATTATATATTAGCTGCCGGCGATTAGAGGCTTAGAGACAAATTTATTTAAACACAGCCGCCCAAAAATTTATCTACTCAAGTTGATGTGCCCCAAGTGGAGGAGGCAAAAAGGAAAGTGAAAAAATTGCCGAAATATAAGTTAAAATCTTCATACAAGAGGGGTAAGCTTGGCTTAATAGCTGGTGGCAGCAGCAAATGAAAGCTGGAATAATCATGTTTGGCTTTTGGGCGTTTGCCCCTGCGCGAACATCTTATTACCACTAAAGGGTTAAATAATGGAGGAAATATAATTTTAAGTGCTTGAAAGAAAAAAATACTGCAAACTATTTGTTAGAATTGCTAAATGACTTTAAGGCTGGCACATGTGTTTAAGCTGCGCGCACAGGAGAACATCACACACACACATACACACATACACACATACATGTGCGCTTTAATGTGAATGTGAAGCGCATTAGGTCATTTGGTTTTTGGCACACTCAAAAAGTGCACAAGAAAGCACAAGCACAAGCAACAAGAAAGAAAAAATTATTTTTAAGAAATGAAAGGAAATTGTAAAATAAATTGCAAACGAAAAGGAAAGCAAAGGGTTGCCTAACGCCGACTGCTGCCTCGAGTGCGCGACCTACATGCATAGGCCTGTGTCTAACTTGCACCTGTTTCGCCGAATAAGAAGAAGAGCAGCAACCAAATACAAATACAATTGAGCAAGTGAAGGCAAGTGAAGGCAAGAGAGAGGAAATGATATGCTCAAGGGCTGAGTTGAGCTCAGAGTTAGACAGCCTATTGCTTTGACAGCGGATGCATACATCAATTTGGCGTCGCTGCACGTCAATACAAACAGATAATGAAGAAGAAGAAGAAAAAGTGAAGAAAGAAGCAGCCTTTGGCATTTAGCGTTTAGTGTTTGTGCATATTTTCGGCAAACCGGCAAAACGGCAAAAAAGAAACTGACCAACTGTGTCTTGAAATTTGTAGAAAAAGCACACACTGCCGCGTTTGATAAAGGTTTCCTGCAAAAGTCCCATTCTTTTTTTTAGCATTTTTTTGCATTTTTTGTGCTGCGAAGACACATATTTAAATAAATTACCCAAAATGTTTGCATTTCTCAATTTTGGTTAGAAAATGAAAAAGCATGTGTTACGGCGTATTTAAGTGCGCAAAAGGTTGGCAGAGCAGCGAAGTAGCGCATGCGCGCCTAGCAAGGACTTAGAAGCTGTTATTATTATTTTAGCCAACGAAGGAGTTAGTGGCTGCACCGAAAAATGGCGAAAAAAATTGCTCAAAAAGGTGCATTTCCAACAAATTGACAGTTGAAAGGACTTTGTGGTGCCTTCAGGTGTGCGTAGGTTGCAACGCGACGCAATTGGTGTTTGAAATTCGCAACGCAGTTGTCAGCCGAGAATAGATGAGCTGTCAACTAATCTGTTGTGCGTGAAGGCTTATTTTCATGAAGTTTTTTCTGCAGTTGTTAGCAACAAAAGCTCAGCGAGTTAACTGAAACAGGTGACTTAATTTCGCACAAGAAATTTGTTTCTTCGAAATGAAAATGAAAAAGTGAAATGAAAGAAACATTTTTTTGCCAATAATTCCAAGCCACACTTGTCGATTGATGATAAATGAACTGCTAATCTAGTTTCAGCGCACAAAGCTGTATAAATTAGAGTTAGTTGCAGGCGGCAGATTGCTGTCAGGATACTAGGAGGCATGCAGAAATAATGCAAAAGGAAATTGAGTTGTCAAGGGAAGCTAAATTGTGAAGTTCAAGTAAGCTATAAGCTTTTCCGCGAAGTTTTTATTAGAAAAAAATTTTAAATGAAGTTCAAAATTTTTGCAAATTTTTTTCAGCAAAAAAAATTGTTAAAGATATTGTATTTAAAGAAAAATTAATTAAATGGAGTAATTTTTTTTACAAACCAATAGAAATTTTTTGTAAATTATTATAATTTTTTTTTTATTTAAAAATTATCAAGAATTTTCTTCTTGATTTTCTAAAATGTTGCGAAATTGTAAAATCTTGTGAAATTTCATCATTTGCGCGCTAAAAGTGTGACTCATCACTAAAAATAACTTCCTGTCCACTAATTGCCTAAGAACAGAAAGACTTAAGCAACGAACTTCAATAAACTAAACAAGTAATTTCCGCCCGAGTGCAATAATTTAATTAGAAAACTAAAACTCGGTTGCTGCTTACGCTGGAAAATGTGTAATAAATGTGTAATAAATGTGTGAATAATATCATTGGAATTTTTTTTTATAAATGATGGTAGTTTTTTATTAGCATAGCATGACTTTTAGAAAAATTTGCCGCCTTTTATGTTTTTGTGTACTAATTGAATCGCTGCTATAAGTGATGTAAGGTAATGCAACATCGCATGAAGTACAAATTTGCGTGCGCAGGTACTATTCAGTGGTGTGCTATAGAGGGTGTTTTTGGAGGTATTTTTTTTATTTTTTCAAAGACTCGCGATAAGTAATTTTTGTTGAAAAATTATTTATTTTTTTATTAAAATTTTTTAGATTACTTTACCGGAGTATTTTTTCGTCTAATTTTCTATAATTTTAATATATTTATTTTTAAGTAAAATTAAATTTTTTTATAATAATTAAATGATTTTTCTTTAAATATTTTTTAAATTTAATTAACTAAATACAGCTTTAGTTTTTAATTTAGTTTACTTTATCGTAATTGCAGTTAAATTTTTTAATTTCTTCAAATATTCAAATCTATCTATTCAATGTTTTATTATTTTCAACTTAATAAATTATTTATAATTCTATTTTTTGTTTTTTAGACTATTTTCATTTTAGCTTCTGCTGAAATTTCTTCATTTTATTTAAACATTTTTAATTTAAATCAAATTTTCTGCATGTTGTTAAAACATTTTTTAATTTTTTTTTTGAGTAAAGCATTCAATTTTAAATTTCAGCTAAATTAATTAAATTAAATTTTTTAAATAATTTTTTAAATTTAAATTAAATAAATGAAAATTTCTTAATATTAATTAAATAATTTTTAGTAATTTATTTTCGCTTTTCTTTTAAGCAAGTATGTAAACCTGTAGAAACAAACAAATTTTTGGCCAGAAACGGAAATATTGAGATTTGAAAGTCGAGAAAATTTTAATTTCATGAAAAATACTTGATGATTAAAAAATGGATATTTTTTCTTCAACAGCTTTACTTCATTTTGCTAATTATTACCTCTTTTCATTTATTACCACAAGCTCAAATTTTCCACCTGCGCCCTTCTACATTTCTAAGTTTATTCACACACTATAAAATTCGTGCAAATTCCTTTCAAATTATTACAGCTACACGTCAGGGAATTTAATTCATAAAAGCTTCTCAGAATTTTGCACGCCAGCGTGTAAACAACAATGATGATTCACAGAAGCACACTACAGCAACACAACCAGCGATGGAATCGAGCTTGTAAACAACAAATAAATTTGTAAACAAATTTCTACTTCACTACAGTTCAGTCATAAAATCAACTGCTGAGGCACAGTTAGGTCCCTTTATTTTACAAAAACAATGTACCCAACAATCTATATAATACATTTACGTGGAATAGCGCGCGCTTTGCTACACCTCAGCTTATATAACAAGTGGCGAGAGGGAAATACGCTTCAAAAAACCAGCGACGAGCGCATGACAATAACAGTAAAAGTGGCAAACGACAGCTTAGAATAATACACTAGTGAAGTGAGTATTAATTTTTAGCAGTTAAAAGTGCTCATATCACTTACAAAACACGCTAAGTGGCAGAGAGGATGCTGCCTGAGCGCTGAAAGTGCTTGCATTGGTGCGGGGAAGGAAGGGGTATGCATGTAACACACGCTAGGTGTGCACGTTTACGTGTAGTTAATACACAACTCACGTGTTGGCGGCAAGCTTTGAGCCAAATGAGCTGCATTAGACTGCATTGGACTGCATTATATATATATATATATGTATGTATGTATGTATGTATATGTGGGTAAGAAAAAACAACAAAAATAACAACATTTACTATTGGAAACCGCTTTGTGTAATGTGAAAATTATAAAATGAAACAACAACAACAATAACAGCTGTCCAAGCAATTGCATATGCAAATAAACTGCAATTACAACTGTTTGTATATGTGTATATATGTTGCAATGTATGTGTGTATGGATTTGCATGTGTGTCGGTAATTATTTGCCCAATCAATTGTTGTTTCTACAAACTTAAGAGTTCCCACATTGCAATAACACTTGCTTCTACTTGCCACTACATATACACATACACACATACACATACACAAACGCATATATATGCCGCTGTAGTATGTATGCAAGAATATTTCGATGCTTGCGCTGCAGTTTAAATTAATTGTCTTCAAGCACTTGGCAATCGACTTTTTCCACACAAGTTAATTTTTTATGCAAAAACCATGTGCGCTTTTTGTTATTATTGTTAATTGCGCATTTGATGCAACAAATGAAAAAAAATGAGAATGTGTGTAAATGTGTGCGTGTAATTATGACGTTGCAGGCATTAGAAGCTGCAGTTGCTTTGCAGTTATTGACCTTGCTGCTGCTGCAACACATTGTTCACATTTAATTGCCAGCCATGAAAGCGCGCTCAAGCACTTGGCATTCGCAGGCAAAATGTAAATTTTACAATACAGATAAAGTTCATGGCAAATAAAAATAAAAGAGACAATTAAAACTAAAGACTTTGATTGATATGCCTCCGAAGCAGTCAGCGATGGTGTTGGCAGCGCAACAGCGCCGTCGATAACATTATTGCCGTTACAGCATCTCTTGCTTGTATGTGTGTGTGTAAAGTGCCGCCGAAAAATGATCATGAGATGCGCGCTGATAAGCTTAATTGAAAAGTGTTGAAGGCAGCGAGTGCCGAGCAACTGCTATGCTATATGTGGATGTATGTATGTAAGAGGGCGCTGCCGAAATGTGCATAAATTAATTTGCTGTGAAATTAATGTTAAATTAATGCTGTGCGACTTGAACTGAAACTTGAGCGCTAGCAGGTTAGTATATAAAAAATCTCATCAGCTTGCGCCTGGGAAAATCTTTCGATAAGAAATTGAACGCCCAGTGATTTAAAATAAATGTAAGTGCCAGCGTTTAGCGTTCAATTAAAGTGAGGCGCAATTTTTCATTTATTTAATCATCTAAAAATACTCGAAAACGTGTTTGTTGTTGTGGGTGTTGATGTGCGAGTGATTGGATGTGTTTATAAGATTTTAATTTTAGTAGCAGGAAAACGTACTCAAGGTTGGAGAAGGCTAAGGTGGCGTTTACACCTTGTGCGTTTAATTGCGATTCAGAGCACATTTGTGTAACGCATTTTTATACTCTCGTAACATGTTGCTACAGGGTATATTAGTTTTGTTCACCTAGTGGTTGTTTGTAGCACCTAGAACTAAATGAGTTAGATATAGACATATATATATATAAATGATCAGGATGAAAAGATGCGTTGAAATCGGAGTGACTGTCTGTCCGTCCGTCCGTCCGTCAAAGCAAGCGATAACTTGAGTAAAAATGAAGATATTTAGATAAAACTGGGTACACGTGTTCTTTGTCAACGTAAGACGGTTGGTGTTGGCGTAATTGGACATCTGCCACGCCCACAAAATGCGATTAATCGAAAACAGATAAAATGCTATAACTAAGTAGTAAATTAAGATTTAAACGTGTTATTTGGTATAGAGGATCCTACTAGGGAGGGGCATCTGTGGCCAAAAAATTTTGTAAGAGTGGGTATGGCCCCGCCTCCCAATAGGTTTAATATATTTATATCTCGGAAACCCTTCAAACTATATCAATCAAACTTGGTTCGAGCAATTTTTTTTTTAGCATTTCCTCATATACTGAGAAAATCAGTGAAATCGGATAATAACCACGCCCACCTCCCATACAAAAATTATGTTGAAAACTACTAAAAGTTAACTCGCTGAGGGAACACGTTAGAAACATTAAATCCTGCAGCAAATATGATACGGAAGGTTTGCATAGGAATCCGTATAAAGTTTTGGTAATGGGAGTGGCACCGCTCACCTTTAGGAGAAATTCCATATCTCAAGAACCCCTTAACAGATTTCAACAAAATTTGTTATGTCACATTATATTTGCATTCTTATGTCACGCTGTGCATGAAATCGGATAAGAACAACGCCTACTTCTCATATAACACAATTTTAAGTTACATCTGATCCTTTCACTTTAAAGCCGATAAATCGAGCAGCAATTAAGATATGAAAATCAAACTTTGTACTAATAGTGCCTTCAGGATATGTCATCTGAGAAGTAAAAATAGATGAAATTGGATTATAACTTTTCAAGCCACCAGATGTCCCATATAGGCTTTTAGGATATAGGCATATCTGGCTTTTTATCGAAAATATCGCGAAATCTCTAAGGTATAGTAATGAAATTGGAGGATTATCTTTCCGTGATAATAGCGTACTCTGGTAACAAAAATGGTGAAAATCGGGTTAATACTAGCCCTAGCCACCCTATACCTAATATATGGATTTTCAACCTTGTGGTAGACTTTATACCATATATAATGGTCAATATATGAGTTATCTCTTTGAAATTTAGAGCGTGTTTCTTTCTGATAACAGTGTGTCCATGTGCTTAAAACGGATAAAATCGGGTAAGCACTTCCCCTTGGGGGGATATACCTAATACATTGATTTTCAACCTCTGAGTACACTTTATACCATATATTTCGGGCGATATGTAAGATATCTTAGCAAAATTAAGTGAACGTATAATATTGGGTATACCATAGTTTACTGCCAAAAATGTGTGAAATCGGTCTACGAATTATCCCAGCTCCCATATACTACATATAATGATTTTCGCTATTCTAGCAGACTTTATGCTGAATATGTCGGTCACTGTGTGAGCTACCTTCACAAAATTGCGTGAAAACATGTTCCCTAATATACATGAATAATGAAAAAAGGTAATGTGTTCAGTGCAGATCTTCCTCTATTACAAAATGACCGATATAAGAATTCTCGACTTCCCAATTCACTTTAAACCGTTTATGTTGGTCAATATGTGTGACATTTAACGAATTTAAATGGATATTTTTTCTTAAACATAATGTGAATTCGAAGTAAATATTAATAAAATCCGTCTAGACCATGGTCTAAGCCCCATATTCCTAACATAATGGTTTCCGTTTTTTTGGCTGACTTTTTTTCCTTATGTATCTAATATATTCATTAAACCACTTTGGTTAAATTTATATCGCATATATCACTCTTGAGCTAATTTGGTAGATTTTAATATAAATATCTCTGACACGAAGCAAAATATAGTTGTAAAACTCCGTAAGGCTATGACCTATAATATAAGTTAATAAGATACCAAATATGATTGCAATCCATTGACAATTTTGTCGAATAATGAATGTTGAATTCTTCCGCAACATTTTTTTAATATAAAGTTGTGTCAGCAATTTGCAAGCAATTTCAAGCATTTTGAAGCAAGTATAACAGATCATCAAAAGATATTCTCTAAGTAGGTACTTGTGTTTATCGAAGACGCACACCAAGTTCGGTGTTTGGAAAATCAATAAAGTGTTCAAAATTTAAATGCATTGATTAAAAAGATTTAGGAAATGAATGGTTTTAATGTGAAAAATATTATTTTCCTCTCGAACATATTAAAAAAAATGATTAATATATATTTTCTACACTTCTTAAAGTGCTTCCTTAATCTATCTATTCAACAATCAACTTAGAAAAAATTTTTGAGAAATTAATTATTTTTTTTTTTACTGCAATAATCCAGCTTTTTTCTATCAAACTCAAAGTATATTAGAACTTACTTCGAACATATGCTACTTTATTTATGCTTTTTTGTACATAAAATTATTTTAGAACATTTCTGATATATATTTGGGTATTAAAAATTTTTCGTATATACTCTTTTAAGGGGATTAGTCTTGAAAAAAATCACGTGATCGTAGAAGAAATTCAAAATAAATCAAAAACTAAAAAATCTATTAAGAAATTAAATATTGAAGTGCTTTATTATATTAAAAATGACGGAAATTCTTTTGCTTGAAATCCCGAAAACTAACCTCCGAACCGACCCACCTGCACATTACATGCAGCGCCAAATTAAAGTTGATAGCTGCTATTTCAATTTCGGGCAACAAAAGGTAAAAATCATGCCAGCATGTTAAATATAGCAAAAACAGCAACAAATACCATACTGACCAAAAACCAAGCAAGGAGCAGCGACCATGTAACCATTCTGTGCACAGAGAAAAAAATGTCAAAAACTCAAAATAAATTCTGAGCATTTGCTAATTTGCTTGCACCGCATGTAAGTTGACAAAAATGTCAAAAGCGTCGCTGCGTTTGCTGTACGGCATATCGCAGCCGTTGGCGCCAAAAAATCTCAACAGATTTGGGCAAAAGCGCGCCAAAGCGTAAAGCTGTAAACGTCAGAAAGCATTGAGCACATTGCGAGTGGAGCCAAGAAAAACTGGCGAATATTGGTCATGACAATGCAAGTACCGTGGAGGTTGAGAAAAACACAAACAACGCCAAACAACCGCCACAGTGTGGGCCAAATGTGTGTGTCTTTAACATTAACCTCGAAAGCACGCGCGCCAACTTGACGTCATACCCAGCGGCAATTAGAAAAAAATTCGCGCACACACACACACACACACACACACACACACACACACATACATCCATCCATATATGGATGTGTGTTTGTGGTGGCAAAGTCCCACAAACGCTTTGACTTGGTCAAAGTCATTTAGCAGCGCTGCTTTTGGCTTGGCGCTCGCGGCGGTCCAGTCACCAGCGGCTGGCAAGACGGACAGTGCGACAGACGATGCTGTCACAGAGCGATTGAGTTGGAGCAAAAATCGCAATCGCAATGAAAAGCGACTAACTCATGTTGGACAAGAAAATTACACAAATTCAAGGTCAATAAATAGCAATAAATGCTATGCAACTGCACACACACGCACACACCCACCCATTTGCCGCATGGAGACGCCAGTATGAATGTGTGTGTGTGTGTGTGCGACTGGTGCTGCACTATTTGTTGCACTATTTGCTGCATTGATTGCCACCAATTAAATGCAGCAACAATTCACCGTCGTTTACACACACACACAAACACTTAAGCAAAAACACGCGGGCATGAGCATAGTTAGTATTTCTTTAATTAAACAAACGATTAAATTTATTAATTCACAGTGTTTGCTATTAGCCACCAGAACTATGTATATACATATATATATGTGTGTGTGTGCGTGTGTGTGTTTGCATTTTAAATTTTGTTTTTCACATTTCTCTCGCGCCTCCCCGCTGTATGTGGCCTCGCTGGCGACCGCATTGGTAATCTATGCTTTGGTTGACACTGCACTAATATTTGCAATCACACAGCCACAGACACATGCACACACACGTCACACACGCCACACACACAAGCGCATGCTCGCGTATTCTTAGCGACCATCAGCGGTTCATGATTGCAGGCTGCAGTTTTGTGTTTCATACTTAATGTATCTAGCACGCTCGGTTAGTAAGCGAGTATTTGATTCTGAAATTGGTCTTGACATGGCTTTGGCTTTGGCTTTTCGTGGTTTTGGTTTTCGTTTTGGTTTGTTGTAGTTCGCTGTTCGTCAATGTAAAGTAGTTGGTGCGTAACCTTGTGCTGCTTTGTGCAACTTTGCTTAGAGTAAAACCGATAATACTTGGAAGTGTTCTATGGACTTGGTGCGGAGACTAGGAGACTACATCATAATATTGGAAGTGAGAACTTCGGCTCGAAAATGTGCTAATCAAGTTAAGTGAGATGAAATGCAGGAAAATGGAAAACGATAAATTAGATAATTAATGCTAAGAATAAAATAAATGGAATTGTTAATAAAAAAGAAGCGTTATTTTAGTTATTCTCGAACCAAAATCACATTTTCACAAAAATGAAAAAATTAAAAAATCTGTTATGTAGTAATTGTATTTATTAACTTCAAATACGGAATTTTATTTTAGGCTTGGATGATTTCTGCGCAGGTTTTTATTTTTTAATGTCAAAACCATTTTTTTAATTAAGAAATTGCATTTAATAATAAATAATTTGTATTTAAAAATAATGTTTGGACAATTCACAAAAATTTTTAGTATTTTACTTTTTACTAATGGAGATGCTTTAGTGATAAGTGCAAACATATTTTTATAAATTTACTTAATTGAATTGTCTACATTTTATTTTGATTTATGGTATTTTTCTATATCTTATAATTTTTAATAATTTTAATTTATTTTTTATTAAATCTCTATAAATTATTCATATCATTTCGATTTATTTTATTTTATTTATTTATTTTTTTTTTTTTGTATTTTAAATATTCGATTTTAAGTTTACTTATTTTCTTTTTTTAATTTAATTTAATTCGATTTAATTTTATTTATTTTTATTTTCTTTTTTATGTATATATTTTTTTAAAATTTTTATTTTGTGTTTTAATTTTATTTTTGATTCAAAAGTTCATGCCGTTTTATTAGTTTTATTTTCTATATGCTCGTTTTTAACAAATTTTTTGTTTTTTAATTACTTTTTGTAGTTCAACCTTATGTATGCTATTATTATTAATATTTTATTTTACTTATGTAAATTTTTCATAATTGCTGGTTTTATTATTTCTAGTTTTTTAAGGTTAGGGTATTCTCTTTTATAGTGCGTTGTATTAATTTTTAAGTTTATTACATACACATTTTTTAATTTTTTAAATTCTTCAAAGTTAATAAAATTTGCTATTTGTTGTTGTTTTGTTTTTTAAATTGTTATTTTGTTATACCAATTTACATTATTTTTATATATAATTTAATTATTATTAGTTTCCTTGCATTTTAATTTGTTACCATATTTATTTTTTTACGACCAATAAATTTAAAATAATATTATTTTTTAATTAAATAAATTTAATATTTTTAATTAGCTTCCTTTAAAATTTTTAAGCTCTATCTATATTTAATTGTATCTAAGTAAGAAAAAGAAAATAAATAAATAAAAACATCCGTTGAATTTATCAATATCTACAGCGGATGTTGGGGCAAACTGCAGGTAGGCAGATGAGGCAAAAGCAAATACAAATACGTTTACATACCAACCAAGCATATCTAATGCAATAGCAAACGGCAATTATATATGCGCTATGTAGCTTCTAGCCTAGGCTAGTACTAGCTCCAACAAACAACACATTTCCATACGCCTTTACATACACACATACAGACGCATACATACACAGGCATATGCAAATACCACTGAGCTCGTGTATTATTTGCTTATTTCAATGACTTGCTTTTGTATGTACAACTGCATTTGCTTATCTGTCAGCTGCAAATTAGCATCACCATCGCCGTCGCCATCGCCATCGCCAACACCATAGCCGGCATGGCACGATCGCCGCGCTCGCCGCGCTCACACAGCCATTACTCATACATACTTATGGCCGTGTAGATACAAATGAAGCGCGCGGATGCGGAGCGGCGCGGCGTTTGGGCGGCGACTAATCGCCGGGCGATTGGGGCAGTGGACGCCGAGAAGGTTGCTTCCACATGCAACCATGCATTTCATTAGAACTCTACGCGACTGCTAATATGTATATTTAGCCACTTATGTATGTGTGTAGAGGCGCATGCATGCTAAGCGGGTAAGCTGGCCTTTTGTGGTGACATGTGCGCGCGTGCGCCAACCAAATGCATTTGCGGCGGCAGCGCGCCACACCGCGGTCCAAAAGTCATTCGTATGCAAAAGCGCACGCATATGGTAATGCGCCTGTTGGTGAACAGCGCGCGTCAGCTTTTGTGTCTGATTATATATGTGTGTGTGTGTGTGTGTGTACGCGAAAGCCAGCCGCTGTGCGCAAATCTCTAGAGAGCTAGCGCGCTTGGCTTTGGCTGCGCCGCGGCAGCACTTTTTTCGCTGCACTTTTTATTTCACTGCTAAGCTATTGTCTTTTATTTGACAGTTTTATTTTCTAAGCGTTCGGCTTTTTTCGCTACTATTTTTATAGCGCTTTTCAGTGTTATTGTTAATATTGATTTTTTCTCTAGTTTTTATTTTGCAACTAAATTGCAAATTATATAAAATTTAGGTCAACGCATATATTGTAATGTTGCTGATATGCATGTGTGCGTATGTTAGTATGTTGGTGTGTGCACTTAGCGCTCAGTTAGCGGCGATTGCAACTAAGTGAATATGTGTATGTGTGTGTATTGGTGTGTTTGTGCAACCATTTCACATATGCCTGTCAGATGTTGCATGTTTTGTCGCGATTCTTATTGCATGGCGATCGCTTTGGCAGCGCTCATTATTGCCTCGATATTGTTGTAACAATTGCCTTCTGTTTGCCTGGTGGCAAGGCAGCAACAACAGCAATGCGTAAAATAGAGCAAAACTCAAATTGCCTTTTGCCGTTATTGTTTTTGAAAATTTATTTTGTAAATAATTGTGTGTTTTGTTGTTTCTGAATGTGCAATAGCGGCCGTTATTGCCCTATTGCGGCAATTTGTTTGGGGTTTTTAAATATTTTTGTTTACACGTATTTTTTTTAGTGTAAAAATATTAGCATTTTTATTGCCAACACATTGTATGTTGAGTTGTTGTAAAATATTTGCGTAAAAAGTTTGCTTTTTTGCTTTTGTTTTTGCTTAAGTCGCTTTTGCAGGACATTTCCGACTGAGCGCACTTTGGGTGACTGAGCGTTTGGTAGGCTTGGTCGCATTAATTTGCACAGTTTATATGGAATATTACTCTAGGTGTGTTTATTGTCAAGCTCTAGGGAATTTAAGTGCGGCAAAGGGTGCGTAAGTATGTCATTAAACTGATTTGTGTAAGTCAAGGTTTCAGGTAGAGATTCAGATGGCATGCCTGAGTCATTCGGAGATAAGAAACACTTTTATCGAGTGAAACATAATAAAAAAAACATGGTTTTGTTTATATATATTCAATAACAGCAACAACAATATGAAGTTTTAGTACATTTATTAATTTATTTAATTTTAGAACATTTTTAGCACATTTTCAGAACAGGTGGTTTAAAAAGTTTTAGAACTTATTTTGAAAAAAAATATATATTTCCGATATCAGTTTTTAAAACTAAATACTTTGGAAATATTTTTGTATACATTTGTTGCAAAATTTCGCAACAAATTCGAGCATTTTTAGAAACAATTTTGTCAACATTTTTTAGAATATATTTTTGGAAAAAACATTGAATATTTTGTGACACCTAAATTTTAGAATAGTTTTAGCACAGATTTTTAGTACATTATAAGAGCAAATATATTTAATTTTTGTATTAAAGTACTTTCTAATACTCGGCAAAGTCAGAAATCTTTAAAAGTGAACCATCTCGTATTTTCACAGCAATTATATCACATTTTTTACTAAAAAAGGTTTGAAAAATTTTGAGACTACTTTGTGGAAGGTATTTTTTTTATAGGAAAACCTTAAACAATTTTTCATATATCTTAGATCTGGTTTGACAACACTTTAGGTTGAAACTTTTAGAAAATATTTCAGAATACATTTTTAGTACAAACTTTTAAGAAAAATTTTTAATATTGTTTAAACAAACTTTTTTTATATTAATTAGTTTTTCTATATAAATTTTTTTTATATATTTTAGAAATTTTTGCTCAAAATATTTTTAAACTTGTTTGAAAACGCTTTTAGCAAAAAATTTAGGATATTTGAACTTTTAGAACAAATTTTATTACTAACTTTTAGAATAAATATTTTTTTATATTCAAATTCTCTTTAGAATCTAAATGAAAATATTTTAGAACAAATTAGAAAATTTATAGAAAAATTTTTGTAAAATTTAGTACAGATTTTACTTCAGATTTTTAGAACAATATTTTTTCAAAAGTTTTAAAACAAACTTTTCTTTAAGTGTCAAATCTTTAGTGAAAATTCTTACAACAAATATTCTATTATAATTTAGAACAAGTATTATTGAGAGGCGATTTTCGAACGACTCATATTTCTTGTTACATTTTAAGGTAATATTTGTAACTGAAGTCAGCATATTCTGGAAAATGAAAACAAAACCATTACACTAAAAAAGCAGCAACAAACACTTGTTTAAAATATTGCTCAATGAGACGAAATGCGGTCAGAGTATAAGCGATATCTTCAAAAATTCAAATCAGCTCAGAGCACACTCCATTGAAAGCGTTCCAGCTGTAAGCGAACAACAACAACAAACCGACCCAATTGCCCAACAGCGGGCCAACTAAAGTCCCACAGACACACACACTCGCCGCACTGTTAGGCAAACACCCACTTTTTAACACACAATAACTCAAAGCTCAACAAGCCAAGTTGTTCATTTCGAAATTGCAAATGAACGAATCGAAAGGTATTTATGTATAAGAGTAAATACATATACATCAATATATATAAGCATTAGCAATATTGACCAAATCGATGCTGTGCAATATTTGATGACCAAAAGGCGATGTTGCAAGCTTGTTAATGACATACACATACACACATTAGCATATGCAAACAAAGATATGTGGCCACGCGCTTCATTAACTCCACCAACAAATATTAAATGCACCAACTTCGCGCACACATATGCATTTTGCGCTTTCGAAACATTTGTGTACCGTTTTTAAGTAAATTTGAATTTGAAAAGAAACACGAAAAAACTTCGTGGGTGCGCATGTGTGTGTGCGGGTGAGGATATTTCGTTACAAATGTGAAATTGTGCGTGAAATATTTAAGCAGTGGCAACAACAGCAAGGCAGAAAAGAAGCGATAAAATTGGGCAGCCAACAAATAATTACAAATTATTGAAAAGCGATGAAACAAACCAAAAACGGAAAACCGCAAAATGCACAAAAACTCAGCTGAGCTAAGCTGCTGGCTAGGAGCCGCCGCTATGCATTGATGCTGCTTCACCAGTTAACCCACATCGCTTTTGCCTGCCGTCTGCGCTATGTAGCAGAGCGATGTGCTGTTGTTGTTGTTATTTGTGTTTTTGTTGTTGCCATAGTTGTAGCTGTTGCCTTTTCGCCAGCGCCGTCACAGTAGACAAAGGTGACGTAACTTTTTTTCGGTGTCGTCGCTGTCGCCGGCTGACCAACTTTATTTCAGTTCAAGACGAAGCAACAACAATGTAAATACAGTTAAATGAAATGAAATATGTAAACAGCAGCCGTTGAAACTGAAAACTTAAAACGGCAAAGGCAACAACTGCAATAACAACAACAACAACAATAACGATCGTAGTTACAGCAATCTGTGATATTTGCTGATTAAACATAGCGATAACCTTGAAAACCGGTAAATGTACTCGTTGCTGCGACATAGCGGCATCGTTGCTGATTGTTGTTGCGTCCGTAGTGATTTTATTTATTTTGTAATGTTTGATTTTTTCACGAAAGGGATAACGAAATCTCCAGCTTGTTCGCTGAAATAGTTGCAGGTGTAAATAGCTGGTGGCGCTGTTGATCGCGTATCGGCTTGAGGAAAGTGAGTATTTGGTGAAACAATTCGGGCGAATATAATGCAATTATGAAAGACTTATACAATGAACTTCGTTTGCTGAGAAGAAGATCGGAAACAAGGAATTGAATTGGTTTCGGCAATTTGTAAATCTTAGCAAATAATTTAACTAAATATTGTTTAGAATATAATTCATGTAAGTTTAAGAAAGTTTTCAGCAAGAATTTGTAGTTTTATAAAAACAAAAACTTCAAATTAAAATAAAATTTACCATATTTCAGCATTTGAATAAATGTATAAAAAAATATAGCTTTAAAAAATTATAAAGTATTAAAAAAGTATTTCTACCGTTGTCTAATATCTACCTATATTTCTATATCTAATGTTCGAACAGCTTATGACAGGTATTTGTTTTATTTAAGAACATTTTATTTAAAATTTTGTTGTTGTTGTTATTATTGGAATTTTTGGGAAGCACTAAATATTTCTTTTTATGGAAATGTAAACTAAATTTTTGTAAATCAAAAGACTAGATACCAAGCCGACTTATATATTGAGTACCATACAAAAGACTTAAGCAACGAACTTGACAAGAAAATACAACCAAATGCAAAAAATTTTAATAATTATCCCATTACTTATACTTATATAACTTATATAATTTTCATTGAAAATAATTTTAAATATTTTTTATTGTTTTTAAAGATTTCATTCCATTTTTTATAATGTTTGTGAGATTTTCCTTTGTTTTTTGTTCAATATTTCCTATCAATTAATTTCTATTTATTAAACTTTTATTGTTTTAAAAAAGTTTTTTTGTTTTTAATTTGTTTGTGAAATTTTACTTTCAAAAGTTTATAAAATATTTTTGTTTGGGTAAACAAAACTTTTACTCAATTGAATTTCAAGTATATTTTGCTAGCAAATTTATTCGCCTCAACTATTTTTACATCAGCAAGTAGCTCGGATAACAAGCAACTCACCTTGAGAAAAATAGATATTTGCAAAAAAAAAATATATTTAAAAATTCGCTACCATTGCAATTTTCTAATTTCCTGTATATTTTCTTGATTTTTATGGCTTGCAAGCATTTCGATTTTGTAATTTTATGCCTAATACTTTTGTTTGCAGTTTCTTTGCAAAAGCAGCTCACCCTCGCGCTTAAACCGCCTTCAACTCACACCAACTAACACCAACCCACAGACAATTTTACAATGTTTTCAATAAGTTTATTTGGAGTGCATGCACAATAACAACAACACAACATTTACAGATGCCATACAAAAGTGCAGTTATGTCTCGCATGCACTTTTGCCAATATATTTTTACTAATATATGCATTTATATGCATATGTATGTATGTATGCACGTGGGAATGGATGTGTGTGTATTTAAGCTTTTGAAAAATCAACGCTGAAAGGCCTATTCATTAAACGAAACACCCATAAAATGCGCGCGTCATTTATCATTTGTTTAATGATGCCAGCGCAATCAAGCGAGCGTTGTGCAGATTGCTACGGCAGCAACAACAACAATCGTATACGCATGCACACACACATATGCAGGCGGCAGTAGCGGTAATTTTGCACTGCATGAAATGTCTGAAAGCGCGTGTTAAAATGATTAATGGCGGTGCGTTTGCTCGGAGGCTCCCACATTGTTGTTGCGAAGTAGCTGATTGCTCTGTTTTAGAATCCGAGTGCGATTGCAAATGCGAACGAGGCGTGCTGGCGGGTATTTTTCGCTAAAAGCTACAATTGGTTGTTATGCTTGATAGAATTTACAGACTTGGTTCTAAATGCGTTTTTTTCCGAATGGAGGGAGGAGGGGTGCTGCATTATTGTCAGAAAGGTAAGAGATATGTGAACTCAAGAGCATTATATATTTTATAAATTTTCATGAATTATTTCATAATATTTTCATATATCCATTCCAAAATTTACAAAAAATTTATTATTTTCAATTAATAATTGCATTAAAATTTTTTATATATCTTCAAAGTGTTGAATTTATAAAAAAAAAAAATTGTATTTTTTATTTTTTAAAAACTTTTTTAATTTTTTTTATTTTATTCTGTTATTTTGTTTATTATTACAATCGCTTTTATTGTTCAAACTTCGTACTAAAAGTTAAGAAGTATAAGATTTTAATCATTGTCTATTTTTATAATGTTTTAATTAAAAATTTCTTTATTTATCTTCATTTCATCCCAAAAAATCTCTCATAGTAAATTTTGTAACAATTTCAACTGTCGATGATATCACGCTCAGCGACTGCGCCACAACGCTAGAAGTCAATAACTTCAATAAAATGAAAATGAAAAAAAAATATCAAAAAGTTGCTAATTAACTGAGCCGGCGTTGTCAGCTGATATAACAAATTGAGCCTAAATATTTTTGGAGCTCTTTTAAGGCGAAGTATCATTTCGATATATAAGTGCGGTTGTCTCGCTTAGAATATGCCGTTAAATTTTTCGCCACGACTAAGCATTAGCAAGTCGATAATGCTAAATTTATACAAAGTCAACAAAACAAGTTTTTGGGTGACTTTTTCCAGTTTTCATGCAAGAAAATAATTAAAATCAATTTTTTGTGGCGTTTTGCCCAAAATGCCAAGCAGTTTCAGCACATGCCGTTGGCAGCGGAATAACTGTTTTTTTTTCGGTTTGTTTTGCTTTGCGTCAACAGGCAGATGCGAGATTTTAAATTTAGTATTTCGAGTGAGCAAGTGGTTGTTGTTGTTTTTGTTATTGTTTCGCGACAGATAAATTTTTACGCCAAACGAGTGTGTGGAGAAACGGGTTTACAGATTTTTTGGGAATACTGAATATATGCATAAAAGTGAAATAAAAATAAAAGTGAAAAAAGAACCGCAAAAACTGATCTAAAAAATTTGTTGAAATTATTTAAAAGTATAATACTTTTGTTTGTCTGTTGCTGTAAAATGTGCATTGCAATTGCCGAGTAATCATTATTCATATTAATTACATTTTTCAAGTACCGTTTTTTCCTAACCTGCAAACGCTCTTGAGTTTGACACACACACACACATACACACACACACACACACTCACACACCCATACACACTCGCTTGCAGTGGGTAATCAACTCGGCAACGCCAACTCCCAAAGCCACCGCCGCTCGGTTCTGCATTGGCGGCAGCTTGGCTGAGCGCTTTAGCATTAACCTTGGTCTTGGCATAAATTCTTGGTGCTGACTTGGTGTTGCTCGCCGCGCTTCACTTGGCTTCGCCTGGCCTGGGTTGGCTTCGGTTGACTTTGGTTGACTGTGACGGGGTTGCGCCCCCTTATGCGCAGACATTTGTCAAATATACACACACACATGCACACACTCTCATACTTGCGGTTAATTGCAGTGCTTTGATTTTTATTTGTGTGGCTTGATTCACTGCCATTCTGTTTTGCAGTTTGTTTGTTGTTGTTGTCTTGCAGTGTGGCATGTTTGTATTGTAATGCATGACGCCGCCTTCGTGGTTGAAAATTCGCTATTATTTGCCACATTGTGGCACTAATTGCCGCTGCTTGTTTTTGTTGTTGTTTCGTGCTGGCATATGTGGTGTTTATTATTAGCTTCGACGGCGCGTGGGTGGACCTGTATGGCATTTTTCTCTTTTTTTGTAACATTTTTAATATTTATAAATGTTTATTGATGTGTTATTTTTATTGTAGTTAGTTGTAATTATATAAAAACATTATAAAATAAACCATTGTTACTAAGCAAGTGCACCTCATGAAAGAATTTATACCTTTTTGATCTGCTAACTTTGTGTTTTTAATGATTTGTGTAAGTGTTTAATGCATGTAACCCTGTTCTGTAGATAGAATAATAAAAGTTGTTATTTAAAATTAATAAAATTTTTATGGTAAGCTACTATTGGGTTCCAATTTTCAAAAGCGCTATGCATTTGTAACGAATATTAATACAAAATATATCGCGCTTTGTATCGAAAATGTACCGGGTATGTACCGAATACTTAATTTTACATTTTTTGAATACCTACTTATATTTCGTTAAATCTTACATTTGTTTAGATGGAAAATTCCTTTTCGTTCGAAATTCGAATTATCGTCATCTAGCCGACTTCGGGTGCGCACCTTATTTATTTTTATAAAATGTGTACCGTATTTTTTTGCATTGTAACTAATTTTTCAACATTTTTCGTTTTTCTGATGAATATTTATTTGTATTTTCATAAGAACTGTGCCATATTTATAACGAATATGTACCGCCATTGTACCGAAAATCGACGTTTACTTGATTTTCAACATTTTTCATTAATTTCGACATTCTTGAACCTTAGAGATCTTCCAAAAAAAAAAAAAACGAAATGTCCATTTCAATGCCAAGGAAAATAGAAACAAACTAATAATTTTCATATATTTATAAAAGGAATAATAAAAGTCAAAAGTGTGGGCGTGCTCATGTTCGTGTGTGTGTGTAACTGTGTGGCGAATTGTCGCAATGTGTTTGCGCCGTATAAAACTTACACAAACAAGAGGGAAAACGCAAATAAAATAACAAATAAATAGTAAATACCGAACGATTGCAACGGCGAGTGCAACACTGCAACACCGCGAAGGCGACGGCGACGGCGACGGCGACTGCGGCAATGTGAAAAAATTATGCCTTTTCAGGTCAGGGTTGACTTGTGTATGAATTGCATAAATATAAGCAAACATACACACACACACACACGCATGCAATCACACACACACACACATATATACATACGAAGCGTCGTATTTTTAGATAAACACCGTAGCAATGCAACAACAACAAGAAAAACAGCAAAACCAAAACTCATAACTGCAACAACTCCAACTGTAAAAGCAACGGCGCGCTTGCGGCTGCTGTGGTCGCCAACAAACCAAAAGCAACAAGAAACACCAAATAAATAAAAATAATAAAATAAAATAAAATAAAATAAAATAAAATAAAATAAAGCTGCGCTACCACACGCTTAATATGTGAGCGAATGTGTGATGCTACAGCCGTCTCGATTTTGTTTGCTTTGCCTCTCCGTATTGTTGTTGTTATTGTTGTTGTTATTGTTGTTGCTGTGGCGTAATTTTAGCAGATGAAATGGAGCGTTGAGATGTGTTAATGCTTTTTAGCATACCAATGCGGTTTCATATATATGCGTACGCGTGTGTTTGTATATGTCTGGGCATGCTTGTCGGTGCGAAGGCAGTTTTCTGTGTGATTTTGTAATACTCGCACAGGAAAAAAGCGCAAGAGCCAAATATTTGTATTACACAGAGAAACAAAAAAAAAAAACAAAACAAAAAGATGGATATAACGTGTCACAATGCTGACAAGCTGCTGAGCTGCTGAGCTGCTGAGCTGCCGAGCTGCCGAGCTGCCGAGCTGCTCCGCATAAGTTGACTGCATAATGCACGTGCTGACTGCTGTGGTGCTTGGCGGCTGTGTGGCGGTGTTACGACAACGGTAGTTTGGTGCTCGCACGCATGCGAAGGTGGCAGTTTTTGTTAAGCGTTTTCGAGCAAATTTTTGGTTTATTTTAGTTTTCAGCGCGTCTATTAAATTAAATTTTATATCCAAATTAATAAAAAATTAAAAACTACTTTTTTTTGCTTATTATTTCTGCTATTTATGCAGGCGTAGGAAAGATTTGATTACATTAAGTGAAGTTTTAATGTTTATTTGGAGGTTTCCATGAAAAAATTAGTATATGAAAATTGGTGGAATTAAAAAATATATATATATATATTTTTAGTGAACCTGAGAATGAAAAACTATTTTAATACAAGTTTTTGGTTGATTTTAGATACCTTTTGAGGGCGATGGACCACCTTAGCGCTGGGTTTTACTCAAAAGACAAATAAATTCTTTGGTATTAAAATTAATACTAATTAATAGCTATATTTCTAGTTTAATAATAATAAATTAATTTATTACTATTACTAATTATTACTAATATTTATTATTACTATTATTACTTAATTATATATTTTTAAATATTTTTTTAAAATTTTAAAAGTTCTGATGATCATTTTGTTAAAATAAATGACAAACAAGGTAAGGATATATTCACAGTTCAAATATTTTGGTGTTTTTTAAGATATGTCTTTCGTTTATTTAATATTTTTATTTATAATTTTTTCTGATTATTTACTTCAAAATAACACAATTTAAGCAAAATGTCGTTTTATATAATAAATTTTAAATAATTTTTAAATTTCTTATGATATTAAGGTCTTTTTAATGGTTCTTCTCATAATAGTATATTATTTTAATGGGAAACTATTAAAGTGGCCTAAGTCGATTTAAGTTATTTGGGAAACTTGGCGTTATTTTGGTCAATATATTTGTCACTCAATGATGTGTTATATCTTAAACCTTTTCTTAAGAGCAAAAGCTTTGCATTGCATATTTTAAAAATCCAAGTGCACTCATGTCTCAATACTCTAATAAAAGGCTCTGCTGTTTCTGCAGACAAAAATTTCTATATACGAAGTTGAACTTTTACGGTATAAGCACTTTCAATTATATTCGTAAAAAAAAAAAATACAAAAATTATATATTTCATTAAAATATTTTTTATGAAGTCCTCAAAATATAATTGATTGCTCCTGCAACCAAGCCAACCATGTGTATACAAATTGCATTATACCTGTCTGCCACATACAAAACTTAATTCTTCTTCATTCAATTTCTGACTGCCATTGCACGAAATGTTGTTGATGATTCAGTGATTTTTAGATAAAAAATAAAAAAAATTGAGAAATAAAAATAAATTTGAGAATTGGGTGTACTCGCTTATAACCGCTCCCAACTTTTATTTTCTACCTCATTATCTACTACAGGTTTACTGTGCATACACACACGCATAGACACATTTGTCTGTGTGCCTTATGTAAGTGCACGGTTGGATTCATGCCTCAATTTAGGGGCACTTGTTTTGTTTTTGGAATTTTTGTATTCCTTCGCTATCAAATTTTTACCCCAATGCGCACTGACAAAGCAAAAGAAACGAAAATAGAAATTAAAAAGCGAAATTCAAACACGATAAACCCCCAATGGGACACACGAATGCAGGCGTTTTATGATTTTTTATGATCTTACGGTGCGTTTTTGCTTGATATCGCTCCGTACATTTGCCTCAATCACTCGCCTGTTGCTTTGTTCCTTACTTTCAATTAAAAGGAATAAAAGAAATTGGAAGAAATAAGAAATGCTTCTACCTGTCTGCATCGCAAACGAGTTCTGTTTGGTTGGAGTGACGCGCATGCGCTTATTTGCCATTCGTGTGTGTGTGCGCGGGTTTTTGATTTCTTTTTTTTTGTTTTTTTCTTTCTTTTTTTTTACTTTTCGTGTTCTATGCTTGTGCATGCATTTGTTCGCTACACATAAATATTTTATTTGCTTAGTTTCGTGTTTGCCGTAGATAATCAAATGCAATCGAGCGATGGCTGAGTGGAAAGGCGGCAGTCAGACGCAGGAATCGACAGGTATGCCACAGGTAGTGGCATTGATTTTAACTGCAAGCAATAAAGCATATGCATACAGACACATAGTATAGTATATATGTGTGTATAGATGTGTGGGGATTCGACTCTCCATCGCCTGTTACGTCAACTGCTTCCGACTACTATCGGCGTGGGCACTTTTATTTCCATTACAACGACTGGAATTTCCGTTAAATCTATAAAGTAGATACTTTTGTTGCGAATCCTGGCCACCTATGCTTAATTATTGAATTGCTCCAGCTGCTTTTATTGAATTTGTATGCATTTTCTGTGGCATAATTTTCTATGTAGCTGCGTTTATGCTGCGGTGAGTGGTAATGTTTTTATGCTTAGGTGTGTTTGGCAATTGTAATTCAATTAAGCTGATTTTTTCTTTCAATTGTTGAGACCTTTTAAAGAAGGAACCTTGATAAATGTGCTGTATTTTGTTTTAGTTTATTTCATTAATTTTTATTTTTTTTATCCTTTTTTATTTTATTTTACCTTATTTTATTAAATTTATGGGAACTATTTTTTTTTTAAATTTTTTTTTTGAGAAAAAAAATCCTTTTCTATCTTATTCTAATGCTTCTTTGCTTTTGGCACTCCAATATGCGATCTAAACAATATTTTCTTGAATTATGTAGTTTTTCAAGTTGAATTTTTGCTTCGAATAAATAGCGCTTTCAATTGTATCAAGTAGTATACAAAATTGTTTGGCTATGCAGAGTTGTAAAAGCGTTCATAAGAAAAAAGGTGAATATGCCTTGTTGAAAAGCAATTGTAAAAAAGAAAAAATTTCTCAAGAGATGTGAAAGGTGTGAAAGGAAGCGTTTCGGATTTGTTTCAGATTCATGGGTTCCGCCTCCTAATATGTTTAAAGTACATATTTCAACACCTTTCAAACTGCAATATATCAACCGATCTTGCTGAGGACAAACCTTTCTACCATTTTCTCATAGAGTGTGAAAATTGGTGAAACCAGATAATAACCACACACCCCCCCATATAACGGTTACGGTGGAAACTACTCCAAGTGTGATAATTCACTAAAGAAACTCCTCTGAAGCATTACATTTTTCAGCAAAGGTGGTATGGTAGGGCTGCATGGTGATAAGTGTAAAAATTAGACAATAGGTGCGCCACCTCCCAATTTTTGGTGAAATATTTTACCTTAGGGGCCACTTTAACAATTTCAACAAAATTTGGTGCATAATACCCTATTGATATCCTTATGATACAGAGCCCCCATTTACTTAATATTATGTATGTGCAGGAAATATCTACAAAGAAATCACAAAGTTTATTAAAATACTTTTATATACAAATAAATAAGCATTTACTCATTAATGCACACGCGCAATGACTTTTTTCGCACACTTTTCGTCAGTCGAAGGAAATTAAGTAGAGAAAATGCTATTTTGAAGCTCTTTCTACAGCTTGCGCTGTTCGTTGTTGTTGTTCTTGCGCTTGATGAGAATGATGTCATACATTTAATGATTCGTCAAAGCCTTTGTAGCAAGCTGTGAATACATGGCAAGCAGCCGAGGCAGGCGATTTGATGGCATGACGCTGCCAACGCCGGCGATGGCGAGTTAATGAACTTGGCAATGTTGTTGCTGTTGTTTTTGGCAGCGCTTAATGAAGCCTTCCTTTTATTTAGAGTGAAGTGAAGTTAGTTCGTTACTATTACTATTATGTGTTGCTATTATTACTATTTTTGTGTTACTAATGCGTTTGAAAGGTTCTTTCAAGCATTTGCTTTTGTGCTCTGGCTGAGGGAAGGAAATCATATTTTGATTAGCATGGTGAATTAAGTGAATTAAGTGAGTTAGCGATAAGAATGTGAAAGAGAATGTGTGCGGAAAAGTTTGAAAAGCATTTTAATTAAGTTTTTGTGGGCAAATGTTACATAGGCGCTATTAAAAAAATTCAATTAAAAAAAATGAATTTAAAGTAAAGAACTCATTATACTACTTTTTTCAAAGAAAGAGCAATGTTTAAAAGCACAAAAAAGTATTTAAAAGATAATTAGAGTAAATATTATTTATTTCGTTCAATTCAAAGCACTAAAAAATTAATAAAAAAGTTATGAAGGGCTTACTTTGCTATTAGAGAAATTTGTAAAGCAAAAATTGAAAAAAAGCAGCTATAAAACAGGGAAATACACAAAAACATTTGCCACACGCGTGTATCCTGCAACATCCTTTGCCATCCATGCGCTTGCCAAACCGATGCCGCCAACTTAACAACAGCCTAACGGAAGTTTTCGGCGTTGCTGCTGTGCAAAACTAAGCGCTTCACCACACCGCTTAGATAGTTGTTTTTACTTTTGTTGAAGGGAATTGGTATGAAATGGAGCGTTGTATTAAAAAAAGAAGGCAAAAGGAAAAAAAAACTTAAGGCAAAGCATACAGGCGCGCGCAAGTACCATCAGCGGCGGAAGAATTATTAGCGGATGTAGCTTACAGTTAACGATCAAATGCAGCAAACGCAACAGATGTGCCCAGCGACCAATGCCAATGCCGGCTGGAGAGCGTCGCCAGAAGGGTATGGCAGAGAAATTGGCAGTGCGGCAGGCAATTTGAACAATTTGAAAGACAAACACACATTTTATTTTACCTTATGGCAAAAAAAAAGTTGCTGATGGAAGTTTTTGTTATTTTTTCTAAGATTATTTTCGCAGTGTATTAAATGACAATTAAAGTGTTGTTGTTGTTGCGGCTGCTGCTGTATCTCATGCACTCAGCCATTTCGATTTCCGTTTACATCGTGATTTGCAGAAATTCGCTATATCTGCTTCTGTTGTTGTTGTATTCAATTATTCATTTCTTCATTTATTTATTTTATATTTTATATTTTATATTTTTTGCATGCAAACGCTTTACCCTTTCGTTGCGCCATTGAGGTCCGTTTAATATTGCGAAAAATTGCAACTTCATCATATCATCACCTGCTCATCAATTTCTGCTTTCGCTGCCGTTGTTTGCGCAGCGTGTGATCGACGGTGGACACTTGTTTTGCTGTGCTTCTGCAGATTTATGCATAAATGACTTTGCATTTGTATACATATACATAAATATATGTGTGTGTGTAGCCATAATCAAAGAGTGAATATGTAAGTGTGAATACGTAAAGGAGCAACATGAAACACTTCAAAGGTTCGCCGTTTGACCGAGTGCTGGTAAAAGTGATGGACACTTCTAAATTTATGCGAAACAGATTATTACTTTTGTTGCTTTCGCTATAAGGAAGTGTTGCTTTTGCGGTGAAAATATTAAGAACTCAATTTCTATTTGAACTCTTTAAGGGGTGTTCTGGCCACGTTCATGAGCAGGTTCGTTAAACCAAACAAACCAAACAAACCAAACAAACCAAACAAATTAGAATTAGAATTTGAGCATGGAAGAATAAATAGAGTACAAACATACAATTAAAAACACATACGCCTATCCGAAAAGTGCCTTAACTAATTTCCAAAGCACTTTTTATACCAAATTTGTTCAGTAAATTCAAACACTTGAAGTTGGCTGCGCTTGCCGGACATTAGAAAGTCGTAAAATCTTAGAGAAATATCGATAATTTTCTATAGTAAAAGGAAAGGCGAAAAACACATGTAAAAAATAAACCACACAAATAAAATTCTCTCCCTATATAAATATAGTATACATATGTATCTGTATATATTCTTATATATACGTACATGAGTGCTGGCGCAGCACTGAACTTATCATTGCCGCTTTATCACCACACGCCTAAGCAAATTACAGCGCAGATAGCGCTCGTGATAGCCAGTATTTGTGAGCGCGAGTTTGCTTGAGTGTGTGCGCATGCGCGTGGAAGCGCTAAGACTTTGAAGCAATAAAATACTAGCTTCGTGCTTTGTTGCCGTCTGGTGAATTTGCCAAATAGCATTTTTTGTAGTATTGGCGCTGCTCAGATCTTGATTGCATTCTGTAATTGCTGCTTCAATTCTTTTGGCTATTTCTTGCTATTCTCTATAGTTTTATTCGCTTGTAAATGTTTTGCAGTTTATAGCCATTTGTAAGTATGTAAATGTATGTTTGTGTTGGCGATTGTTATTTAATTTCTTGGAAGTGTTAATTTTATTACGGTAATTTTTTTTGTTGTTATTTTTTCGTTTTTATGGTCACAGAGCTATTGCTCAATTCTCAGTTTAATAATGGTTATTGTTGTTGCTATGTTAGTTTCTAAAAGTATGAATAAATGGAAAGTACTTTGGTATAGACGGGAAAATATTCATTATTATCTCACTTAGTCTATAAAATGCAGATTTAAAGTGAAAAATTAGCAGACATTTTCGATTATGTTTCAATTAGTATTTGTTGCTACTAAAAATTTCTATTTTTTGTGAAAAATTTGCAATGTTTTAATTTGTTTGTTAATAATGTTTGTAATATGATTATAATAATAATGATTTTTATATTTAATTTCAACTTTTCAATAGTTATTTATTTATTATTATTTTTTATTTACATTTTCAAGTAAGATTAAACCAATTTATAGGTACTTATTTTCTAAATTCAAGTTTTATTTATTTTACAATTTTTTTTTTATTATTTTTAAGTTTCAATCATTAATTTTTGCTTTCAACTCTAAAAATTTTAAACTTTTAATTTTAATTTATAATTAAACTTTTCTAATTTCCAATTTCCAATTTTTGAGTTTTAACTGTTTTAAGTTTCAAATTTCAAATTTCAAGTTTTAAGTTCTAAGTTTTAAGTTTTAAGTTATAAGTTTCAAACCTTAAGTTTTAAGTTTTAAGATTTCAATTTCAACTTTTAACTCATAATTTTTAAATTTCAGGTTTAAAGTTTTAAGTTTTAAGTTTTCTTAAATTTTGGAAACTAAACTTGTTACTTAGAGTAGAAAAAATCTCCTAGTACAAAAGACTTAAGAAACGAACTTCACTTTGCTTTTGTTTTGCTTCAACCAGAGCATGTTTATACTGTTTGGGATGAAAATTTTAACTTTTTGTAAACACATTCTAACCTTCACTTAGAGCAGATAGACAATCTTTGCTGTTACCACCCAAGAGTCATTAGGCCCAACCTGAGCAGAAATCAATTCTGGTTCATACATATACATACGTGTACGCCTTACAGCTGGCTAGGCCGGTTTCAAGCACTAAGAATCTCTTCCAGCGCTACGGCATAGCAAGTTGGCTTAGCTGCGCATGCGCCATTTTCCATTATCGATTTCCTTTTGCCTATTTATAAAGCCCATTACAGAAAGCAGCAAACAAGGCGCTGCTAAGCGGAAAGAGGAGAGCGCAGTGATCTTTGCATTTGCCTTTTACTTGGCTGCTAGGGACGCTGTGGCATTGCGTGTCCAAGAGCGCGCGGCCACTAACCGCTCTTGTGGCATGTGTGTATGCATGCGTGTGTGTAATGTTAGTGTTGATGATTAACATAATGGCGTTACTAGTTGCTGTAACTAGGAATGAAACTACGCAGCAAATCGCTGCTTAGCGGAGGCTCTTGGTGGCGAAAGAAGGAGTTGAAGCTGCTTTTGAGCAGCCAGAACGCTTGTATATTCGTAAGCAGTGCAGCGCAGCGTAACTCATTCACCAGACCGTGGCGCATTAAGTGCTTTGCTTGTGTATACATAATGCTTACTGCTGAATAACAATAATAACAACAACAAGTACGCTAAGTACAATAACAAAATATGACAAGCATTAGGGGCTCGGGCATATAAAATAGGCAGACCGCAAAGCAAACTGCTTGGGAAGAAAACTCCGACCGGGAATGCTGCTGCTGGTGGCTGAAGAAAACTCTGAAGAAAAAATGAGGCAGCAATGGAGTTGTGTGTGACTATGTGGTGGTAAGCGAGGAATGCGGCAAATTCTGGGTGCAAGCGAGAGCGCCCAGCGGTTGGTGAGGCGCGAGTGTGCGAAAGGTATGTGGTTTCAGTTTTTTCTATTTGTTGCAAGGGCTAAGGCCAAAGCAGAAATATGCGAATAGCGCAGCAAATTAGCTTGTTAGCTTTAAAGCGGGTAGAAAGAGTTGATTTGGACTGAAAAAATTTTTTTGCTCAAAATTTTTTATAAATTTATTTAATTCAGTTTTGCGTAGAAATAAGTCTTTTAAAGCAGTAAAATTTTTAAGATACAGTTACCCAGAAGTCCGAAAATTCAACATGCACACATACATCTACACAACCAAAATGCCTTGCAAAAATGTGGGAAATGTCTGGATATATAAAAATTTATGCATAAAATGCAAGCCGCTGGCGAGAAATTAGACTCAGTCTAAGCACGCAAGTCTCGCAAGTTGCTGTAGAAGTTATGGGCAAAGCTCACGCTTGATGATTCTTGGCGAACGTCCAGCTTGAGGTACCTGACAGGCATTACTAAGCGTCTTTACTGCCACCACTCAGCATTAGGCTGAAGCCTCTAAAGCATATACACACACATGTACATATATGTAAGTAAGTATGCACGTAAGTTAGTCATAAATTCCTACTAATCTTTTTTGCTACCCTCAGCTTTAATAAGTATCTACTTGGTTAGTTGTATGAGGCTTATTATTACTTTTTCTTGCTTCTTACGTTGGCCTTTCTCGATGGTTGTGTGTTTTGCATAGCGCTCGGTTTAATTAATGGTGAAATTAAAGAAATAATTAATTATTGCATGAGGTTTAGATATTCGAAAGAACAAAACAGTGGAGTTAGCATGAATGGGAAAATCAGTGAACGGCGACGGGTGAACGCACTACGGACATACACACGCACACACACACACACACATCTATTGGCCCATCATGGCTTAGCTGGAATTTGAGCAACAGGTGGTGGGGCGGGGGTCAACGGGACGCCAGATGAATTTCGTAAATGTACTAAGCATATGAAGCCTCTTCGTGGCTGCTTGCTTATTACAAGAGGCAAATTAAACAAGTTGTGCGCATGCGTTTGGTACGCGCAAATTCTATTTTATGCAAAATATTTTTGTGTGAAAATCACACTCTTTTCTGTATAGTTTTCTCTTTGTTTATTATTTTCAACGTAATAATTATAATAATTTTATTTGTGAGTTTAGTGCTGTTGGCAATTGTATACTAGCGTTCGAACTAACACATGTGTGTTTCAATGGGTTAAGGTGCTGCTTTAGCCTATAATTATTTAGTACAAATTATTTTTGTAATATTTGTAATAAATTAGAATTATTTAGAATCGGTTTTAAAGAAGCACCTTAGCACAAATTATTAGATTTGCAGTTATTTTTGGCAGCCTAAATGTGGGCAATATTTATAAGAGAAATACTTTTTTTTTCTTATGTAGATCAGAATTAGTAGAATTCCGAAAAAACTTTGTAATTTTTAAGCACAGTTCTTTTAAAGAATAATTTTTCCGCCTAAATATAGGCAACATGTGTAGAGAGAAATTACAACTGGTATACAAGCTAAAAACACAAAAAAATCTAAAAAAAAACATTTTTGGAGTTTCCCAATGTGTGAATGTATAGAAAGTTTTCAAAAAATGTGCTTTGAGTTAATTTTCTATCAATTTGAAGAATTTTGGGAAACGCTGTTGTATACTTTTAGGATTGCTACGTACTTTTATTTAGTTTTCGGAAATTGATCTATTTTATAAATAGTGAATATTATTCAACGCTTCTTCCATATTCTACACAACGTTTTTACGATTGTACATACTTAGCACAGTTTCAGGCTTGGTTTCAGGCTGTTTCTAAACCCCTGCTGTTTTTTTTCTTGTTGTTTTTATCTTTGCTATTTGAAGCCATATGCAAAGTTCGACTATTTAACCACAAGCTCCGCCTTCCTACATCATAACTCTCTCCAACAACACCGACTGAAATGTCGTAAATTGTCCAGAACTCCCCAAAAGCAAATATAACCATTAAAGTGCAATAATTTTCTACTCAATTACACTAATATACATAAACGCACATAATTAACAAACTCATTCGGCAACGGCAGACTGGTCAAAACAAGCCATTTAGATAACAAGATTAAGCTAACAAAATGGAAAGAACACAAACACATTTGATACACCCTTCATTAGCACATTTAGACCCATTTCGTAGAGGAAAACTAGAAGCTTTGAAATGTTTCATTCATAAGCTCCAACAAGCCATTTATACAACTAAATTTGAAGCAACAGCGCAGTGAAGCGCAGTTACGCAGGCAAATGAGAAAAATGATGATCAAAACAAAAGCGCCACGAAGAAAATTATGATATTCAGGGGAAGAGAGCACAAGCTTTTCGGGGGCATTTAATGTTTATGGCTTGCATATATAATTTTGGTTAGAATCTACATATGTGCGGCCACAATTGAGTTATAAACGGAATAGAGTAAGCGTTAGCGAGGGTAGCACGGCAGCGGCGTTGTGAGCTTTGGTTGGATAAGCCGATGAATTTTGATTATTTATATTTATTAATTAATTTTAATTTGTTTACCTTTTAGTTAAACCGCATGTCGTTGTCGCTGCGCAGCAGTAAAGAAATAAAAAATAAACAACGGAATACGCGGTAACCCCATTAGAAAGGGAAACAAATAAATGCTTTGGAAAAAATTGATAGTGAAAAAAACTAACGAAAAGTTCGAAAGCATTTAGCATTTGAATTGTAAACAAAAGTTATTAACCTACACGCCTGCGAGCTGGCTACAAACACACACACACACAAGCTCTTTGAGAAGCTGTGCCAATCGAGCGGTGTTGCTGTAGTCGTTTGAGCTGTTTACGCTGAGGTAACTGCGCCATTACTGCCGCTACTTTCATTCGAAGGTGAAAGAGATTATGTAAGCAAGCACAAGAAATAAATGGAAAAAAGTGCTCAATAAAAAGGCAAGAGACTTAGAAGAATTGCTGCCACAACAGCCGAATGACGAGGCAAACGTGTAAACAGTCATGCGGCCAGTCAGGAGGAAAGAAAGAAAGTCATAAACAAACAAGCACTAGCAAGAATGCCAAGTAAGACAACGACAGCAAAGAAAAACAACAATAACAGCAACAAGCACACATCGTCAGTTGTACGAGTATATGGCGATAGTTGGCTGGCTGACTGGCTGGCTGGTTGTTTGTTTGTTGTTGGGCATGCTGGCATGGTGGCGAAAATTCTACTGAAAGCGCTGTGAGGCTTTGATTTCTTGTTGTTGTTGTTGTTGTTGTTTTTAAATTTTTGCCATCTCATACATACATTCTTTCGTCTACATACATACTTCATGCTAGTGTAACGAAACGTTAGACTTAAGTAACAAACAGGCTAACTGGCCGACTGTCAGGCTGACTGAGTGGCTCGCGCACTGGAAGGTTGGCTTCGGCTGGCTGCTTTGTGGACTAGTGATGTGCTCGTTGCGGTATACACGTACGCCGCTCGCATTTAAGCGTGTGTGTGTGCGGCCATTTCGTTGATGGCGTTGATTAGCTGCGCTTCATTCTTCATTCTAGCCGAGGTGGTAAAAGCGCATTCACATTTCGTTGTGTAATCACACGCGCACACATACACACACAGGTTAAAACACATACATGTATGCATGATAATAACAAGCGACAAATGAATGAATAAATGATTGAATAAGAAACGTTGTTGGTACGCGCGCAGCTTTCAAGTTGTTTTTCAGGCGAAAAATTGATTTCAGAAGAAAGACAAACAAAAGTTGCGTAATTAAAATTGTACGAGATTAGTTTTTACGAGTGCGCTTGTAGCATCGTTTCGGTTAAAAAAATGTCAAATAAAAATTTCATGCGAAAATTACTAAGAAGGAGATTTAGAAAATAAGTAAAGTAAATTCTGAAATATTTAGTAACCAAGTCCAAAAAAATCTAATAAAATCACAAAAAATTAAACAAAAGTTCATATATATGGCAAGCCAAAATTCCAATTAATTGTATAATTTAATTCATTTAAAAGAAATTGAGAAAATTTCAAAATTGAAATATGTTGTTGAAAAGCAATGTTATATAAATTATATAATAAAATTCATTAAAACTTGAAGAAGGTAAAGCATATTTTTAGAGAACTTTCAGTGATAGTAAATTTATTTGAAATTACTTTTATTAAATATTTTTGTTTGTATGAAGCCCAAAAATAACTACTTGAAATTATTTTAAGTTCATATTATTAGTTTATATTAGTTGTTTTAAATACGCCCTATTTTTGTAATATAAAATTTTGTAAAAAAGCGTTACCATTATTTTGTTTTATTGTTTTTTTATATGTGATAACAGAATGAAATTATATAAAATAATATATTATTTAAAAAGGATATTTAACAAACTTTATTTTTAATAAAAGTTAATATCTCATAAATATAAGTTATCGTCAGACTAATTTTTAGTTATTAAAGAATCTTCTAAAATAAAAAAAAAATTTATGCCTTCTTTAGAAGATTTAATTTTTTTTTAATTTTTCTTAACAATTAATAATTAAATAAAAATTTGTTTCCAAAAAAATCATTTTTTTTTAATAAGAAAATGAAATAAATAGCTTTCATAAAATTTTTTTTCTTTAAAAATAATTTTCTTTTATAAAAATAGGAGTATTCAAAATTAATTTTTTAGGAAAGTATTGTTTATTATTTCTTAATTCAAGAAAATATATTTTTATTTCTGAAAATTAAAAGCAAATATTTATTTGAATGGGATAATAAAAACAAATTTCTTTTATCGAGGCAAATTAATAATACAATAAAATTCAGGTTTTTTAATTTTATTAAAAAAATTTTTAACAAAAAATTGATTTTTGTTTAAAAATATAAAAAGAAACATTAAAAACCATTAAGAAATTTTAAAATGTAAAGTTTTTAACTTCTTTCAAACATTAATGAGGCCACGTTTTACATATATTTATGACTATATGTCTTTAAAATTTCAACGCAAATATACTCTGAATGAATTTTTGAACCAGCGAAGTATCAAATAGCTGTTTTTTTCTGTCAATTTGCCTTTATTGGCCAAAATTGTAAAGAACGTTTGCATTTTTTTGCAACACTTTTTATTATCAATTAATTTATTTACATATTATGCTACAAAATTACTTTATAACATAAATATGTATAAATTTTTCATTGCAGCAATCTATTATGGCGCTTGAATGCCACAATGCAATGAATGAAAATATAATAAATCGCTGGAATAAGCGAATTTATTTCAGTTCACAATTATTTGCGAGCACAATCAAAAAGCGCACATTGCCTTACTAAGCAAATCACAGCACAACACCAGCACAAACAAAGCACACAAAATCAAAGTGAATATGGAAAGCAAAGCGACATTTAAACAGTCGTTGACAATCATTCATTTCGGCCAATCACTCAGCGGCAACAGCATGCACGCCTTTTGAGCGCGACGGTAGCCATTCAAATAGCAACATGGGCAGGCGTGCAGCGTGTAAGCGTGTAAGCGTGTAAGTGTGTAAGTGTGTAAGTGTGTGGGTGCTGGCAGTCAATCAAGCCCGAGTCAAGCAGGCTGGCCGTCATTCATACGGTTAATGCGCTTTGAGAATTTTTAAATTTTGAGTTTTGCATTGTTTCGCTGGCAAAGCGCTAAGCAATTATTCTTACGTTAACTTATGGCACCAACACACACACACACACACATATATACCTATTTTAGTGTGTGGATGTGTTGTAAGAATTGTAGCGCGCTGGCAGTATAAGGCAAACACACCCCCATGCAAAGCAGTTAAATGGAGTGCGCTGAAATAATAATGATCGCAAGAAATTAAATGAGCAAAAAATGACAAAAATAATGCTTTATGCAACAGAAATTTAAATAAAAAATATAAAAATGAGAGATCATTACATTTGCGCAGCTTCAACTGTTGTTTGTTGTTGTCGCCACAATTTCAATATATTTGCATTTGGGTTCACCCTGCGCTGTGCAGCTGAGTCCCTAAGCTTTCAAACTGTTGCCTTCTTTCCCTCTACCCAGCACTGATTTTTTACGCCAGCGAACGTCTGAGGGTGTGCTCTTTATTTGCGCACTAAATTTCGCAAAGATAAATGTTGGAGCAAAGTAGAATAAACTCATTTGTTGCAGTATATATATATATATATTTACATATATTTTTTGCCACTTTGGAGCTGCAAGGAGTTTGCATGTGTCAAGCTGTCTAGTTTCTTGTCAAATTGTGTGTGCTTAGCAGCGGCAAGCGCGAGTAATCGCAGCTTATTCGTTGGCTAGCGCTTAGTTCTCAGCCATAGATAGATATGTGTGCTACAAAAATATTTTTCTGCACTTCAAATTATACTTGCTTTGTGCTTATATTGTTGTTATTGTTATTTTAGTAAAATGGGTGTTGAACGATTGCTGTTTGCTATTAATTAGTTGAGATGATTTTTATCGCCAGTTTACAGTCAAACTATGATATACACATGCGGAGTGAGGCAATGCCTTAATTAAATCAACAAATGAGTGAAATTATTAAAGAGAAATTGAAAAAAGTTCGCTAATGCATAGGCATGGGAGTGATATTTATTTTCATGTTTTTGTAGTTAAGGAAGCTGGAAAATGAAGACTTTTTTTGATTGTTTTGATTTTTTTTTTAGAATATTATTATAAAAATCAGCTTTTTGACATTATAAAAAATAATTTTAAATAAAAAGCATTTTTTTAATAAAAAAATTTAGCAATTAATCTTAAAAGTTTAATTATTTTGAAAAAAAAATAAATTTTTTTCCCTTGAAAATCAGCAATGTTTTTTGTACTTACACAAGTATTTTATGGATTAAATTTTTTTCCATTCTTTTTTAGTTAAAAAAAATTGCTTGTGCGTCAATAAGTTTCAGCATTTTTATTTGTTTCGCTGTTGTCAGCAATTTGTTCTTTATTTATTTAAGTTGCTTTCGTTTTTTTGCTAATTTTTCGTGTTTCTTCACAGACAAAAGTGTTCCAGCAACGAGTTTATTTAATTGCTCTTAAAATAGCTGAAAATCTATTTTTGTACAAAAGACTTAAGCAGCGAACTTGTTTATACTCGTAGTACTAAGCTACTCCTTATGTAAACATAAATGTTTGACTATAAATAAAATGAAACGGTATTGAATATTCCTTCATATTTTTTATGCAAATATTCAAGAAATGGGAAAAAAATTCGTTTGCTTTATATATAAAATATGATTATCGTTCTTCGAAAATTTTGTACTTTCTAAATAATTAAAACTTCAGATTTTTTCCAAACACCTATTTCATTTCTGAGCCCCAGTAAAGTTTTAAATGCTCTTTAAACAATAATTTTTTATTATATTAGCAGTTACGAGCTGGAAAAATTGAAAAATTTAATGGTGGTCAATAAATTTAAGCAAAAGTTGAGCTTTGACATTTTTTTAAATTTTCTTGAATTTGTTTAAGTGCTTATTCTTACAACGTAAGTTATATTTTTATATAAAATTATGTTTCATCCACTCCCCATAAAAAATGTGTTTTAGTTTTATTGTTTGTGATATTTTTATAAATTTTGTTAATGAAAAAGGACTCAAAATCTAAGGGAGAGAACAAATTATAACTTTATCTCCTGGTGGCTTTCCTGAAGACATTATTTTTTCCAAATTATGTTAAAAAATACAACAAAACACTTAAGACACCAACTTACATTGACTTCTTTCTTTCATGTAATATTAAATATTTTTAATTTGAACTCCGTTTCACAACTTAATCTTTTATTGTAATATAATACAATGTATCAAATTTATTAAATTTATTGAATACAATTTTTTATTCAACGAAGTTCGCTGCTTAAGTCTTTTGTTTCATCCATATGAAATTATGTGTAGTGTTTAAGTTTCGGCGCATCATAAACGCATTCGTAAAGAAGTCTACCCCATATATGATTTAATTTTCCGTCGATTCTATTCTATATGTTCATGCTAGACAAGCAGTTCACAGACCAATGAAGAAAGTTGAGTGAAAATGTTGGACTTACCTTCAGCAGCATCAGCATCCTTATCACCATTAAGTAATTTTTTCTCTTGTTGTTGTTGCTGTTGCAATTGAAGTTGTTGCTGGCCGAAATAGTAACGTCGATGATGGAAGCGCTTGCGCGAAAGTGGTGGCGTATTTGGAGCAGTTGTTTCTGCCGTTTCTGCCGTTTCTGTTGTTGTTGCTGTTGCTGTTGCTGTTGCTGTTGTTTCTGTGGCGGGTTTAACCAGGAGATTCACTGGTTCTGCACTTGGCACATTGGCTGTCTGCGCCTCTTCAATCTCTGTCGGCACTGTTGTTGTTGCTGTTGTTGTGGGCGATATGCTGCGCTTGGCCACCAGCAAGGGAGTTGCCGTCTCTGCCTTACCCAAAGGTTCAGGCGTCTTGGGCGGCTGCACCGGTGCGGGTACGGTTGCTGGTGGTGGCGGCGTAGGTGTTGTGTGCGCTCTGAAGCCGCTGTGTATGCTGTGAACGTGTCGAGTTGGTGGCGTGTACGAGCGTGAGACACCGGGCGGTGTGCTCGGCTTGCCATTGTCCACGGGCGGCGAAGGACTCAACGGTGGCACCAAGCGGTCATCTTCGTTTTTGTCCTGCAGCAGATTTTGGGATTCCAAGAGGCGTTGTTGCTGCTGGTGCAGCCGATTCTTGATGAGAAAAATTTTCGGCATTTTAACGGTTGCCTCTTCGTTTTTTGCAAAAAGTTTAAGTTTGAATTTTTTTTATAACTTTCTTTCTCACTGGGTTTACAATCAATCAAATGTAATCATAGTCACTGCCAGCAAAACACTAATCCAAGTTGTGTGTTTTTGCTGGAGCTACGAGTGCCACTGTGTCATTGTACACTGTGCTACTGTGTGTTTGCGAAAGATAATTTTGAAAAATTTTTGAATTTTTTTTAATAATTTGCTGCGCTCACTTTTTGTTTGTAATGTTCGTAAGAATTAATTCTGAGTTGGCACCGCGCGTGCGCCATCTTGTACACTGCATAAAATATTTTTTTTAATTTTTATAAAATTTTTAATTTTTATAGAAAAAGCATTTTTTTTTTAAGTGGAAAAAATATTTTTTTAAAAAAATTTTGTTTTTATTTATTTTATACTCAACAATTTTTGAACAAAATTTTTATTGTTATTGCATGTAATTTTTTTTTTTGTTTTCAATGCAAAGCGTTTATTTTATTTTTCAGTAATTCTTAAACACAAATCTTGTGTTTGATTTTCTGTTCGGGCAGTTTTCTGTTTTCGGTAACGAATAGTGAATATATTCGAGCATTTAATGATTCTACGGTCCGTTTTTTAAATGGTATTCACATCCACTCTTTTTTATTTTTTAAATATTTTTTAAACATCTGTTTTTAATAATTTTTTAGTTAAAATTGAACTGTTTGAAATTACTTTTTAGATTATTTTATTAATTATTTTATACATAAAAAATTCTTTGTTAACTTCCAGGCCTTCAGCCTCCTTAAATCCTTTATGTGCCCGTCAGAACCACAATTTTTTGTATAAAAATTTTCTTATATTTCACTTCTCACACAATTTCACTTTACTTCAACGATGTTCCGATTTTTAGCCTTACGTATAATGCCTTTAGCTTGTTTCTGTTTCTTTGAATGTTTTTCTGGCAGTAGGAAATTTCTTTGCTACACAAAAGTATAGGCATGTATGTATTTGCTTTTTAACTTAGAATTTCAACAAGATCAAGTGGTGATACACAGTCAGATTGATTATTGCAAAGTGACGAACGCGATTTGGAAGCGCTACACGCGTGTATCCTCAACGCTGGATCGTCTCTTACTGTATTCCAGCGGTACTCGCGCACAAGCAGTTAGTCCAAAGTTAGCCCGTTGTGTAGACGTTGGCGACGCCGTCAATCAGCAGCAGCGGTTCATCCAATACCGTCACACACACACACACACACACACGCGCGCGCGCGCGATTTTAGGCGCAAGTGTGTAAAAAGTGTAGTTCAACGCCGACAATGTCGGGCAACGGTGGCGCATCGGCACTTTTACACAGTCGGTCGATCGTTGGCGTTTCGCTGGCGACCGTCACTTCGTCTTTTTAACGATCACTCATAAGAGCAATGCAGGTGCGAGTGTGTGAGTGCCGTTCTTAGATGTTCTTACTTTGTTGTTATTATATATATTTTTAAGGTAAGTTGTTGTTGTTGTAAATGCAGAAAAACACCGTAAGGCGCAGTGTAACGTACGATCAGCGTATGCGGTTAGAACTGAGCACGGCACTCGGCCGATCAGCGTTCTAAGCCGCCTTTCAAGCGCTCGCGCTCTCTGCCTAGAATCGATTGCGTGCAAAAGTGGGTTGACGCAGCAGAGTCGCTCTGTGTATGTGTGCTGAGTGCAGGTAATCTTGACTCAGGTGAGCCCACGACTTCCCTCTTGCAAGTGCTTGGGGTTGTTTGCTTTCCGCGGCCTCAGTGTGAGCTGCTCTCTAGTACCGCTCTCTGTGTGTTATGTATGTGTAGCCGAATATGTGTGTGTTTGTGTTTAACGGTTTTCGCATTTTACCTGTCTTTACTGTTTCTTCTGATTGCCACTTTGTTATTGTTGTCGAGCGCTAGCCTCCAATTGCGCTCACGCACGCATACACTCTCAGTCCAAATTGTCTCACCTGTTGGCCACTTGCAGCGCTTATTAGCTCAGATTTGCCTCACTGGCGCTCTCTCACTCGCTGTGTAGCGCGCTCACGCTCTCATGTTCCTCACTCTTGATTTCATCGCTTACAGTTACACAGCTGAGCGCCAGATCGGCTCTAGCTGTAATGGCCGGTAGCTCCAATGAACTGTTGTTTTTGGTTTGCTCTTCAACCACATGCTTTTGTCATACGCGTACATAAGTCTTCTCAGATCCTCATCCCCACGTTTTGGCACTGGCTTCTACTCAGCACTGCATTCGTATGCTTGCTTAGTTTTTCTTTAGTAGTTTTGCTTTGGTTTCTTGATTTGCGACTTTATTCCGACTTGAATTTGGCTTCGCCGGCCGTGCCGACAGCCAGCGGTCGCGGCTCATAGTTCAGAGTCAAGGTAGAGGTAATACTTGTATTGCCTTTGTTCTATGTCGTTTGTTTTGTTTTTTTTTATTCGTTTTTTTTTACTGCTGTTGTTGTTGTACAGGTTGTACGTTAGTATTAAGCTTGTTGCTTGCCGGTCTTCTTCTTCTTTTTTATCCACAACGCTGTGTCTCTATTATTGCCGGCAAGTTGGCGTTGTTATGTTGTTGTTTTTTCTGCATTTTCGCCGTTTTCGGCCGCATTGGTGTCTCGGCTATTACTTCATACACAACTTTTATATATGCATGTGTGAATGTGTGTGCATGTGGTGGCATATAACTCTTGCTTTAACGATGTTTTTCTTGTTCTTGCTCTTGACTCTGAATTTTTAGCCATTTGCGGTCTTTTTGCTGTTTAGATTTATTTTTTATTTTTGTTTTTATTGTTGTTCTTCGAAATTGTTTATCTTTTTTTGGCCTGTTGCATGTTTATCGTTTTTTTTATCATTGCAGTGCTTGGTGCTTTTTCGCTTTTGACCAAATTTAAGGCAAGCACTGCGTGGTTTCCCATACTGCTATGTATGTATATATCCGCGTGTTGTTGTTGTGCAATAATGATTGTGGAAAAAAATGGGTGTTTGGGAGTCAGTAGTGCTTGGTTTTTGTTACTGCATGCGGTTGTATGTGTACATTTCCGTAGATAATAGGTTAGTTTTTCTCAAGTGAGTTCAGCGTGGTTTCGCTTTTCGATATTTTATTCAAGCAATGAAAACATCATTGAAAGAAAGAAGGATAATTATAATGGTCGTTATATTATTCCTTCTTCACTTCAATATAATATAGACTTTGTGATGACGGCTCTCAAAGATGGTCTAAGTAGTCCATTTTGAAATAATTAGTGGAAGTGCTCTAGAACCAATTGCCGTATCACATGAAAAATTAGAGTTTTTAAGTGGCATATTTGGAACCTCTTCATAATTGTGAGAATTTATATTAAGTGTGTCGTCATTATCTCTCCGCCTCAGCTAAAGTGTATAGACGCTCACGCTCCTTATGTTGAGCGTTTCAAAGTTTTCTGTATCCATTTTTTGAGTTTTTCGGTGAGATGCAGTACGCAGTGAAAATGTTGGACTTTTCCAGTAAAAATTTAAAAACTTTTGTTTCATACTTTTATTATAAGAATTTAACAGTTGGGTTTTCGGTTAACAATTACATGTCTAGGAACTTTCACAAGCACAAAGAGAGCTTTCATTTTTGGAAATAATTAAAATACTAATTCACTTCTATTCACCTTAGCTTAGTTCAGGTGGGAAAATCTTTAGTGATTTGTAGAATTCTTATGATACTTTGAATTTTTAGTGCCATTTGTATAACTAGCAGTAAAGGAGAAAGCTCTGCGAAAGCTTCGTGAAAGCTTTAATTAAGCTATCATTTATAATAACTCAGCGGCATTTAGGGGTACTTAACTATTAATGAAATGTTAGTCACAAAACGTGCGTATATATAAATGTACATATGAACATATATATGTAGATATATCTACAATAGTTGCCATGAAACATTGAAATAAACAGCCACTTGGCAATACTCTTTATTATTCAGAATCCACAAAAAGTCGTGCGAAGAAATTACAATATCCAATAAGAACGTGTGATAGAAATTCGAAAGAACTTCACAGACTACGCCAACTAACGCCCAACTAAAAGGCGCTCTGATGCTCTCACCTCCGATACAAAGAGTACAGCAAACCAGCGATCATGCCACCAGAAGCAAATAATCGTGCAAATGTATAGAATTTCCTAGCACTCTCACTTAACTGTCCACTGTGTTTACCTATTGACTCAGGCATTCGCCTAACTAACGTTATTCATGCAGAGCGCGTGGCCGGTACAGAAAACACACTGACCTATACATGCGCGCAGCTGTCTATCGACATGCACTTGTGTGCTTTGCGGCGAATTCACTCACACACGCGACTATGATCGCAGTTGCGACGAACAAGGAAAGTAATTGCATGAGAAACTGCGCTCTGCGCTCAGCTATGCTGGAGATGAGCACGAAATGCTGCTGCCACCTGTGCGCCACCAGTTCACCAACGTCGCCTGCTTGTAGTGGTGGCCGGTCGTTTGGACATTCGGCCAACAGCAACGAGCTGACCAGCCGATTGACGACGACAAATTTACAGCTATGATCGCCGATGTGTGCGTGCGTGTTTACTTTTGTCTGTATGTATGCTCCTTGACCACTGATTAGCTGTGATTTTATTTGGTTAGCGGAGAGTAAGCATTGAGCGTGGTTTTGTTAGCAGAGCGAGCGCGAGAGAGAGTGTTGTGTTTTATGTGAGCGCTGGCGAGCATTGGTAAAGTGGTCATACCAAAACCGGTTTTGTGGCCCATTACATGATATCTAACATTGACTCTGACTTTGATGCGATTACAAAACAACAAAGGCAACAACAAATACGAACGAGTAAAAATTTATTATTAGTAAGTGCTCCTCACCTACCGATTTGCCAACGGCGTTGTTGTGCCAGCACACGTCCCTTCACAGGGGTACGGGCATTTGCGGTGGGGGACCGCTACGACGTTTTGATTCTGAACGATTCCTCTATGCTGGTTGCTTCTTCAATTTCATTATGCTTCCTCTTTGCTCCTTATTCTTTAGGAGTTAGGTTTTGCCTGCGTGCGTTTTGACTTTTTCGCTTCATTTTTTATTATATATTTTTTTAATCTTTCATTTTTCATTTTGCATTTTCCGTTTTCTTTTGTTGTTTTTGTTGGCTTAAGATACTTGGCATTCAGTGTCGTCCGACGAACGGTACGAATGAAATTAAACTTCACTCTCACTCATCGAATATTCCGTTCTGCTCAAATGCCTTCATACATTTGACTTTGTGTTGTGTGCGTGTGTGTGCGTGTGTTTGCGTGTGTTTGTGTGTGTGTGCACGGAGTGTGCGTGAGTTACGACATACTGTAAGGATTTATAACAGAGTTGCAGATTTAAATAGAATTTTAACCAATATATACGTACATGCGAACTTATGTGTACGTGAGCGGACCTCAAATAAGGAAAATGGTGATCCAAGAGCATTGGAAATATGGAAATCAGACTTCATAAATATATTGAAGACCGCTCCCGACACTATTGTATCTATATACACCGATAACGGATCCAGCTTTATACTCGCCTGAGGCTATATATATAAAGTACCTCCGGAAAATACTTTCAGCCAATGTAATTACTTATCGAGTTAGTGTTAGAAGCGGTATGTTTCTCTATTAAGCAGCATAAGACATTTTCGATTGAAGATTTTCTCATTATCGACATTGGTTAAGGTTACATATTGTGCGGTTAGGGTAGGTTACGTAAATAAGTAAGGTTAGATTAACTTGGATTTATTTAGATTAGATTAGATAAGATTAGGTTAAGTTAAGTTAAGTTTGTTTGGGTCAGGATAGCTTAAGATAGGTCCACTTCGTATTGGATATTGTTTATGCGTTCTAAAATTAAGGGTAATGGCTATTTTCAATTAAAAAAATTCGTTTATATTCAGCAAGAGTACAAACTTAAGAAACATCTGCTTTGAAGAGATGCATTTCAAGAAATGCATTTCTGACACCAAACTTCTCGTCAGCTATTTAACCGGACTTAAATGATCAATTGTCGTATTTTGATTACCTGTCATTTACTTCATACTTCATTTTAATAATATACAATTCTGAAAATCCGAGCACTGACACGATTTTTCTTTCTTTTTTGTTGAAAGCGAACGAAGATTATAAAAATGTACTATCTCTCTATTACCACACTTATTCAATTCCACTTTGGTAGTTATTTATTTTGAAACAATAAAAATTAAATGAAGAACACAACGTCGGCGGCGGTGATTACGCAAACTTTGCTTTGTTGCTCGGTGGCAATTACTTTCGCCTCACGTTTCACTCGTTACACGTCCCAACAATCAACGATGAGCAACAACAACACCAATACTTAAGTCAAGAACTGTAAAAATGTTAAATCAAAAGTACTTCAGTTGTATGTATGTATGTATGTATGTATGTATGTATTTGTAGATGTATATACATATAAAAAAGTGCTTATGTACAAATTATGTATTAAAGAATATAGAGGAATAGTTGTACCATGAAGTATATTTGTGGTTAAGTATGCATATATGGTTGGTGTACTTAGCATATGTGATGAGAAACCTAGTGGTTACTTAAATAGCAATTGTTGCCAAGAAATATGTGTGTCAGACTATGTGATGTATATATATATATACATATATATATATACATATATATATATAAATATATGTATATGAGACATTTGCTAGTGTCCAGCTAATTGGCACGGCATTTGATTTTGAAAAGGTGAAATATTATTAATTAAAACTTAATTAAATTGTAGACGGGCTAGATTTCTTGGTATTTATACATAGAAAGTTGCACGCTTTTCCCAGTTTTTGTAAATTTTTTTTAGCAAATGAAACCAAATTTCACTGAAAACCTGAACCGTCTATAAAAAATTAATTTTTTAATTGAAAATTTGCAATTTCAAACCTTTTTCAACTTCATTTTATTGACTGTGATTTACTTGATGGCACGACACCACGATTTTGATTTTTTTAATTGTTGTGAACTTCATAAGTTTGTGTGTCATTGTCAAAGAGGAAGACCCAATTTTGAATTCTTTTATCGAAGACACTTTCTAAAGCATTAAATATTGAAACAAGACGTGTTTTCTTGCAAGTGTTGTTTTACTATCGAATAGTACGAGCCAAGAAATTAAACAGATGCAGAGAGAAGAGTTAATTAAGGCATGGTTTGTAGAAGACTTCTTTAAAGAGATATTCCTTGCTGCGATTTCCTGATCTTCGCTGCAACCCTATTTTATGCTTTTCGAAATATTCAATCGGTAGTTTGAAGTAATGTGAAATTTTCCTTAAAATGTCTGACTGACGAATCGATTCTTTAAGATTACAGTTTCACAACGTTACCTCTATTTATTGTCAAAAAATTCAGACTTCATAAACTATAATATCATGGATTCTCCAAGTCATTATCAGCAAATATAAGAAGCAGTAAATATTTAACGTTCTCACGACAGTCGGAACGGAACCGGAGCCTTTTTACCCGAAGGAAGACTCTCAATTCTATGCATTCCTATAAATTATTTAGAGTATCCTATCTGCTTTGCAAAAACAAAAATAGCATTAGATTACCACTTGAATATCAGACAAAGTTCTTGTATTTTCCAAATGAGTAGTCATTAGTAGTTCCATTGACACCCGACATAAGTTGGTAAAATTTTAACGGTTAAATAGTGCTCTTCTGTGATTTTGTATGGTGCTGGAGGAAGATATTAGAATCTATATAAAAAAATCTAAAAATTTAAGTTGACTAAAATCTATACTGTAAGACTAATTAAGCCCAAATACCAAAGTACCAAGTACCAACTACCAAAATATCAAGTACCAAATATACAAATTTTTGTTTTTTGAAATAAACAACCGACTTTTGTTTGGCGGAACAAATACTCATCAAATGTCTAATAAAAGTTGAATTTTATTCCACAATATAATGGCGCGTTCATTAAGCACCACATACTAGAATATAACAATTATTGGCTAACACCTTGCTTTGCTAGACGAGTGCTTGCCGGTCTGCTTCTTTCTTCTTCACATCCTCTGCTTGGCACTGCGAGCGAACGGGGGGCTCACAGCGCCACTCACATAGTACCACTCTTTGCTCTGACGTTCAACAGTTTTTCCCGTTTCCACTTTCAGTCACAAGCATACATATCTACAAATACATATATATATATAGAGATATTTACAAAGTGGTTTGCGTTTTGTTGCTCATTTAGCGGCGACGTCTTCACTTGTTCTTTCCTTCCTGTGTCTAGTTGTGGTTGTTTATTGCTGGTAATATCCGTAACTGCATGTACATAACTTTGCGTATGTATATACATATGCGTGTATATACTTTAATGTGTGCATAACTATTAATAGTTAACTAAATGTGTATATTATGTATGTGTGATTGTGTGTCGGCTTGTCGCTTCGTTTGTTGGTTCGCTTGCACTTTGTTTGTTTGTGTGTGTGTGCGGGTGTATGTGTTTTGCAGTACGAACTACTTAACTAGTGGCAAGCGCTGGTCTATGCACTTCTCCTCTACTTCTTATTCTGTTTCCTTTCGCTCTTCTATGCACCTTATTGCCACTTGTTTGCCTAGCCTACCATGCCGCCCTCTTTTCTATGTTGGCGATGGCAGGTTCTTCGCTTGGTGCTTTAAGTTCTTCACCTTCCTTTCTTCAATATATATATTTATATATATATATATATATATGTATATATCTTATGGATTTACCGTCCCGAGAGACTCGTCCTCGGCTTCTTCTTCATATTCCCTCATTGAATTCTTTATCGCTTGTGTTTCGTGTGTGCTTTCAAGCGTTCTGTGCTTGACTTATCATTTGTTGTTGTTGATTATGTTGTCTTTGTTGTTGCTTAATTTTTGTTCTTGCTTTCTTTTACTTCTTATTGTTGGTGTGCTGTTTATTCTTATTGCGTTTAGTACAATCTTCATACATGCACATTAATGTGATTGTTGTTGTTGTTTTTGTTGTTGTTGTTATTGTTGTTGTTGTTATTGTTGTCTTAGCGATCCGGCAATATTTTTGCTAAAATACCTGTTTAACCAGTTTCCACATTTATATATACATAAGTACCTACTAACGTACTAACACTGTTATAGCGGATTCATTGCTGGTTCCGTCCGTCCAGCGATAGCGGCAGCGACAGCGTCATCGGCGACGCGGCGGCAGCGGCATGAGCAGCATGGCAATGCCGTTGTGGTCTTCTTCGTTTTGGTGGGCTCTTTGGTTGTCTGCTTTGCTGTCGGGAGCTGCATTGCTTTGGCTCTGGCCAAACCGACTATTGTTGTTGATGTTGCTCAAATTACCGAAGGAAGCAATCGCATGTTTTATTCTTCTTCTTCTTGCGACTCGCTTCGATGTTTTCATCCAGCGCGGTCGCATCGCTGGCGTTTAGATCTTCCTTTGCTTCGCTGCTGCAGCATCTTATTCTATCTTTGGTACAAGTTAATGTTGTTGCACTGCTTGTTGTTGTTTGTTAAGTTTTTTTTGTTGTTCTTGGTCTTTGCTTGTTTTGCTTGTTTGTTGTTTATCTTTGTGCTGGCTCTTTTTGGCCGATGGCCTTAAGGATCGTTATCTGCATTTGTTATGAGCGGTTGAAATGAGCTTTTGTGTTGCGACTGAATTGTTCTTTTTTGTAATATCCAACAGAGAAGACATAAGGTTCTAAAGGAATTTCTGATAAATTTGTATATTAGATAAACAGTGGAATATATTGCTGGAATTTCGCATGGAATGAGTTATAGTTTGTATATCGAGTGTAAAGTCTCTCGATTACATATACAGAGATCTTAAATATGTAATTTGTTCCATATCCGCAAAGCGTCATTATACATTTCAAAACATTTTGAAAATTTTTCTTAAATGACTGAATGAATGAGAAGTATGCCTAGCTATGAATAGCTCCATACTTTTCTAAATAACCAGCACCGAACTAATCTGAACTAATTTGTAATTGATTCAGCTCAAGAAGACCCGTTTAAAAGAAGTTGAGAATTATTGATTTTTTCTTCTAATTCATCTGAATACTTCTCAGCAACTTTGCTGCTGATAACGAGAGTAAATTAACTTTTCCATTAGTTCCAAAGCAATAACTCGTTCTGATTAATGAATAAGAGAAGTGTATGACCTCATTCATTCCAGTAACAAATGTCTACGAGAACTCCTTCAGTATATTGGTGAGAACGACGGATTCAGAAGATTTTTGTTCTATCGTAAATCCGAAATTTTTTGAGCTATTAAAAGATTTAACTGTTATTTGAAAAATGCTTCGATACGAATATGATATTGAAAGCGTTGGAACCACTTTTATCATCTGGAAGGTGCCTAATGAGGACGACGATACACTGACATGATATATCACAACAATTTCTATTATATATGTATTTACGGAGAAAAGTCGGGATAATCATTTTTTGGAGAATAAATTCTTAAAAGGCGCTACTTTGGTTTCAGTAGTTGTCGAAAAACTGAGTCGACTCTCGTTGAACGAAAGTCTCTTATATGTGGATTTACTTAATATTTGGCGGTTGCTAAGGGTACTGTAATGTACTTGTGTATAAGCAAAAAACAAAATGAATAAGTTCAGACTTCTCTAAAGTTCTGGAATTGGTCTAGATTTTCAACGGTTGCGGAGCTGTCGAAAAATTGAATTTACAAACATTTCATTGGCCAAAATACTGGGCGTGGAAAAATAAAAGAAATTCTGGATGAAACGTATTTGAAGAGCTCCACTTCTTGGTAATTAATGATGCATTTCCGAAGGTATGTGAAAAACATATAATGTCCTTGGAGGCGACATAGAACTTCTAAAGCATGCTTGGAGAAGCTCGGGCAAATATTTAAGAGAAAGGGTGGCTGCTTAAGTTTCAGGAGTGAGTGTCTTCAGACTTTTAGATATGTATTATAGATTTGTGTAGAACTGATGATGATCAAAAACAGAGATATACATATCCAACTTTGGAATGTTGGAAACATAATAACTTATCTGCATAAAATCAGCAAAATAAGAGAGCACGCCTAGAAATGAGATACTGTACTTTAATTACCTTCTCGCTGTTCAATGTGCAGTTTCCACTTGGAATTCAAATTTCTTCTCCAAAGATGAGCAGTGTCAGTTCAGGAATGAGCTTTTCTGACAAAAGCCCTTCAAATAAACACGTTAAGCTTTGCAGAACTCAAAGCAAATAAGCTCATGTTTTATATGTTCTAACTAACCAACAATAGTTTACTTCTTGATATAAATTGATTAAAATCTTTCCTACACTAGGAGTTTTTTCTGTTCGACACAGCTTTCTAGTACTTAATAGGTGTAATGCGACTAAGTTTGCTTATGTTCAAGGTATTTCGAGAACAGCTGGTCTTTCTGCATTATTAAAAGCATTAAAAGCATTATTTTAATCTTGTTTATGATTGATTTGTCTGATTAAAGTGCTGAAGTCTTGTTATTAAAAGATCAGCGTTGTTGGTAGTCTTTTAATTTGCTGATTAACCAAACAAAGGGCAACTTTAAACTCACTTCTCGTCCGTAATTACAATATCGTGCACTCAAAGCTCGCCGAAATGAGTATCATTAAATGTTCAAAAATCGATCAAGTTCACTTAGATTTGGTGCAATAAAAATTTTCCGCTGAAATCGATTACAGTTTTTCTATATAAGCGTATCTCCTAAGAAAATCGAAACGTTTCGTAGCTTAAAGTTGTTATTATTGCATTTAAACTGATGTAATTGCCTGCTGGCTTTAATGGCTTACCACTATATGTATGTGTGTATGTGTGTATGTGTGTGTATGGGTATGGCATAGTGGCGAATGAGGCAAGTGTCTATAACGAGCGTAAGAGATAGCTAACTCATTTGGTGACTTTAGAACTTAACTGCTGGTTTACGTAATAGTTTGCATGTACGTATGTGTCTATGAATGTATTTGTGCGTTTATAATTAGAAGATTAAAAAAGCTAGAATGAATGTTATAAAAAGCCACAAAATTACTTCAATTCGACTTCAATGCCAAGGTGAGTTTTCTAACTGCCACCCAGCACCTCTAATAATACTGAAAAAGCTAACACCAAATGGACATACACACACACATTGACGCGCATGCGCAAACATAAAAATTCATTGCCAGTGTAATGAGCAGCAATTTTAATTAAATTTTAACACCTCAAAAGCACACGGAAATTTGATAAAGCCACTGAAACAACAACAACAAAAATATAACAACTAAACGACAGAGGTACAAAAACAAAAACAATAACAAAAACAAAGAAACTGCCAGCCAAATACGCCGTTTTCAACCCAAACTGTAAGCAAAGCTTAAGCAAATAAAAATAAATAACATTGTTCATCATTAGCCGCCTTGCTGGCTTAGTCGCAGTTTAGCTTAGACAGTTTAGCCTTTGCGCTGAACTTCCGAAAAGTTTAAGGCAACCACATTTGCTGCTGTGGCGAATTTATGAGAAGCTAGCGCTTAGCCTTTAAAGGTTTCAGCGCTGGCTGACGCATTTACGTATATTTAATTACATATGTATGTATGTGTGTGTGTGTGTGTGTGTGTTTGTGTGTGCCCAAGTAGTTGGGCCGGTATGTTTGTGTATCTATTGGGTTATCGCATGGCGACAGTTGGCAGCCATCAATGGCAATTCAATTGTTGGCGACGTCTAGCGAAGTGTACTTAGTTTTATGCACACATACATACATGCATACACACGTTGGCATAAGCGTAAACGCACGTAATTAGCCGTAACGAAGTGCGCACACCGCAAGGTGGTGGTACAAGTACGCTAGCAGTGCGCACTTGTACGAGTGCGCGTGTGTGTTGCTGAGCGGAAATAATTTGAATAAGGGCAATAAATTTCGGGCTCATTACTGGTGCCATTTTGGGCATATGCGAAATGGTGCGCCTAGCGATCACTAATTTTCACTAATTCAAAATCAAGGGTTATGCAATTAGTTAGGGGCGTCGAACTGACTTACTTAATAGATATTGGCATCATGGAAGGCAGTTGACGGCCTAATGTTGGGGCGGGTTTCTAATCAGTATTTGGCATATTTGTTTGCATTTTTAATATTAAAGCGTCAGTAGAGGCTTACTCACGGATGATAGTGCATGAAGTGTTCAACCGACAATCCAAAAAACACAGGTTTAATGTGAGCTTAGTTTCGATATCGAAAACGCTGAGATTATATACCGTTAATATATTATTTAGCTTAAATTTTTTAGATTTTAGTATTTTTTTCCAGCGATATTTGATACCGCTGACATTTATTCAATAATAGAAATCGAAGTGTTCTCAAATAACTTGATTAACTGTAGACTTTTTCTCCTAAGTTTAGACGAGTCTCTTAATATTACAGTTTTCCTTCAGATTTGCAAAAATGAGACAACTTCAAGGACCCATATCGCAGCAGTCAGAGGTGTGCACTGCCAATTTGCTGAACCCGTTGTCGATTTCGACCAACATCAGAAATAGTTTTCTCTTGGAAAGTGATATTGAAAGTTCCCTAATGTATTTCTGGCAAAAAAAAACTAATAAAAATTCATTAGTAAACCGAGACAAGAATATATCGGCGATGTAATGGATAAATATAAGCTAGCCTTTATCAAATATTTGAGCCAGATAAAGATTTATGTAGTGCTGCGTATTTATTGTATTTTGACTTAGATTAAGATAGCGAAGATGATGGTCAGTTCAAGGTTATTCTGGCTGAGTGGGCATTTATCTGCTCTTCAAATTAACCTCAGCTCACCTCAACAGACTGCCGATGGGCTCAGGATGCTTCGTTTATATATAGAGGTTTCTTTCGTTTCATGGATTCGACTGAGCTTCTCTGAGCAAAACAAATATATTGTCGGCCTTAAAGGCACCTTAAAATTTGTCACTTTTTAAACGACGAACGAAAAAGCGATGAAGAGGTGAAAAACTCTCTTCGTTTTAATGCTGGTTTTATGGAATATAAAAGTTTGAGCGATTATTAATGAAACACTATGTGTTTTATGAAAAAACGCTGCTCTGTGCCGGACGAGGCGAATACTCGCAGCTGGTTTGCTAAATCCCAAGGTGATGAAACCTTTTCAAGTTCTTCATTAAATGCTTTCCGTCGTACTAATATATGGTGTGGAAATTTTTGACAAGAGCTGATTTCGATAACGAACGCTTGGAGCGTTCCAAAAAGACACAACGTCTTCGAAGTTAAGAGACAGAGAGTATCATATAAGTTCAGCGAAACAAATCAACCTTGCTAATCGCAAACGGAGACACTCCGTCTCTGTTCAGCAAGACGAAACTTTGACAAAAGCCCTAGCATAATTTTTGTTAAACAAGATCTATATTAAACGCCTAAAATTAGCTTCTAGTTAAGCGATAATTGAACAACTTATTTAATTTGATTTCAAAATTGTGCTAACTAGTATAAAATAACACCTGTCTGTAAATAATAATACATATAATTCATAATGTATGAATAATCAACTGTAAGTATCCGCCTTATATATAGTAACTATGTATGTATGTATGAAAAATCACAATTTGAATGCGTACGCACACTCCGCGCATGCTCCGTGTACGCGCAAGCAGTACGAATTGCGGCTTAAGGCGATTAAGTGTCATTAACGCTAAGAAACACTTTTATTGTAGCAAATCAAAAAAATAAAAAAATAAACAAAAAATGAACAAAACAAGCAAAAAACGACGAAACTAATAAAGCTATCAAATGATTTCGGACAGAGAAAATGGAAATTTAAAACATATGTATGTATGTATATACATACATATAAAATGGGCTCGCAATAGGTTAAATGTAACAAATTATAACAAGCTTACAAACACGCGCACATGCGCATTTTGTATGCGAAATGACATACAGTTATTTGCACATGAATAAAAGATAAGGGGTGAAGAAGTATCTGGGCGTTAAAGGGTCTCTATTACATAAGTGCTTACATATCTACATGTATGTGTGGATATATTCGTATAATAATTTTCAATACCCAAATGCGGTAAAATCCATTCCAGTAAATGCATCAGTTTTTGTGCGCAGGCAAGCCAGCGTTGAGATTGTTGTTGTTGTTGGCTACCAATAGCAGCGCACTGATCGAGATATTTATGAGCGAGCAAAAAATCAACTGCTAACATTCACACACACACACACACGAGTTTACATATGTCCAACACACATACATACATACAAATACATACGCTCGTAGCAGAGCGAAACAATAGCTTGAAGCGGCATCCGAAATAAAGTTCAAATTCAAATCGAAAAATTCAAGTTCATGATGAATGTCTCACGTGCGACTGACAGCGCGCAGCGGTGGCAATGACAGCCATTTCGGAGGCGCAATACACTCACAATGTATACGTGAAAATAATAGCAAAAACAAAAAAGCAAAAAAACAAAAAAAAAACAAGGCAGAGTATAAAAAACAACAACAATAGCAATAAAAAGCACTTCGAATAGTCAGCTTGAGGCAGTTGGAGTCGCGTCGGTGTATTTTGCATTTTGGTTTGTATGCATAGTTTTGTTTGTGTTGTTGTTGTTGTTGTTGCTCTTTTTACGATTTCGATGCTGTTGCTTATTGTTGATAATAAATTTGATTGCGATGATGATGATGGTGACTTGACTGAACCGGTAGCTGCTGTTGTTGGTGTTTTGTGGTTTTACTGCTGATCTAGAAGATAGTGCATAGTGTAACTTAATCTGCTGGAAATGAAATAAAAATGCAATAAAAATCTCGAAAAAGAACTTTAAACGTAATGCTCAAATGCTTTCAAAAATGTTAGAAGGGTTTCTCCAAAAATTTTTACACGAAAAATAAAAATTCGATACTCCAGAGGTTTGATCAAAGTTGCAGTTGAAAATACATTCTAAATAGGGTTACCAACAGTTTAAAAATAAAATTTCGGATGATTTAAAACCAATGTTATAAGATTGGTCCCAATGATATGATAATATAAAGAAAGGGGTTTGCTATAGCTTGTAGTTAAAAATAAATTTATTTAAAAAAATTTATATATATTATAGAATAATATAGACTATATATTCATAAAGAAATATCAGACGAAACGGTTTCAAGAAAGATTTTTGTCCGATATATTTTTTAGAAGGGTTGTCAGCTGTTTGAATAAATTAGTTCATTTGCATGAAATTATAATATAATATATAAAAGTATTTATGAGAATTTATTAGAGAATATTTTGAAGTAGAAATATTTTGCTTCCTTCCGTACTTCGGCTTTGTGTAAGAGTTGTACAGACTCTTCTCAGACAAATCAGACTTCCAAATTATAAAATTCCACATTATATTTATGAAACATATATTTCACATTTTATATTTATTTTCCCTCTCATTTACATACATACACACATACGTCAAAACATTTCATTACAAATAATTTTCTATTTCCACTTGGCAGCCGCATACTCCTTACAAGATTAAGCAATGATGAATCTATAGGAGTGTGCATATTTACAATGGCTAATACATCAAATAAAGCGAGGCAAGGTAGATAACACCGAAGGGATAAACTCCACTCAGCAGTTGCTTTTCTCACATGCGTTTATATTGTTGCAAATGCGTTATGCCAATTTGACGAGTCATCGCTTTCCTGCTGATAGGAATAATGTACTTCCTTGAAGGATAAATTCGCTGAGCGACCGTTAGGCCGCTTGTCTTGGAATCTTAGAATTTCTAACCAATCAGCGGCAATTTCCTTTTGAAAGGATTAAAATATCCTGAGGGAGGCTACGCTTATGCAAACAACATTCATAGTACCGAGCAGTAGGCGCACATAAACCGGATTTTTGAGGGAATATTAGAAATAGAGTGTAATCTTACATGTTGGTCAAACAAAAACCAGATAACTCTACAAGAAAAGTTGTGCGGCAATTTTTGATGATTCCGGTTTGCAATTGTCATGAAAATGAATCGGTAAATATTGTAGTAACGTAATAACACACGGTTTTATATATATATATATACATGAAAGAGAGATTGGTGTGAAAATAATTGCAAAATATAATCGGAAAATTTAAAAACTCACCACTCATTATTTTAGTTTATAATAGTTCTTTTAAAAAATTCGAGAACATCTTGAATAAATACTGACCACTTTTCTTGAGATAATGCAACAAGCTTTTCTTGCATGACGATCATATTAGTTTTTGATGCCCGAGGACATCAATCAGCCAAGTGAAGTTTCCATTCTTATTAAGGAACTGTATATTCTATATTCTTAAAGTGTAAAAGGTGGTCGTAAATAAAAAATAATGGTCTCAGATGAGATCTGTTAATAATTCAGTATATGTAATTATAGCGAGACGTTTGCTTTAGACAGACAATCGATGTTAATTTTTCCAATCCTTAAACTGAATACCCATGTGAATTAAGCACTTTTTTCTTAACTTAACTAGGCGAGGAACTGTACTTGCGCATTACCTTTATTCCACAATTTCATTATGCGCCTAACTATAGGCGGTGAGATTTTTACTCAATTGCTGCCTACCTGCAGTGTGGGTTTGAATGCGCGTAGTTAAAATGAGATATAAAAAATCGATGGCAAACTGTGTTCGAATCGAATACATTTCGAGAAATTTAAATGACTTTAAATGTCAAACTTGGAACTCTCACTGCAAGTCAAACACATAAATATTTGAAAGTTGTTTACCGTTTTTTTTTTTCTTCAATAGATGAGCGGAGAAAATAATTATCGATCCAGTTTCTCAACTCGCTGTTTGACTTAAAATGCACTTTAAAGCTAATGTCAAAGCAAATAAAATAATAACACCTCATCTTATTCATTAAATGAAATTTCTGAACACTTTTCGCCTATATGAAAAAGGTGAAAATTAATAATTAATTCATACTTTTGTGGAAATGAAATCGTTAAAATGGTAAAAAATTTGGTTTTCAGACATTTTCCATCTATTGAAATCGAAGTTATTTTAAAGTTAATTGCTTTTTTTGTGTTCAATAACACTTTTCTTAACTACAATCAGTTGCTTTGCCGTTAATTTAGCTACAGTTTGTAATAATATTTTGGTATTAATGCCGCTACGCTTCATTGATTAGCTGTTAAGCGAACGTGGGAGCAACAAAAATGCATCGAAAATATCTTTGTGTGCTTGTATGCGAGTATGTTATGGAGTGGCAGACCGGTCGAAAATATGTAAGTATGTATTAAAATTTGTTTAATGCAAATTATTTTAACAAAGTAGTCTTAATACAATAGCAAGTACAAAAGCAGCGAGATTTTTCAATAATAGCTTTTTTTCCATATATTTACAGCAGCGTCCACACCTCGCCCACCAAGTATTAAGTCTATTAAGCGCTTACTAGACATCTTCCGCCTTCGAAATCCTTAATTTTCGCATTAAATCCCAGTAGAGACGGAAGCTGCTAACAGTTAAGCCAGCTGGTTGCTTTGAAAACGCCACAATTTGTATGCTGATTTAATTACAGGTATAAAATAGTCCACTAAGTGACCGTTAAGCTCGAAGCCAAAGCTCATAAAATTATTATTTATTTTTAAACAATTGACGCCTACATGCTATTGATTTGTATATATATATATATATATGTGTGTGTATGTGTGAAAGCTTAGTAGGTGAGGCTTAAATGGTTTTCATTGAAAATACAGAAAAATGCGCTTAAAATGCCGCTAAGTATTAGAAATGAAAAATCCACTGTTTACATAGGTGATCAAATGTTGAAAGTTTACAAATCAAAAGTCAAACGCTCATTCAATGGCCACAGCTTCTCTATAGATGCGCCATACAAATTATTATGACACGCCTCAATGCGATGTGTAAATAAAATGGAAATGTTTATATGCTTCGCAGTGCATAATTCTAACACAAATGACGACAACAATAGTTGTTACACTAGAGGCAAGCACCAGTAACTTATCTTGACCAAGACACACGCTTATGAGAGGCAGCGACCAAACGACATGTGATAATGAACGGGGCAGCCAACACATACTGCCAATACACACCCATATATATTTAAAGCACTCGTGTGCGTTTCCGCTGGCTGTGGATGCTGTTGGCGCGCGCACGAAAGGTGAATGGTTGATGTGTGAAGTGAATGAATTTGATGGGCGAAATAAAATCTCTTCAAGTGTCTCTAATTAACATAACGAAGCACACACACACACATACACAGTAAGGAAAATGAACGAAACTTCAGCCACCGAAGTTGGATTTACTTGCCACACACTCCCCGGCGGTTTTTTGATATCATAATGTGGTGATTTAAATGATAGCATTATGCTAATTCTAATTTAATCGGAAATTATTGTGACAAAAGCTGGGGAAAGGCAGACGAGCAACGTTAACGTCGGCTGCAAGATATGTATTAAAAATTTAAAAAATGATAATGCCTCAAGAAGTCGCTTCAAAGTTCACCGTTAGCGGTGTAAAGTGAACGTAAAGTAGCATTAGTTGAAAAGATCACTTTTGAAAATAATTAATGTGTAGCTGTCGAGCGGCGAGAAGCTTCTGTCGAATGGCTTAAACTAGTGGCGAATATTCGCGAAGTAAATGAACCAAAACGAATCGAGTTGGCGTAAGCGTAGAAGTACTTAACGTGTAAGACGGGATATTTCGAAGCATCGGTGGTTTGTTTTTAATAAAAAAATTTAACCGCATTCGTTTTGTTAGCTTGATAACGGTTTATTTATCAATTTTTATAAATTTTGTTTAATTCATAACATTTTCCTTTCCTTTCTCAAAATTTGTTTCATTATTGACTTCTTCTCACTCATGCAATCTGTGATCACTGGAGCGGGAATTCAGGCTAATTGTTGTTGTTGTCGCAATATGCAAATTCCAAATCTTTGCTTACAGTCCTACTTTGGATTTGAATTTGCCTCTTTCACTGCTTCCTTTAGACTGCTTTTTCCTTCCTTGTAATATGTCAGACTACCAGGATAGCTTAAAAGCGTTCATAAAAAAATTCTTTCATCCATCTTTTAATGGGATAATAAACAAAAATAGCTTAGGGTGAGCAACAAACTTATACGTCGATTGTGGAGCTGAAAATATGAGTTATATGAGAACTTATCAATCGAAATTGTTCTAAAAAATTTCACCCTACCTTCGACGAGTTCACCTAACTCAACTCCATATTCCTGATTTATGTCCTTTTCCAGCAACTTATCATCCAATCATCCAAATTTGGACCTTTTCTGCCCTCTTAATCCCTTTCTTCCATAAGCTTGAAGGTCAATTTATACCAATGGCTCTTGTAAACCTTTTGGTCCATAAAAGCATCCTAGTTAATTGTAAAGTGCTTAAAGAGATCACAACTTTGGCAGAAAGCCATATTTACTAGAACCATATTTACTACAAACAAAAAGTCGACTAAGTTGAGGGTCAGAATATTTTTTCCTTCATATTGATTGGAAATATACAATATATACAATACAATACAATACAATATGGGCTCGCCAAATTTATTAAATGGACATACTATTCACTATATTTTGTAAAAAGTCTTATATATTTATAAAACTCTATGTGACATGTTCTCCAATCGAAGCACTACGAAGTCAAGTAAGTGCATATTTGGGTAGAAACAAGTTGATAATATCAGAGGTTTATGAACCTAACAACATAATTAACGGCAAATTGACAATTTATTTTCAAAATGTCACATTACCACTATCTCATACATACATACATACAATACAATTTTATTCTTTATTTTTGTTTTAAAACGAAACGATTTTATTTTAAGAGGCTTTAAACTGCGGCAATCAACGCCAGTTGCCTACTCATCGGCCAACGCACGTTTATTTTATCAATCGCTACATATACGATATTAGGTATTTATATGTGTGTGTGTATGCTCGTTGTACAGTAATGGACTTACATTCATTTACAGGTAAACACTCGGCTCAATTGAAGTGCGTAATTTATTTGAAAAGATTAGCAAACCGCTAAGTGTAGACATGAACGTATCCGATGTAAATGCATGTGTATATGGTATGTATGCGCATGAGTATGTACATAAGTACAGTTTAAAAAATTCCAAATAACTTCATTGAGAAAATTCGTTTGACTTCCTCATTGTAATATACTTTAACTGGTCTAAGCTATTCCTAATAGGCTTAAAAGTAGTAAATATAATTTTCACTAGCCTTTAATATAATAAAATTTTGAAAGAACAGTTTCAGGAAGGGTGATCTTCGATTTGATAGCACGAGTGTGTTAGAGAACTGAAGTTGAACATATGACCACGGATCAGTTTAATAGTTACGGATCTCATTTGAATTTCACCACACGATGTCGTATTATTTCTCAAGCTATTAAACGGCCTCAAGAAGGATGTCGAGTTAATTGCCGCGATTTGTGTTACATGGCGAGTATTTCTGATGATTATTTTAAATATCTTCAATATATATAGGTATTATGTAATTTCGGTATTTCGGGATCAAAATTCGGAGTAATATATCGAAAGATATACTCGCCGAAATCCCCGCCAAAAATTATTAACCTATAATTCATGCTGTGCTAATTATTAGTCACTTGCGCCACCTGGCGGATGTTTTACAAACCTGCTTTCCATACTTTTGGACATCTATTTTGGATAAGATACAAATCAATTAAATCATTTAAGTAGCTTGGAATAACACCCGAATACATACATCGAAAGGGTAAGTGTCAGACAACGTAGTGTTTGAAATTGGTAGAGCTGTGAGGAACTTGAAGTTGGTTAATTTTCAGAAAAAATAAATATGATATTCTTGTGACTTTTCCTTCCAAAACTTTTAAAGTCAACCTAAGATCTTAAATAATTTCATTTCAAGAATTTGTGAAGATTATTTCCAAGTGTATTTTTGTGGTACATTTGGAAAGAATATTATCTAATTAGCTTTTTGCTAAGTTGTCAAAGCCAAAACCGCGTTAGGAAAGACGCAGAAAACATACGTTCATTTAAACAAACATAGGCACATATATGTAGGTATATACATATATACATACACATGTATATGAAAGTAGGAAGATAGCAAAATAAATATTGGAGCTTAATGTGTCTTTTTGTCGTCTTACACATTTGACATATGTATACATGTGTATTGTATTTCTCAATTTGTGGATTCGTAGAAGGGAAGAAGAACGGAAAACAAAACAAAGGAAAAAACCACTTTGCGGAAGAAACAACTGGACCGACGGACCGACGGACCACCGCACCGATGCGCGGCGCTTTGTAATGGACACGCAGAATTCCCATAATGTCAAGAACGTTTGGCGCTTGAACCCGAGCAAAACCTGAGCGAACAGTAGCGGGTTTTATAACAACAGCAAAAAGAAAAAAAAAAGCAACCATAATGGTCAAATGATTGAACTCATATGTATTTACTCGCATACGAGATGTGTGTGTTTGGGCGTGTGTATGTGCGTCACAAATGGAAGGGGTAACAACAAAATAAAGCTGTCGGCGTGACCGGTGAGTGGTATGTCAAAGCAGCAATAATGCCACCACCAAGTAGATAACAAAAGCAAAAACAAACAAAATCGCTGAAATGGAAAAAAAAAAAACTTGCTCGCGGCATTAGAAATAGCAACTAATCTTACAACAACAACAATGATAACAACAACAATAAATATTACAAGAGACATAGCTACCAAACTGCAATTGTAATAAGTATTAAATAGAAACGACACAGGTTCCAACATTTCACGAAACAAGTTAGACGCTCCGCTTATGTTGCTTAGCAATCGCTCATCGCGCCAACTTCACTTCAAATAGCTGTACTTAATGCTTGGGAAAATTCTGGAAATGCAAAACTCATAGCTTCTTCATGTTTGGTTTTTGTTGTTGGTTTAATTTTTGGTTTTTCTAGCCGTCTTAGCCGCACTTACGCGCGCAGTTTTATTGCTTAATATGAGTAGCCAGCGTTGTTATTGTTGTTGCTGTTGTGTATGCGCATGATGACCGGCGGTGTTGGTTCTTGGTGACGGTACCATATGCGTTTTGTTCACATGCCATACACTGTTTGTTGTTGTTGCAACTACTAGCACATTTGAAAGAAAAGCCATGAACTCGCTTACACTTCACACACACATACACACATACACTTCCGCTTTCCATGCTTGCATGCTTGTCATGTTGCAATTCTATGACTCATTTGTGGCAATCACCGGTGGGTTGATATGTTTGCACATTACACCATAATGGGCGGCTAATGAGGGAATTCACTTCTTGCGCCCTCGGGTGCCGAAAATTTTCAAGAATTGAAATTATATGGAACAGAAATTGCCTCTTGGAATTACTTAAATCGGTCAAAAATTTTGTTTCCACAATGAAATAGTATTAGGTCTCTCATGCATATAGCATGAAATGTGCTAGTTATGAGGTAGATAGTCCCTGATATTTTTTTTATAGATAAAGAGCCCCGAGAGTTTCAGGCTCGGTGTGACAGCAATCAGCCTTTTTCCCTTATTTTGATGATGAATATAACTCAGCTGTGATACTCACCTCAATACTGTGCAATACTGTGAGTGGCGAATTGAACTAGTGGAATTGGTATAAATAAAATAGACTGGTATAACCAAATGCAGATAGAATAATTTTGATGATTTTAGCACTTCAATGACATTGAATCCAATTGAACGATTTTTCTTTTACATGTGTCTTTTGTAGCAAGCGAACTGAGTTCAAAAATAATGAGTAGAGTAGAGTCGAATCGAACACGACTACTATGACTTTGGTCTAATGTTTGTAAGCTGCAGAAAGAGGAAATATAAAATTGATCTATATAAAAACTTAGAATGGTAAGTCAATGAAGCCATCAGTATTTTGGAGCATAGACTAGTCCCTCGATTACCTTGTTTTACCTCAGAAATATATACCTCAGAAATAAAAATAATATAATATAACCTCGACTTCTTGTTGCGACTTCTTCTTGTTCTAAATAGGAGACAACATCTTTTCCAATTTAATAATTTTCTTACTTCTTGGTTGAGTCAAGTTCATAAAAGCTTTCCACAGAGCCTGGATGGAGCCTTGGATTTTAAACTTCATAAAATATTTGAAATTCTATTTATTTGCTCAAAGTTATTTAATATTGTCCGCTTTCAATGGAAAACTCATTCACTTCTTTTTTTTTACTTTATAGAACACGGAACCAAAGCGATTGTTTACAACGAAGGCAGTCGTAAATTTTGAGTGGCTTAGAAAAATGGTCTGGCTCCTGGTAGCTATTGGGTTGTTCGGAAAGTCATTTCGTTTTTTTTGGGGAACATGAAAGACAGTTTTCGTATAATGAATAAATATTTTATTAAATTATATATTGGCCATTCTGGTCCAACACCTTTTGCCATCTTTCTGGCAGTAACATAATTCCCCTCTCATAAAAGTTTTGGTCCTTGCTGGCAAAAAACTCGTCCAGGTGGTTTTTGACATCTTCATTTGAGGTAAAGGTTTTGCCATCCAAAAAATTTTGCAGGGACCGGAACAAATAGTAGTCGGAAGGCGCCAGATCTGGAGAATATGGTGGATGTTGCAGTACGTCCCATTCAAGCTGTAAAAGTTTTTGGCGAGTGACCAAACTTGTGTGAGGTCTCGCATTATCCTGGTGGAACACTACACCCTTCCTGTTGATTAATTCGGGCCTCTTCTCTTTAAGTGAATCATTCAATTTGTCCAGCTGATGACAATAGACTTCTGAATTAATCGTTGTATTGTCCGGCAAAAGCTCAAAAAAAACGATTCCTTTGACATCCCACCAAACGGAGAGCATCACCTTTTTTTGGTGAATGTTGGCTTTTGACACGCTTTGAGCCGGTTCATCTTTTCTGCTCCATGACCTCTTGCGTTTAACATTGTTGTATACAACTCATTTTTCGTCCCTAGTAATAATCCGCTTCAAAAATGGATCATTTTCTAGACGTTTGAGGAGCGAATCACACACGTCAACACGACGACACAAATTTCGCTCGGTAAGGACGTGGGGCACCCACACATCGAGCTTCGAGGTTAAGTCCATGCCTTTCAAATGGCCATAAACAGTTGAATTCGACAAATTTAACCTCTCACCGATCTCTCGTGTGGTGATTCGCCGATTTGCATCAACTAATGCCTTTATCGCATCTTTGTCAGCTTCGACCGGCCTTCCAGACCGTGGTGCATCTTCGACATCAAAATTGCCGGATCGAAATTTTGCAAACCAGTTCTGGCACTGGCGTACTGTTAACACGCCTTCTCCATACACATCCGTCAATTTTTTTCTCGCTTGGACAGCATTTTTACCTTTTCTGAAGTTAAAAAGTAAAATATGACGAAAATGCTGCTTATTGCTCTCCATATTTAAAAAGGCACCAACCAAAAACTACTGGGTAGAATTAATAGAACTTTTTCACACACAAGCCTTGCAATATCAGCTCTCATGACATATAATGGTTATGGGGCTTAAGTGTAAAGTTAGTTTCGAAAAAACGTAATTAAGTCCTCCGGCGGGAAAAAACGAAATGACTTTCCGAACAACCCAATATTTCCTTTACGCTAATCTTAGAACTACCTTTTAGCCGAGAGATCTATTCTTGAAATGTGCAGAAGATATGTAGCTGTGTATATAATGTGCCCACATTTTATCTAATTGGAATGAAATCGATTTTCCCGAAAACCAAAAACAAATAAAAGAACGAATTCCCACGATCTTTCCACATTCACCTATGCAAACCTCTCAACGCGCAATCACTAAGCTATTGCTTATAAATGGGACTAGTGACCTAAATTTTTAGTTGCAGTCATATGTCATATATGCTCCTACGATCACGTGTTCATCAACCACTTAAACATATTTGTAATTATCTATAATCTGTGCGACTACAAAGAAAACCAGCGCGAATGCCATGTAAAGTTATCATTTAATTGCCACTTCTGCGCACGCTTGCCTAGAATGTTAACAAGCAAACACATACATAGACACATACATAGATCCAGAGCCATGTCTGCATGTGCTCAGTGAGTGCAGGAGGCGTGTGTGCGGCGAGAATCAATCAGCCATCAAGAAGTCAGCAACTTTGTAGCGAAATTGCTCGTCCATCATTTCACCTGGTACTTGTTGGTTGTCGCCGCAGGAACTCACACATTCGCAGCTGCGCACAAATTTGGGTCGATAATAACGCCCACGTTGCAGCACAGCAGCACAGCAGCATTACAATAACAACAAATGCAACAACAACGGCATTGTAATGCAAATGATCACTCTTGCGCAAATTCATAGCTTGTAGTCTATAATAAAATATATTTTGTTGTCGTTGTCGTTGTTGTTGTTATTCGTGTTATTTGTTGCTTTTGATTTTTCCGTGGGCGCGAATTGCTAATCGGTTTATAAAACAGCCAAACGAGCGCGTGTGATTGCAATTCATCACAATTGCTAACTAGTGTGTACGTGCGTTCGTGCCTGTGCATTTGAAGTGGTGCATCATTGCGTATGAGTAATTTGCAATTTTCGCGTTTGGCGCGCCGCTTTTTCATTTCATATTTCGGTGAAAACAATTGTTGACACGACTGGATGATTGGAAAAATCACAGTGTCTCGATTTACTTTATTTTCACTGCAAATACTTTTTATTCAGATAGGAAATCCTAATGCTTTGCTACTTGTAGAGGAAGACTTCTATCAGATCTCCGAATTTGTTGCTGCCTTAAAGAAAATGCAAAACTATGTAACAGAATTTCAGTAAGAATCCTCTCTTAATAGCCTTGTATAGAATTAGATGAAAATTGTGGCGATTCTGACGACCGTACCGTACTGTCATATTGTCCATAGAGGATCCATTTCTAGTGTAACATTTTATTGAGATATCTCATTAATTATACGGTATCGTGGACAAAGCCTGTCTGTTTATTTAAAAACGGAATTATTTCATATTATTGCCATTTACACCGATGCTTTGGGGATTATTCTAAATGTTTGTTTGGAACCATGTGGTTCTCCTAGTATTCTTTGAGAACATTTGTGATCATCTGCTATAGGGAAGTATATCGAAGCCTATACAGAAAGATTTTGGACCTCGCAACCATAGATAGATTTCACTCATATATCTCATTTCTATTGGAGTCGTACTATATTAGACAGTTTCAGAACTCAGGTCCATTAAAACCTATTTGTATAAGTTGCTCACCTTACGGAATCTCTATATTGTTTCAGTACTTCTCTAAGTTGACAGTTATGACCTGTCAACACCCTCAACTGCTTTATTAACACTTATTTTGTTGGTGTGCTCGGTGTTTTTGTCCGGTGGAGTTATTAAAACTGAATCTAAGCAAGTGAGAACTTACACGAGGGCAACCCGATCAGTATACGGCCTCACCGCTCGATGCCGCCACTATCGCAAGAACAATTTATGTTAGTGCAATACTTTCTCGTAGACGGTTACAAAATAGCAGCCGACTCGGACTCGTAGTTTTGTCTGATCGCGTGTCGAGGCGGTCGTTTTCGCGAATTTCAGAAAACTGGAGAAAGAACGATATCGGTCGGTAATTCAATCTTTTTGTTGGAAGGGAAATTGCGATTTTTATTATTTTGAATCGGGTAACCCGAATTGAAATTTGACCCTGTAGTTCCCCAAAATTCCAAATTCTAAATTTCCCGAGAGCGTTATATTTGCTCACATAAAAGGCCAGTGATGTGATATCAAATACCAAGAACCAAATATGTTTTGAAATTTATCTTCCATTTTTTGTAGCATACGTCTGATATTAACGTAAAAACACAAAATTGACGTAAAAGACAGAGTAGGCGACCTTAACGAGAACTAAGTTGGGTAATTAATAGCAGCTGCATTATTTCTGCCATATTTTTCGCTCCGTTTAGTGCACCATTTGAGTCGCTATCTGACCGAATGCTGACGTGTGCCTTTGTTGCTGCCGCAAACTTCTAATGCCGCTGTGAGGCTTTGTGCAATCGTCACATTGACATTGGCATTTCAGGTGTGCGATTAAGCTTTGCCGGACACTTGCCGGCCGAGCCGACTGCCAGACACCAAAAAAAGTACTAAGAAACTTTGAAAATGAAAAAAGGTGTCCGAACAACTGTTGCACTTTGCGGCGCTTAGCCCCAGGAGCGATCCATCAATCGGCGTGGACAATAAGCCGTTGATAGTGTGTGCCGAAGAGTTGCTAAGCGAGCAGGCGAGCAGGCGAGCTACCGAGTCGACTAATGAGTGGTGCGCGAAAGACGCTGATGGACTTCTAAGCCGCTAAGCTGCAGCAGAGTTTCTTTTTTGCATTCAGAGCTGTGGAATGTTCACTGGCGAGCACATGTGTGTTCCGCTGCTAATTTGCTCATGTCGTTCGCGTCAGCCGCCAATTAGTTTCTCGCTCCCGCACGCCATGCCTGACGTTTGGCAATTTGAGAAATGCGCGCGTGCAATTGCAACAGCAACGGATTGGAGGCGGTGGTGATCAAACGATCTGTGTGGTGTGATACGGCGGTGGGACGAGCTTACACGTATTTAAGCTTGGTTGTGTGTAAGTCGGCTTAGTCAGCGCGGACGTTTAACAGGTTCTTTTGGGATTGTAATGAAATCGCTTTAAAATTTTTTGTTTCTAAAGCGCCTCAACGTTGCTGACGTAATGACTTGGCCAGTGACGTCTGATTCAACTGATGACGGCATATTTATTGCGTTGATCAATTGTGTGCAGATAGACATGCCGTTGACTTGTTTACCACGGTTGGATTTGATAAGTAGGTGTCGGAATGTTATGAAATGCCGATTAGCGATAGATTGCGGAAGATAACGGTTTTGTGAGGAAAATTTTGACCAAAATGTTTGCAATTTATATTAATAACTCAATAAAGACAAGTTGCGGAATCGTTATTCTTTTCATTTGTGTACCGGTTTCGGTTTATAACGTTTGGCTGTTTTTTATTGAAAAGCTTTGAAGGTCATGATAAGTTCGGTAAGGTCACAGTAGTATTAGAAAGGATTTTGAAGAAGGACCGTGACTCCTTTAGAAGTCTTTCTTAATTTATTATATAATATGTGCTATGGATAATATGGGCTAATGGAGTCCGATAATAATCGGCAGATAAGTAAAAAATAAAGCTAATCCATAATATTACCAGTATTAAAGGCTGGTTTCGATTTAAGCTTCCGTAAGAAAATTACGTCTTACAAAGATCGCTGCTCTACAGGTACTAATAAACCTCTGAACGCACTGTAGACCAGCGGAAGATTTACATGAAACTTGTTGGTCCCTTTCTTTGTCGTATAGTAAGCATCAAAGCGCTCGCCACAATAAGGGGGAAGCCAGTCCCAGAGTCCAAAGACCTCTAAATGAGGTCTTTCTATACATATACTATATTGGAGGCATATGTAAGACAGTGTACTAATCTAAAAGCTGTTTTTTGATCGAGTGATGACCACTATTTCCTACATTAATATATACAATATTAATGTTATACAAGATAATTAGGAGCAACATGTGTTAGTCCGGAACTTAAAAATGTTCTTCTTACTTTATGCTCATTCTCGCATAAACGTGTTCGGTCTACACAAAGTGTCAATTCGTTCACATATCAGCAATATCACAAATATTACACAAGTATTAAGTTTAAAAAAAAATTAAGATTTCTTGGTCAGAGAATTTACAAAAAAAGATTTTTCTTACGGTTCTTGGAATTAGATACCTTTTCTTGTACTTCATTTTAATCTAACGGGCGGTTTGATTTAAAAGCTCCGAAAAAGCTTTGAGGAGCTTTCTAGTATAAGACTATTAATACTTTAGCCGATTTTGATGAATGAGTTATGAAATAAAATCAAAATAACTTTTCAAAATTTTTCAAATATATTATTTATTGATTATTGTAGAAGATCGTCTTTAGAATTGCTTAGTAAAAGCTTAAATTCAAATGTAAAATATATACAAGTCCTTCGAAAATTTTAATGTTTTAATTACTCAGTGAAAGCGATTTCCCTTGTTGACTGAGAAGTGATAACAATATCTCGCTTAGTTTCCACTGGCAATGTTTTCATATTTGATTTATAGAAGGAAAGGAAAAAAAATGGCTTCAAGCAACTAAGTTGTTCATATTCCAAAACCCTTATTTCCGGTAATAAAATCCTTTTACATTAGCAACTTTCTGTTAGGCGAAGACCATTACTGCTGTAAGTATTGGAAAGAAGACTCCAATTTCCACTTTAGTTCTGCAAATATGTTTTTTTTTAATATCAGACGCTACAAAGCTGAATTTCACCAGATTAACTAGCATAACCATGTTCTGAGGTTCCCACTTTGTAAAAAAAAAATGTTAAATTCCCTTTCCCTTAGATTGTGAAATCTTGTACGAACCCGCTATCACTTTGTTTATTGTTGTTTGTTGTTTCATACAATGTTAAGAGTCTTATTTAATTATTGGAATTCTACAAAAAATTCTATAGCAGTTAATTACTGCAAACACATTTGACTTGCTACACGCGTAAAGCAGTAAATTGCTTCTTTTGTGCTTCAATCAAAGCAGCAAAAAAATCGAAAGTTCAAAAAAATTACTGCCATGCGTCACTTCTACTTTTGCTCGCATTTCAGCCGTACGAAAGTCAAAGTTGAAATTCGCCACAAAGCTAATGCGACTAGCTGAGTAACTGAATTTGATTATGCGGCGAGCAGTATACCGTCAAGCAGCCAACAACAATTCGCCGACAAACAGCGGCTTGGCTCAATCAGAATGGCAGCGAGCCAGCCCACCACTCAAGCGATTCAACCGCAAGTCGCAAGTGCGAATAAACGCAACAAAAGTGCGTACTATTTGAATTTGCCACTGAATTTGTTGCTTTGTGTGTGTGTGTGCATGTGTGTGTGTGCGAACAAACACTGGCCTTGGCCTTGGCAGCGGTTGTTGGCCAAACAAAAGCTTGCTCGGCGCGCAAACTCTAACGCAACATAGCGCAACATAGCACAACAAAAAAAGAACACGTCGAGAAGCAACTGAAAGCAAAAATTAAGCAAATGAAAAGTTGAAAAAATTTACGAAAAAAAAAAACTTAATGAAATAGCAGGCGTTTAAAATTGCGTTAGACATGATTGCTAAGCGGTTAAAATTAAACTTGACAGCGCGCTTTTTCACGCACACACACACACATACACACACACACACACCCTCGTATATACTTACAACGCTTATATGCCGTTTCCGTCTATGAAAATGAGTTAGCAATTGGCTTTGCAGGGAAAACAATTAAAAATAAAGAAATAAATTAAAAAAAAAATTTTGAAGTTTGCCGCCCAACCACTGCTTTGTGCGTGATTAATAGTAATTGCTTTTCATTACTTTAGGTATTTAATTATTTTCTCAATTCCTAATTCTCTTAAATCACTTTTGTTTCTAATTTTTGCGCCAAACGCATTTTGCTTGGCGTTTACGTTTGTTTATATACATTACTAAGTGTTAGTTGGCGGGGTCAAATGGCACTGCCGTTTGTTATAAACCATTCATAATTGCCATTCACACACACACACGCACACACACACATACTCACGCATAACTACCCAGGAGTTATTGATTTTGCCTCAGCAAAGCCGTTATTCATAAGCTCGGCAAGTCCTCTAGCACCTTGACTTAGCTTACTAGTCGCGCTGTTCAGCTAACGGGGTTCGTTAAGCGGATATTCACATGTGAATTGTTTAATTAAATTGTACTAACGGATGTGGTAGTCTTTAGTTTTATTGTAGTTTTATTCAATAATTCCACAAACCTTCTCAATTCATATATGTGTATATTTGTATGTGCGTGTGTGTGTGTGTGTGTGTGTGTACTCGGCTACAAATTGTTGATTGACTCCGATTGACTCTGTGTTCTCCATTTGGATGGAGTGATGACGCTTATTGATGGCACCCATAAAATAATAAATACAAATTACTAAGTATATATATAATTATTAAATTTATTAAGCGATTTTATTTCAAGCTTACCCTTTAGCTGAGTTTCATTGAGTTGTAACGTAAATAGTCAATGAGTGTATTAGTATCTGGTTTAGTGCGACTAATACGGTTATAATTTTTCAATGATGTGCGAAAATATTGATTATTAATATATTTTTCACTTGGTTATAATCCTACCGAGTTTGAGTTCAAGGTTTTTAGAAAAACTTTCCAAGGGTTCCATTTTTCTTAAATAAATAACTCGTTTAATATGAATTTAAAGAGAATTACTTATTTTGAAGGAACCCATTTTATAGTTGGGCAGTAGTTAGCTGGTTTCTGGTAAAAAATATAGTGCAATTATGAATAATTTAGTATTATTAATTTCGAAATAAGAAATAAAATGCATAATAATTCTGAAATATCAATTTTTACCGTAGCTTAATTTTCAAATCGCATAATAAAACGCTGCTTAATGAATATTTTCACCTCATTTTCACTGTTTAAAAATCGATTTGCCCACAATGACTTATTATCGATATTTAGACCCCCGAAAGCAAAGTGATTAAGCAACCGTTACGTATTGTACAATAATCGGTGTGTTAACAAATTATTTCTGTTTGTTTTCGCGGGCATTTTTTTTTACAACAAAAACAACAAAAACAACAACAACCACACAAAAGTGAATTCATTCGCAAATTGCATTTGAATACCATTTGGCATGCTTATTTTGCTACTAATTCGCCAGAGGTATTGATTTCATTCAGTGTTTCGCCAAAGGCCGTTATTGCAAAGGCAAACGCACACATGCACACACATATACAAGCATAACGTATAAAATGCGCGCTTGCAATTTATCTTTCATCTGTGAGGTTCATTGACTGCAAATGATGAATAGTCGCGCGGGGAGCGTGCAAAAACAAAAGCAACAAGTGAGGCGACTTGCTTCTTTGCAATTCTTTAATTTTTCTAATTTCTTCTTCGTTTCATAACAGTTTTTAGTAATTGCTTTAAATAGCTTGCTCTCCTCCGTTCTGCAGTGGCACAAGTCTCACAGAGTTGACAAGAAATTTTACGAAAATCGAATAACTTGAAATTATGATAATTGAACAGTTCGTCAAGTTAAACGGCTGTTAATTTTTGGCCTCAAACGCTTCGCTTGGCGTTTGCTTTTGTTTATCAATTAAAGTGTATTTTGTTGAAGGCTTTTATCTTGCCTTTTTTTTAGTTTATTTGTATCCATGTGCGCTTTTCGCAGCCATTCATTAATTTTTTCTTAATTTTATACTATTAGTTAGACTTTCTATGCACGCGTGTGTTAGCCATCAGCTCTCTGCGTAAATTGTGGAGACTTTGTTACGTAATAGCTTTGGTTCGAAGTGATTTTAAATGCACTGTTATTTGCTAGAATCTGCGCATCTTATATTTTTGTGAAAATATTTGAATATCTTGAATTGAGAATTTGTGTACGAAGAACATATCGTTTGAAAATCGATCTCAGAAGAGTCCTCATTGGGCCACTCTGGCAGCTTTTCATATTATCATATCGATTGGAATAATTGTTTGAAGTTAATGCAGGAGTAAACTGGAAGCTTGAGGTCGATTGAAGTAAAACCTTTGCAGTAGTATCGTGATCTTTAAAAAATTTTTTTTAAATAGAAAAAAATACACGAACTTCATTAAAATATGTATTTTTATGTAAAAAAAAAACACTTGATCCATTCAGGGTTGATAATTTTTATTAATAAATATAATTAATGGCATTTTCTAATAAATGCTTAGAAGCAAAAGTGGAATTTTAAATATTTTGAATTACAATGCCAAAAAAAAAACTTACCTAACTCCTTAACATAAGCTTATATTGTAGGGATTTGTATACAGTTAGTTTTGTACTTAATACCTGCAGAAAACCAAATAATTTCAATCGGCAAAATACAGCAAAAAAGTGCACATTTTGAATTTTGTTTACATATTAGCTTAGTCTAGCCTGGCACAATTTATAAGTTTTTATCTTTAGATTATGATTATTAATCCAAACGATTGTTGGTAATGCTGATGGTTATCATAATGAGGGATTAAATTAGCTTTCACAATCGCAGTACAGTTCTCAAATAAATACTTTCACAATATTCAATAGAATTTAGAAATAATCAAACCATATTTAACAAAATAATGACAAGTAATCGAAAATGTTCAAACATATATTTTAATTACTTTCCATTGTATTTGAATATAATTAATTACCTTATTATATTTGATTATTTTCTCAATTTCAAAAGTAATCTAAAAATATTTTAATTACTTATCGATTATATAGTTAAATATTTTAAATTTTTTTCTTGATGTTTTTGATTACTCTCAATATAAGCAAAAAAAAAAGTATATATATCGATGAGTAAATAATTGAAACACATTTGCATCTTCCACATTGAGCAAATCGGACTTAAGATATTTAACGCAATGCAATCAAAGCTATAAAACCACAAAAATAAATGCCAACACAAATCAGTGTGCAATACTCGTATATAAACACGAGAATAAGTATGAAAACAGTTAATGACTAGAAGTGCGGAATCACAACAATTAATGAAAGCTTTATGAATTACTGAGAAAAGCTTTTTTAATGAAAGCTAATTGCAAATCCACCAAGCAAAATCATACGGAGCCGCTTAGCGGACTAGCTGAGTGCTGATTGGCAAAGGTATTTTGTTATTGAAATAAATTGAAACAAAAATAACAAATAAATAAAATTTAACTACAAAAAGTGTCAAAAGCTTAAATTGCGTCAATTAGTTCGAAACGTGGGCAAAAGGTGCGAAAAGAATGCTGTTAAAAGGCGTATATATATATATATATATATATATTTAGTATATATATGTACTAATGTACGAGCGATTAATTTTTCCAAATGTATGTACATATGTATGTAGGTATTTCTGCGATTAAAGTGTCAATTACTTGGCGTTCTTGCTGTTGCTTTAGTACTTTACTGTTTTCAGGCTTAGAATACCTGAAGGTGACTAAAGATTCCATTGGCATTTAAAGATTGCGAGGGGGAGCCTGCGTTACTTGTGGAGCTGCCCACATTTCACTGTTGTTGAATTTAGCTTATTTTTGTTGTTGTTAGTAAGCCCATAGCAGCACTTTGTGTTTTTGCTTTTTCATTGCGCGTTGCGATTATTTTGGTGAGCTGGAAATTTTCGCAGAAAAACAAGTGACTTTTACTTTTTCGAACAAATACTTAGTTGCACAATCGCGCTGACAACGGTACTCAGTATTTAATATTGTTATGGAACATACAGCAGCAGTAAATGCGTGGGCGGCAATTTCACAATTTAATGAACGTACAAAAACACAATTCCATAAGTAATTGTGGCAATGAAAATTTAAGCTTCAATTAACAATGAAGATGACTTCATTGATGTTGTCTTTGATGCTGACAGTTGTCTAAGCAGTTCGTGCAAGTTAAATCGAAAAACGGTAAACAAAAGACTTAAGCGACAAACTGTGCAATCCTATATTCTTAGACGTACAATGACCTTTTGTATAATATGTACACATACAATAGATTGTATTTATTATAAGAAGCTGCATAGTTTTATATTTATGTTTAATTGCGTATGAATTAAAATTCTTTTCTACGGAATTTCTTTTAATATAATTGTTATGAATATTTCACAATATATTGTTGAGATTAAAATATTTTTGTAACAACTCAAGTACAACGGATCTATAGTTGATCCTATTGAAAGCATTTCCATGTACAATGAATACTTTTATTTGATACCGTAAATGGAAATTTAGATTTAGGAAATAAATTTTAATTTATTTGTATTAAAATTGAAAAGATGGCAACTCCGACAGAAATATTTCATAAAATTGCTCTTCTTCATAAATTGTTTATTTTCTAAAGTAAAAAATTACAGAATTAGAAAATTAATTAAGCGAACCGCTTTAAATTGATATTATCGCATGGTTGCAGTAATGAGCTAATATTATGAATTTTATTGATTCATCACTTTTCAACAGTTGGCAACCCTCTTCAGAAAATATCTTCTATTTTACGCTTATACTTATACTTTACTTATACTGTTTCATTAAGTTATAAATTATTTTTGTTTTACATTCCAAACAAGTGGCAACCTTCTAAAAGTTTATTTCGTTCGAAACCAACTGAAAGTCATATGGTACTCTTACTTACCCTTAAATTTTTTTTATAAATACATTTTCGGTCATATTTAATATATGGTGTTAATATTATGGGGAGAACCTTCATGTCTTCCTATACTTACAGTAAAGCCAGTGTAGTTGGAACTTAAATAAAAGTGTAACACTTCTTACGCTCGAAAACTTCATTGATTAAGATGCTTTCCATAAACATTTCAATTTCCACATTTTTGTACTCTTCTATTTCTCACACAAAAATATCGTGCTAACTTTATCATATAATACGTAGTCACATATTTATACATGGAACAAAAATGAAATAAATTTGTTGCTGCCGCCTGCTGTGTCGGCCAATTGCTGGCAACTTTGGCGCGCAAGCTCATGTTACCGCGAAAGGCGAGCGACCGAGCGAGCGAGAAATTTTAAATTTAAATGAAAATGGAATGGAATATTTGCCGCGAACATAACATATATATTACTTTATATAGTATGACTTTATATAAACAAGCTGTCATAAAATACATGAGTCCATTGGACTTTTATGGTAGAATTGTTTTTGTTGTGAGGCAGCGGGGTTTCGCGCGCTCCAACCAGGCAGTGCGGAACAATTTTCCATTGTTTTAAGCAGCGAAGCACAGCGCCGAGCGAATAAATCGTAAAATTACCAACAACAATGCATAAACAGTTTCATTTATTAAAAGAACAAAAAATCCAGTAAACTTACAGGAAAATTTTTCAGCCGATTACTTTTTAAAGCAAACTAATTATTCCGCAGTGAAAATACTCCATAATTTTTATTTTCTCTATTTTATATTTTCTCTAATTTCAAATTTTATATTTTAATATTTTCTTAATATTTAATATTAAAATATTTGTCAAGGTATTAATGTTTGCGAAAGATTTCCTCTAAATTTTTTTGCTTTCAATTTCAATACCGATGTCTATTCTTAAACTTAGTGCGAACATCAAAAAAACAAAAATGCTTTTAGCTCTAACTCGACAGATCTTTTAATTTTTAGCGTTTCTTCACCACATATTTTTTGAATTTAGTTAGTTAAACATGTAGCCACCTCATATTTTTTTTAAAACCATTTAGGTTATGTATATATATAAGAAAATATTTTGGACAATCGCTTTGGACCCTCACTCGCATTTAACTTTATTGGTGTTATGTAATTTTCCAATTTTTTGGTTTCTGATTTAAAATGTTTAAGCTGGTGGCAACGCACCTAAGAGAATCTTCTTTTATTTCTTATTTTTGTTTTACCTTGCCATAATTGTTTTTATTTAGAATTTTTAGAAATTTAGAAAGTTCACTAGGAAACACTTTTGAATACTTTTTACCTGCAATTCTTTTTAATTGTCTTTTCGAAGCAAATCGTAATTTTTTGGGCTTTAGTAGGCATAAGCTGCATTCGTCAGGACATCCCTAAATTCCTAAAACAGCAGAAAGTCGGAGAGAATCAAATTTGGCACATATGCCGGTAAAGGGCTGATTTTTTGTTGAGATTTTTTCAAAACCATCTCAATTAGTTTAATACTGTATATACTGCAATATATTTCCCAAAATATTCATCATCACATACAATTATATCACAACATTTTTCAGTATAGTCGAGACTAACTGAAAAGGCTTCATTGAGGAAATCATATAAAGTAATAATGCGCATATGTTTATGGTCGAGTAGTGCCATAAAAATACAATATAAAACAAAATCTCACTGCTTCTTATAAGCGAAACAAAACAAAACAAAAAAAAAGACCTTAACAATAACAAAAACAATAGACTTTCGTCGAGTGCTGAGGTGTGCAAAGAAAATCTAAAAATATGTGCCATTCCACGACATTAATTACCCACTCAGAAGCACCCAACTAAATCTGTGTGTGTGTGTGTGTGAGCTAAAAGTGTGGGTAAGCATTCAAACAACTAGCTGGCTAGTCAAATCAGCTAAGCATAGACACTTAAGCCACACTTAAAACGCATATTGGGCGATTGGTTGCGGTTGGACGACGCCGCCGACGGCCGACGGCAGACAGTGGCAGCTTAATCGCCGGCTTGTGAGCTGTGTGAGCTTCGCATTGTGTTGAGTTACCTTACAAGCGCTGGCGATGACGTTGGCGATGACGTTAGCGTTGGTGTTATGCTGTGAGCTGTTGTTGCTGTTGCCACCAGTTGGTGAATGAAGAGCTGCAGCGCAATCAGTGAAGCAAACACCAAATCGATGAGGAAGTAATTAGAATTTTTGTGGCTGATTTTGTTGCCGTTTGTTGTTGTTTGTTTTTGTTCTTGCTACCATTGCTTTGATTATTTATGCTACTTAAATTGCGCTGCGCTTGCATGAAAACGAAATTCCGCGGTTAATTGTTGCTTTTTTCCAACTTGCAAATTTGCTACGCGCGCTTCCTCGCTACTAGACACACACACACACACACAGGCATACGCAGTGACATTGAAAGCTGCATTCGTTTTGCACTTTTTCACGCTTCAAGACCTGAGAATCGTTCTGTTGATTGAATTCCTCGCTGACAAGTAGAATTCTACACAAGAATTCTTTGATGCTTTCGAATAATTTTTTTTTATTTCTACTTTTATTTTATTTTATTTTTTTAATTCAAATCGAATTAGTAGAGTATGTAGGAGAGTATTAATAGTAGTAGGTAATTAGTAGAGTAGGAAGCATGCCATGTTTTGTAGTCAAATGTCATACAAAGTCAAATGAATAAAATCAAATATTGTTTCCTAAGCTGAGTCTACTGTGGTTGTTGTTGGTGGAAAACATTAGGCTGCGCTTCACAGTTTCCCAGATTTTGGACAGAACAAGAAAATATTTGCTATGTATATAAATAAATATGCGTTTTCGAGTATTTCGAGTTTTATAAATTATACATTTATATAAAGTATTTGGGTGATTGTGCGTCTAGTTAGCAAATAAAGTTTAGCTGCAATCGTAATTGAAAAAAACAAATTTAAAATGAAATTAATTTTGAGTTAATGAAAAATTCTCTTCTAATTGACCTTTTCTTTCTTATTGACCTCGATGGGTTTGATCTCTCTTGATGAGCAGCGCATCAGCTACATCCTTCACCGCTTCGCAGCTGTATTTGGTTTTGTTGTTGTTGCTGATTTATAGTCCATGTTATCCTAGTTATGTTTTTTTTTTGTTTTATTTATTTGGCGCTCATTTATGGGTCCACTGCGAGCTTCGGTAGGGACTGCGCGAAGAAGGCACTTATAAAACATTCTGCCCGGGAAATGGAGAAGACTCTTTGCGGTTAGTTACGAGATTAAAAAAATTTTTCTTTCGATTGCAGTCTGTAGCTGTGTTTGCTTACAAACACAAACTTGTTTGGTACAGCAAATGTTAGAATTAAACGAAAGGTAAGATGGGAAAGGAATCCCATGAGCTCGAAAAACTCTTGCATATATGTTGCTGATATATATATATGTATATATATATAAATACAGATATATTCAAAGGCAAAGGCAGAACCTCGCGTTGCAGCCACTTTTGGCAACTCCATCCCTTTTTTGGGTGGTGCGCGAACCTTTCGTTTTCAGTTTGATAGAAATTTGCAATTTCAATATTTGCCGGAGTTCGAAAAGCGCGCAACGGCCGGCGGCAATGCAAATGAGCGGAGTGCTGTTTGTATGGGCATAGTAAACAAAAGACTTAAGTAACGAACTTGTTATGCCTTTTGATGCTGTTTTTCGTTTGTTTGCTTGCAGATGCATTGTGACAGGGTATTATTTGCATTTTTATTGTTTTACCATGGAATATGTGTGTGTGTGAGCGTGTGTGTGTGAGTGAAGTGCATCGTTTTTACTTTTAGATGGCTGGTGATTTTTCAGCGCTCAATTTGGGCATTATGGCCAGCAAAAAGGCATCTCCGTCACCATGCAAACACACACATACACACAATTAAATACCTACTTGTATGCCAGCAAATCGAAGATATGCATACACACACACATACGTATGTATAATCAGCTTTTTGTTGGTGCAATAATGCGTTCCTTTGTTTTCCTACCTTGCCTGACTGTCAGCTAACAGTGCATTATGCGGTACCCACCTACAGCGTCGCCGGTGACCATTCAGCAAGACAGATAGCCAGCAAGAAATTGCCTGCTTGTTTTTGAGTTTCGTGAAAAAGTAAATTTTTCAATCTTGTTCCCGAAAAAATATGCGCAAAAAATTAACTGGCAGCAAAAAAACAACTAAAACAACAATACACATATTTGGCAATGACTGACTGGACCAGATTTTTGGCGACGTCTTTCTTGTTTTCTCGGAGAAAATAAATAAAAAATCAGCGCAACCAAACAACAAAGTGCCAAATTGTTTTTGTGTCCGCCTTATTGTTGTCGACGTTTTTGTTGTTGAGTCACTCCTTTCGCTGAAAACGGTAAAAAAGTAAGTTTTGCTGCGCCGCAAGCAGTTCAACACGCCAAACAGGCAGCACTTTGCATGTGTATGTAAATGTGTTTCGGGTGTACATCCATGCTTGTGGTTGACTTTCGTTGTGAAACTGTTTATTAAAAGCAAAATTATTTGCAAATTCCATTAGAACCTTTTACCGTCTGATCGGTTGCTGGCCTAATAACTGAACGAAAGTGATTTCTCCAGAATGTTGCTGATCAGCGGGACGGGACGCGGGCTTAAAGACACTTTGGGTGTGTGCTTGAAATGGTGTTGCAAAGAATTTATGATTTTGAAATATTTTTGTTATTTTTTGTACAGCAAATTAGTGAGCTTAAAAGTATTTTGCTTTATATCTGAATTCTAAACTTAAATTTTTTTCTAAATTATGAAGTTAACACAATATCAGCAATTCTTATCCATTTGAAATTAAATCAAGATAAAACGGCTATTTAAATCTCCAAAAAAATTTTATCTATAAAGTTTTAATACACATGTAGCCTTCCATACATCGTACAAAATTGAACTTCAATACGAATGTCATAAAAAATATATCTTAAGTAAAAGAAAGTATTAGTAGAAAGGTAAATAAAATCAAGCCTTACAAAAAATTGAGATTAAAGAGAATAGTTGAAGAAAATTTTACAAGGCAACTTCCAGAATTTAGGTCTACATATCTCTTATATAACCTTAGAAGGTGTACACATGTATTTACATAAAAACAGTTATGTATGTGTAAGTATAATTCGCCTTGTGGTGGGTGTTTGAGTGAAGTTCCAATTCGCCAGTTGGGGCCGGAGTTCAATTATTAACAAAAATCGTATTTATAAGGATAATGAAAGTAAGGCCGCAAAAATAAAATCCGCTAGGTGTCGCCAATGTCGCTAATGCATTTGAATGATTACCGAAACGGATATGTATGTTCGGTATTGCTCTTCCCACCGCTTTAGAGGTATTTGAAACAGTTAGATTTATTTTCAAAAAGTCAATTTAGTAAAACTCTCGAAGAGGTTGATTATCGCTTGGAAGCTCAGAAGATAAAATATTGACAAACACAATTAACGTAATGTCTATCTGTGAAGTTCTGGGTATGTCTGTAAAACCTTCACTTGCCATGTAATTTTGACAAAAAACGATGGTCCGAAAGGTTGTACGCCAAAGCAAAATTCATACTTCTCCACTTTTGGTGAGAGTGTTGTCAACACGATACGATAAATCTGTTTGGTTTATAATCGAGTAAGAATTTTTGAATACCAATCAGTTACGTCTCTAAGCCAAAAGATTTGTAAGCCATTCAACAGTAGATTATGCTGCAAATATCTCTGTAAATAGTTTGCTCTCGTTTTTCTTAATGTTTTACATTATGCGAAGCGAAATACTCTTTCATAATTTTATTGAAATGCATAACTCAATATCCCATATGTGCGGTATAAAGTCAACCAGAGGAGCAGGAATCATTATAGTGGGGGTGCAAAGGGTCAAGGCTGACTCCATCCATTTTTACATAACATATCTTCCATATTGACCGAAATAGTCGAAATAGGTCATCTTGTCAGCCTAATCATTTTGGTATACATATATATATGTATAATCCTACATCTTCCTCTAAGTTGGTTTAGTTTGAGCAAGAAGTTGTGAATTCAAAAAAGCTTAACTAATAAATACATTTTGCTTTGAGAGAGTCTACGTAAATTTGTTTATAAAAATTTCATACGTTATAATGTTATCTATAAAGAAATAAATAACAACAAGTTTGTGCAAATAGTATGTTTTATTTAGTTACACTAAACAACGAGAATAACAGGTTGCTATACTATCACCGACACAACCAACACCTACGAACGCCACCAATACAAACATAATTTCTCTCACAGCCTCTTTCTTCGCAGTGGCGACAGCCCCTTAGCACAACTTCTTCGCTTGCGGTAGTGCGCGTACATAACGGTAACTTGCGTTAGTCATACTATAGCTCACCGAATTTGCCGTCGAATTAATTTATAAACAAACAATTGCCTCTTTGTACATACTTCTACAAATGTATGTATGTATGCAGGCAGATATTTAATTTCTCATGCGCATTTCTACGTAAGCTCGACTTGCGTTGGCGTCCAATGTGAGAATACCAACGAAAATATTTACAGAACCTTAATGGAAAGTAATCAACTTATTTATTCACACACACACATGTATGTGTGTATTTGTGTGTAACACTTCACGTACCTGTGGCGGTTTCGCTGATGAACTGGTCATGATGATGAAATATTTGCTTACATGCATATTTGTACTTTCCTACACATGTTTACAACTATACATATATGTATGTATATACATACATATAGCATGCTCATATGAAATAATACGTAATTTATTGTGTAAATACTCTGGACTTTACTTCGGTATCTGGGTTAAATTCTTAAGCTGTTAATGGCGCTTTAATAAAGACAATGTTTCGCTGTAAATGCTGAAATTTTTAGGAATAATTTTCAGTGCTCTAAACTTGTTTTAAAAAAAATGGTTGTTACTATATTTTTCAACACTATATGAAATTAGCGAATAGCACCACTTAAAAAGAGTTTAATTGATTTTGTTGAAATTTCGAAATGTCTAATCACCAGAAATAAAATATTCATCACGAACTCTATCCGACAGACGACGCTGAGGTCTAAATATTTCCTAAAACATATCTGTCATTCGGTTTAGTTAATAGTTGGATATCATACTAGTTTAAGAGGGTTTAGGGACGATTGCGGGGTTTTAATTATGTCAAAATTAGCAAGGCTAACTAAAAGTACAATCGGTACTAACACAAAGACAATGATACAATTTGACTAACATACGGCATTATAATAACATTTCTTACCAAGTTGATTGTCCCTTGCTCACAAGAGAGCCAATTTGGCTGGAGAAGTGTGCTCATAAGTTGCTAAAAAATCAAATGGCCGGTTTTCAGTTATTTGACTACGGTTGTCATTGAGTTTGACGTAATGTAAAACACGCCCGATAAAGTAAAGGCATAATTATGTAAAAATCTTTAATGAAGATTTAAATTTTTATCGCCTGAAGTTAAAATATTACTTTATTCCACACTACTACAAAGTGTACAGAAAGGGGTTTTTGGAAGAAATTTTACTATATTAATGACAGATGATGAATCATATGAAATTTCTTTTGAAGGATTACTTTTTTTTCAAAACTAGTTAGGAAGTGAGCAAAATAACAAGTAGTAATTAAGTAACTGCAAAAGTTTCCTTTTTTCAAGCTATATGACAAAATAATTTCCCAGTACATTCAACTATATGTACATATATACGTACATATTTTTGTCTAAATATATGTAATTTGTTTATTATTCAACACCCACATGCAGTTATCTAGTTATGAAAGCGTACCTTTGCTTAGAATTCAATTTTTTTACTTCACTAACAATAGTAGGTACACACATATATACTAGGTATGTACATATGTAATCAATCGCCCATGCCCATATAAAGAGAATCGGGACGCATGCCATTTTAGAGGAGGCAGTCAAAACAACGCAAAGCAACAAGAAGTCAAAATGCAAAACAGTTTTTAATTAAATGACAAAATACAAATGTCCGCCGGTTTCAGCATGAAGCGCCCAACCTAAAATAAAAAATGAAAACAAGTAAATAAATAAAAAATTAAATTGAGCAAATATGTATGTGTTAATGCTGAAGTTGTTTACTTATCTTTTCCCGTCTTTTATACCTGGTTATTTAGTTCGCTTTTCCTGCGCGATGAGTCAGTGAAGAATATGTTTTTAATTCGCTGAAATTAAGGTTTTTAAATAACATTAACTTAAGTGATTTTATGAAATACTTTTTAGCGTAATTGCTACATAATTGAAGCGAGTTTCTAAAATGGTAACGAGCCAAGTACTCTCATTACATATGTATGTATATTTCAACACGCCGATGTATCGTTAGATTTGAATATAATGGCACCCAATTTAAAATAACTCAGAAATAGTTCTTAAAATGTATTCATATAATGTAATGTGTAAAATATATTCTAGCGGCATATTTTTAAATTCTTTCTATTAAGGAGCGTAGGATCGAGGTTGAAATTCAACCCAGTGCCAGGTTTATCTAAGCTGTAGACTGTAGTATTTGAAAGCAAGCTTATATTAATGGTCCTATCTCTATAGATGCTCCTATCTCTTATCACCATAAGGATATATTAAAAGGATAAATCTGTAGATACTAATAATAAATACACAGAGTGAACTATATATTTTCATTACAATGCTTATAAAACAATACGAAACTCTTTCTGTATCTTTCAAAAATTCTGGGTATTGAAAGCGAAGAAAACGGAAACGTAATAGTCAAAATACTTTAAGAAGTCCTTCTGAAATTGTTATTAAAAAACATTTCTTTTTTTTCAAGTTAGAGTAATACCAAAATAATAAACGATCACATGTGGATGATATATTTAAATAATTTTGTATGCACATATCTATTTCTGTATTTTTATAATGACTCCAAAATAATTTCCGTTTTGAAATTAAAAACAAAAACCCTTCTTTGCTGTACGTCTTCTTATAAAGGGAGAAATCACTTTGCCGGAAACAAAACAAAACAAATTTTTTTGAAATGAGAAATTTCTATTGAAATTTTTCCTTTGAAATACCCCTCGCAGCTAGTTGAAATAAATTAGCTCTATACATACATATATAATATAAGCACTTGAAGAAATAACACTAGAGAACGAATAAGAAATTAATTGGCCTGAACAATTGCAGGCACACTCACACATACGCTCAAACAAACACATGTCCCCTCCGTATGTAAATATGCACGCACAAATTGCTCTCCCATTACCCTCTACTCACTGTATACCACTATACGCCCCTTCTACCTGCTACATGCTACCTCGTACATTGAGACCAAAACAAAAAACAAAGTACCAAAAACAATTCGACACAAGCGCCGTGGGTTGTTTAACGCGCATTTGCGCATAGTTGTTGTATTTGTTGTTTTGAATTACTTCACTTTTTTATGGTGTCTGTGTGCGCATGTTTTGTAAATTTGCAAAATGCCCAGTTAAATGGCAATAATAAGAACAAGAACAGGCAAACACAAAAACCAAGTCAACAGAGGGTATAACAGTAGAATAAAACAACTGCAACAACAAAAACAACAACAACAATAATGCATATTATGACAGTAGTACGTGTCTGTAGCGGCGCAAACGAAAATGAATTGATCACTTTTATTTATTTACCGTAATGTACACAGACGACGCACAAGCTGACAGAGACGGACAGACACGGACATATGTATATATAAGTGCACTTGTGTGTATGTACCCGTGTGCCTATAAAAAGCGCTCGGCCACCGCTATTCACATACATATGTATGTATGTATGTACATCACACATATTTGCTCACTTTGTTGGCCATAAAAATTTACATTCGCTCGCCGTCAAAAGTGCTTATTACGTAAATGCTGCCATGTGCGTGTATATGTGTATGTGTGTATGTGTATGAGCCAGTAATGAACATGGCCGCTCTGGCTCTTCATTCTACAAGTGATCGCCCCACTTGCGAGCGGTGGCGACGACTGAGTGGGTGGTTCGCTGCTAACTGTTTTTCAAGCGAAGGCGAAGGTGAAGAGCGTTTTTTGTCTGTACCTCAGCGAGCAATTTGCGTTCGTACGTGCTGCTCTTTGACGCTGACTGTCAAAGGAAAGCGTATTTTTGGAATTTTTCCGCCGCCGATTTCATATTGTACATCAAATTCTTTTAATGTCTCTTGCTGTTGTTCATTCCTCAACACCTTCTCTCAGCGCCTTACTCCTGCGCTCATCACCCCTAAACTTGCCTTCTTCTTATTCTTATTGCCACTGGGCACTTTATTGGTATTGCGTTGTTGTTTGTTAGCCGCGTGAATGCGATAAATAAAATCACAGTCAGTTTTCGGCTCCGACATTCTTTCGTGGGTGTGTTTTTCGCATTGGTCACCGAATCTGAGTCACATTCCACACTTAATGGTGATCAATTATGATTGCTGTTTTATTGTTATTATTCTTTTGTAGTACTTACTTCATGCCATAAACAAAGAAATGCTTTTTTCGGTCGCCAATTGATTAATCAAGTTGTTAAACATTTGTTATACAATATTTAATGGCGAAAAATGCTTCATAATGGTTATGAATTGTAAGCCGGTGATCGCTTAAGATTAGGGATCCCACAGCAGCGAGTTAATTTTAAAAGTACTGTACGTATTCGTTTTTATACTAAATAAGTGCCTACTTTGAACATGATGTCCAGGTTTTAGTTTTCGGTCGGAGAGACAAAGCCTGACAAGAAAAGTTATTCCATAGTCCTACAGTATGGGTCCTGAGAATATTTCCTTCCCCGTGCGCTAAAAAGACAAATTTTTTATTTGAAAATTTCACTAACTATTATATCTAAGTAGCTTGCTGAGAACATTGCGTTACACAAATAACGGATTAGTTGGAATCCGCTAGTCTCAATAACAGTAATTTCTCAATAACAATGACAGAAACGGTAATTCAAAGGGATGAGGTCGAGAAAGATGGACTAATTGCGGATAAGTATAAAAATGTGAGAGTGGAACATTACAGCTCAGGGGAAATTTCACACAAATTACTGAGACATCAGCAAAGACCCATATATGGACCGATATATAAAGGAGCCTATACGCTTCGCCGATGGTTTTGATTGAATTTTTAACGTCCTTATCGGCATTATGCGTTGTTAAAAAGTTGTCACAAGTTTCCATAGTCAAACTTTTTTCTCTCGAGGCTGCAGCTACTTACTTCAACTCGCTTTCTCTTCCTTGTTGATTTAAAGCTCTTCAGATACATTCGTAGAATTTACAGATTGTAAGTGATATTTTTCAGTTCATTTGTAAAAGTGTCGACACCACAAAGTAGTCAACTTCTTCCGCCAAATATTGTTACTTTTTATTTAGACAGAGTGTTAGAATATGATGTCTATGAAGATCGACACTGACAGATGTTGGTGCGTAATGAACCCTGTTACATGCGCCCTGTTACACTGTGAAACAAATTATTCAGTTTCTGCAACAAAAATTTCTTGCACATTGGTGTTAAAAGAGATCTATGTCATCCACTCAGATTTCAAGATTTGACTCACCTGACTGATTTTATGGATTTATTTTAAAAAGCCATTGTCGTATCAGTCATCAGTCAATCAATGTTGTATGCACCTGCAATCTTCGGGTCATTGACGAGCTCAAAGCAAAGGTTCGTGTCATCCGAAGTATTTGAAAAAATTATAAAGAAACAAAAGAAATGTTTTTTTTCGATGTTTACCTACAGGCATAAAAGTTGGCACACCCTGCATATTATTCGAAAATGAACAAAGTAAGAGAATATATATCGATTTTAAGATATCTCGATCACAGTATAACCTACCGCAGCTTATATTTAAAGGGCTGAATAAATATGTGGAGACAGCCTCTACTTTTAGATAAAGCTTTGGGCTCAACTATCAACTATGCTTGATCATACCAAAAATCCAGAAGACCGATAATTTAAATAAGTAGCGGCTCCCCAATAAATATAAGTGTGTGACGTTCTAAAAAGAATGGGGTTCATGACCTCTGTATATTTGGCTAATTTTATGCACTTCGCCAGTTGAAAAACTGGCTGGCTGACTTCTCAAGCCGGATATATTAAACACATCCTTCTCGGACGCAAACATGTAACTGGCAATTTGCCTGTCTGCGCCCACCAACCACATGGAGGCGCAACGCCCTAATGTACGCACATTTGCACATGGCATGCGTTGGCAAAGCTTTAATGACAGCCATTTAATTTCGATTTTCGGCCATTTGGCAATCCCTTTTTACATATCCGACAAACAAAAGCCTCCAAAATTCAATTCCAACACGCAAATTGACCGCCAAGCGCCAAGCTGGCCTGCCAACTAACTGCACAGTTTTCAGAATTTATGCGTTTACATTTTCGCAGCTGCCACACGGCGTTTGATTACATACTTCCAATAAGCACACATACACGCACATACACACATATGAATGTGTGTGTATGTGTGTGTAATGCATTTGTGCAGTGTATTTGCTTGCAGTTGGTAATCTCGGCCGATCGGTGGACACGCGCCAGCGCACAAATCAGGTTCGCTGCTTAAGTCTTTTGTCTGTCGAGTGCAGCAAAGTGCTAACTTGCCAAACGCATACCTAATAATTGCTGCCATTGTTTTTGTGATTGTCTGGTTTTTGTTGTTATCATTGCCACAGCAGGAAGCAGGAACATGTAAATGCGGCATCTGCCACTTGGCCACAAATGGCATCGAGAGCATTTAGGTGTTTGGGAGTACGTGTGTGCGCTTGTTTGCACTTGTAAGCTAAAAGTGCACTTGATGATGCACCTTGTGCCGCAATTACGCCCAACAAACAATCAGTTGCACGTCGTCGCAAGTCGCGCAAATTACATAATAACGATAAGAGGCGACTTTTTTGATATTCCTTCTGCTTCTGCCACGCGGAAGAGAACATCTTGCGCATGCTGAAGCTTGCAATTTCGTATCGATGCCGAGTAATTGCCACATCCTTGCCTTATTTACCACAATCACATACGCAATTCTTTCGGAGTTGTTGCTTTCGCCAAAATCTCTGACAGCGCGTCCCTCTGCTTTTGTGTTTGTTAGCAGCTGCCGGCAAATGATTTTCTTGTGTTGCTGTAAGCGCAACGCCTGCTTGCTTGCGTGGTAGCGTAAGCAGAAATTATTGCAAAAACACATCGAGCTTGCGTGCATAAACTACCAACAACAATGCCGCAGCTCAGTCATCGAGCAGATAAGCAATCATAAAGCACGATTTTCGGCTGTATGTCATGCTGAATACTCAGCCATTGGCCAAAGCTGCTTGGAATTGCGCCGCTGCACGCCACTTGACGGCAATTTGCTGCTGAGTCAACAATCTGTGGCGGGGTTGGAATATTTGCTCAAATGTTCGCGCAACTCGTGGCGCTGATAAGCCGAAATGACTCCTTTATCGCTCGTTTGGTTGGGCTGCTCTCGCTTGTTTGCTCAAGAAATCTTATTACAGTGAGAGAAACGACCAAGCCATTGTGTTTTCTCTGTTCTACCATACTAGAAGTAGAGAAACTGCATATTAACCATACCACTCTAGGGCTGTGGAAAACCTTTGAAAATTCTCCATCTAACATCAAATGAAATAAGTGCAAAATGAAATGAGTTTTTTGACATTTGAGAATAATAACAAATGGGCTTGAGAGCTATATGTAGGTAAAGCAATAAGGGTTATACTAAGTATTTGAGCAGTAACTAATTCAGGTATATTTCGGTACAAGGGGACCAACTGATCAAAAAGCATGAAACTAAGGAAGTATTTCAAATTATATACCAAGCCAATCGTAATCGGTAACCGCGGCAATGGTACTAAAAGTAAGAATAAAATAATGCGCTTTCGAATAAATGAAAACATACACAAATGCAAGGAGTCTTTAAAACTCTTTTTTATAGTTTTCAAAAGCCACTAAAATGGTCACCCTGTGCGCAATTTCAACTCTTTAAGCAATGATCCTGAAAGCCATAAATAGCCTTCGAATGACAATTAGCCTTGTCTGTGACGGGTTTTTCTGCAAAAATATACTCGAAAGTTAATTTCACTATTATATTAGTACTAATTTTAAATTTTTGGTGGAGTCGAAATTTTCATCACATTTATATTGATATCTAATATTTATATTATAAATTTAATATATTAATATATATTATAATTTAGAGCTGCTTAACTTTCTATAATTTATACTCTCTTCCGGGAAAATACTCTTTTGGCCTTAAATAAATAAATTTCATAAATTAATTGCGGTGTCTGAATTAAAAATTATACACCAACAAGAGCGCATATTTTTCTCAAGCTTTTGCCAATCCTTATACAAGTTTAAATGCATTTTATTGCACCTGGAAGAATATTTCCCTGCATTATGTGTATTATTTACTTTCATTTAAATTATGTTTTCAAAAATAAATAAGGGTGTTCACTACCACACCCATGACGGTGGTGATAAGCGACTTAATGCCTTTCGAGTTTCAGCAATAAATAAACAAAAAGAGAAATAATCATAAATTTTGCCTTTTGCAAGTAAAAGGTAAAAAGGGATCAGTCACTTACAGACATAATTTTATTTCAACTTGGTGTTGTATCAATTATATATTTGAAAGCAGAGAACAGTAAAACTGGCTACCAATTTTTTTCTGCAAACTTGTTTCCTCCTCATTGACAGCTAATTTGTATTAAATGTTCAGAATATGATTTTTGGACTCCTTAAACCTCTCTATTGGCGTTGAGGACCCCACGACATATAAAAGAAGTGGATTACCGTATCTAAAGTAATTGCAGGGTCTTTCAATTGCCCGAGTATCGGAGGGTTTAACATAATGAGGGCATTATGTACTCTCTCTCTCTTCCATGTGGTGGAGAAAATTAGAGAGCTGATATTCCATAAAGTAGTACCAAGTTTTTCTAATCTATTTAACCTATATTTTGATGAGGAAATTTAAAACGCAAAATGTATAAAATAGCTGAAGAGAGACCCTTTACTCTTCGTGCTTCACCAAGAGCTGTCTTCGTTGATCACCACTCTTTCCGAATTCTGTTGATAAAGACTGACCGCCGTTTCTGAGAAATTACAAATCAGTTAACTAACCGAGAGCTTGACTGTTTGTTCAGAAGGATTTTGGTTAGACTAAACCTCCTTTGTAGACTTAAGTGATGCATGTGCTCTCAATATATTTATTCATGGGAGTATTGTTGGAATAAAAATTAAATATTGGATATTGAAATTTGGAACTTGATTACTGCAAAATTATCCTGTTTAAAATATTTCAATATTATAAGGAAAAAAAAATTCTAAATGCTAAAAAATTTTTAATTTGAAAAAAGTTTGAATAATTATTAAATTTAACGGTTTTTAAAATATTTTCTATAAATATCAAACTATAATATAAAATACACAACTCGAACGCGCCTTCAGCGTAGTACTTAGCTAATAATTCCAAGTATTTAAAATTCGGATAACAACAATTTTTGCAGCTTATTGTTGACGCTTATTATACGCATACACACATATGTCATTCAATTGTCACAAGTGTCAGCGCCAAACACTGGTCACGTCAATTCACGTCAGTGTCAAGTTTGTGCAAATCTAAGCATTTCTGCGGAAAGTCGAAGCGCAAAAAGCTCAAACTGCCAATAAAATGCATATGAATGCGCTTAAAAAATCTAAAGCAGTTCACTCAAATTTATAATTTTGCAAAACTGCAGTGTTTCAATGACTCAATGACAGGGTGACCAAAGTATTTTAAATAAATAATTTTGTTTGATGCAAGTAAACAGTTATTTGAAAGTAAGTGGTTGAAGAGGTAAGTTCTTCACGGGCCTGCTGATAACTTAATTACTCAATTCGAATTAGAAATATTTATGGCGCACAAATTGCAGTTGCTAAAATTAGCGAAATATCTTATGAAGTCAAAATGACATTATACTAGATTTTATGGTGGTGTTATTGTTGTATTTATAGCTAAGATAACAATAAACACAGCGGTCCATGGATAATGCTGGAAAATTGCACAAACAAAATAAAAAGTAATTGAAAACACAAATTATATAAAGTTATAAACAACAATAAAATAAATAAGCGAATCATAAGCATATTGTGCCCAATTTACTAAGTAAGTATTTAGTTATTATCTTAGCTGCAGCGGTATGCCCATTTTCTTTATTATTACCATTATTTTTTTTTTGTTCATCAAATTCCGAATATCTGCCTGCTAATATTGCGTAGGCTGGAGCTCCGCAAATTTTCTATTTGCATTTATTTATGCACTGACTATATACAGATGTACTTGATGGTGTGAGAGTGTGAATTAACTGGATTCCATCTAAGACAGCGCTGGTTTTTTTTTTTTGTAATCTCCTGTGGCGCATATAAAATTCGCTGTCAGCAGCTAGAATGCATTCTAAATGCGAGGAAGCCATTTTTTCCTTCTCTTTTTTGCACTCAAAAAAGTATTTAAATAGGTGTTTTTGCGAAAACTGTTATTTTTATTATTGTACAAAGTGCTCTTATAATGAGTATTATTGGCAATTGCTGTTTGTGTAAAATATGCAATATGAAGTTATTGAAAAATATTTTCCATTATTTACATCATATAACATACATAAGTATATTTGTTGTGTTAAGCCATGCTTCTTTGGCTATATCTGCTGTAAATGACGTAGTTTTGAAGGCTTTGATAATGATTCTAATAAGGCAGTTGACACTACATTATGTTGAGATATATAAGTATTTTCATTTGTACAATATAATAGTCACATTTCAAGGCATCAAGCTATTCGAGACAATCGGTTGTTGAATTGTTTGGGGCAACTTGTGACGTCTTGCATAAAATTGCGATATTACGTGCATTCAGTACAGTGGTGCGAGTCTACCTCTCTTGTATCCAATAATCCGGATTTGGATTATGGACCAGATATGTATGCTTCATACGGTGACTATTTTGCTTCTTCGACGTCAGTCAAAAATTCCTTATATCATCGGCCGGTGATGTCTATCATTCTCAGGGGCTTGAACTCTTGCTTGATCTACCGTATTCTCCAAATTTGCTCCCGCGCAACTTATTTTTATTTCTAAAATTGAAAAGGGCACTTACCGGGCGGATATTTGAGTCGAATGGGCAGTTATTACCGCAACCAAGGCCTGCTTAGACCACCTCCAGAAATCATAGTATTCAACCAGGTTAAATTTGTTGAAGCATATGAGGGTCTAGGGTACAGAGCCAAAAGCGACTATGTTGAGAAATAAATCATAGAATAATTTGAAAAATATTCCTACTTTAGAAAATTTTCTCTAAGAATTTCCTTTAAAAGTTTTTAAGCTTATTTTATAAATCGTTCAATAAAATTTAAGCGTCACAACTTTTAACATTTTTCATTTATAATATGTACATACACCGGCCGTCCACTTGTAGCTTTTTTTGTACATAACAAATTTCTCAGAAAACCCCCTCGCAGCATAAAATTTAATAAACAAAGAAAAATTATCTATTTCTGCTCGGACACATTCGCATAATTCATTAACCTCACAGTCATTTTTAACAAGCTTGCACTTGACTTCCCATTTACCAAAAATAATAAAATTTTAGACACAAAGAATGAAGAGCAACAAAAGACTTAAGCGACGAATTTATTTTGTTTATTTGGCTGCCACCGTGAGCGCATGCAAATTTGTGTGGTGAAATGCTTAGATTGTGACTTGTTAACCACTGTTGAGTTCTCACTGAACAAAAGACACTTATATATATATATATATAAATGTACCTATATATACAATATATATATATACTATATATACTAATGCTACCTAGTCATGCATAAATGAAAGGCATCTAATGTGTGTGGGAAATTCGTTTGTTCGAATGAAACTTCTACTGTCACTCCACATCCGTTTCCGCTGCTGCGCTTATCCGCCATAATCGGACTCATGTGCTTGTTTATGAATTACGGCGATTTGTGTCAATTATATGCAAGAAGTTGATTAGACGATCATTTTATGCTTTATCGAATATGAAGTCGAATATTTAATTAATAATTCTCGAATTATGTGCCGTTGGCACATAAAAATATGAATTGCGTAATTTATCGTTGAAATTTTGGAGTGAAGACTTTTTTCGATCATTTAAAAAGTTTAGCATGAGATTTAGTTTCTGGCAAAGGATATGATGAGTAGGTAAGGTAAGCTCAGGTAATACGGCTAACACTTGTGACAAGAGTCACGACAATCCGACTTGGACAGCTAAGACCGCTGGACCTTTGTGATGACACCAATGAATTCCAGCCGATTCGCTTGGTCCCCCAAAGCTATGGCTAAGGAGATGTTTCAACCTTGATGATTTAAGTTAATCAAGATGATTTAAGTTAAATACTCAAGATTTGCATAAAAAAGGTTGAAGAAAAAAAAAATAAAATTTTTTTTCAATTTTCGTAAAATTGTTTTTAAACATATTTTTGTCGCAAAAAACTAATATTTTCCATATACCCAGTAGCACTGGAACGTAATTTCGGAAAATGTAGAGCGAAATGTAGAACCTCCTTTTAAACGAAATCGAGCCGTGAGTTTTTAAACAAACAAGATAAGATTTAATACCAAAAATCAGTAAAAAATGTGAAAAGTCAATTCATAATATTATCACAAATATTTAAAACTATTACGCCATGAAACAGCGTCAATGACATCGTGATGAGAGCCCTCATACATACAAACATAAACCTGAGCGGCATAATTGTCATTGACTTGCAGACCAACTTTATGGGTGACTTATGGTAAAAAACTGTGTTTCGAGGGAGCACTTTAGGCAAAGTCCATAAACAAAAGAATGTAATATTACCGCAATGCACAATGACCTTCAACGCCAAGCCACTACGCACACCAGCCCATATATGCATAGACGCATACATACACATACATACAGATATAGCGGTGGGGATGATAAATGTAATTCCAGATAAAACCAAAGGCAAACAACGGCACAAAAGTCCATTAACAACATTCAAGCAGATAAATGTATCACTTCGTTTGACACGAAGGCAAGCCACTGAATGACACGGAAGACACGTGCAAAGCAAAAAAAGCGACGGAAAGCTATTAGAAAAGTAGAGAAAGACAAAGGCAAAGTTCACAAAAATGCTAATGCTAATAGTCAGCACTTGAATAATTGTCGCAGAGTAGGAACTAAGCCGAAAGCCATTATGTTGGCATCGGCGCTCTAGGAAGTAAACAAATTGCGCTTTGTTTGTGTAAGTGAGAGCCGCAAATTGCCAAAACGAATACAAAAAATAAAAAAAAGAAGAGTTTAAGCTCGCTGCCAGCAGGAAGAAGATGAGGGTGAGTGAGGCGGAAACACGCAAAGTTCATTCAAAGTTCATAGACACAAGCAAGCACTTTGGCAGCTGAAGAGCTTAGCCGGTCGTTATTGTCAACAAATTGAGCAATTTCCAGGTGGAAAATAAGTGATATTTATACTACAAGTAAAAACTGAAAATAAAAACATAGCAAAAAAGTAAAAAGAACCCGGGAGCAATGAAAGCAAATGGCAGAGAGCGAATTTGTTTACAACCTGAGGTCAGGAAATTATGAAATTCTAAGCTTCTAAGCTTTCTGTTTAGAAAATAGTAATGTGCTTACAATGATAATAAATGTTCCTTTTCTGGTTTTTTAATTACTTACTGTACACAATTATGCCAACACCGTTATGTCAGCGCTGTGTGAACGATACCTTAATTACACTCACGAAAATGTTTCGCTTTATTTGCATTTCACTGGAAGCGTAAAATAAATTCATATTTGTCTGAGTCTGAAATGGTATATTTATTTAGATCTTTTTTAAAGTGCTAATAAAAACACAAATAAAGCTATTACATGCACAGATTTCTGCTTGTTTACATAATTTTGTAATGTTTACAAAATCAGGTTATTAACTTTGTCGTAAGAGATGGAATACTAATTATACTACAAAGCGAAATAATTTCGACAATGTTTTTCGGCAGTGTATTTCCAATATCAATGTAAGGTTTTCAATGAAATTCATGTGATTGAAGCGTATGCGGAACTGTGCGGCAGGTTGGAAAGGTCACATCGTTTCTATGTTACTATCCGTATGTTTTGAAGTTAAACTTATACTTAAAAGGAACGTCTATAAACTTTACAACCTCGGCTGATTTGTGCCCGAGATACAACATGTTGAGTGACGTAACTTTTGGTATTTCAAAAAAAAAAAGAACGAAAGAAATTTCGTATTTGAATGAGAATGAGGTGCTGCTGATACTAAACGTGGAAAGCATAAATGCTAATTGAGTACCATCTTATTAACTTATACCATAGTTCATATCTCACTTAGTTTCATTACTACATTTTGCTTGTGCCGAGTAGATTTATATTAAAATCAACGTAATTAAGTCAAAAGAAATATAAGTGAAATATATGTAGCATATGAGCGCTGTGGTAATTCGTAGACCGATCTCATTAATTATCGTTTTCATTTAGTATATTATATAATATATATCATTAGTATTTTATATAATCTATTAGTTCTAGTTGTTACAAATTACCGTTAGGTTATTATACTCTGTGGCAATAGTTGCGAGAGTATAAAGGAGGCCCGAGAAGTGATCGGCTATGTGCAGCGAAATGCATATTTTAGCACTTTGCACTTTTCACTAAAATCCTTTAAACACACGCTATACCGAATCTATGGTGAAAAATATTTTTTGCTTTATTTAAATAACAATTGACATGATGACCGCTTGAGATTGGCGGCCAAAGGCGAAGGATAGCTAAGGCGGCTAATGAGAGAGCCGTGCTTGGCAATTTACTCACAGATACCACTATGGTGAACATATTTGATGCCGCAATTCCATGCAATTATCGGCGACGCATTTAATAACTGCTTAGCGCTGCACTAAGTACCCACTCATTCACGTTCTTTAGCGGAATGCTCATTTAGCTGATGCGCCTGCCAACTCGCATGAATGAATTGAGTTTTCATTGTGCGCGATTGATCCTGCATTGCCAGTTGCATGCACCCGCCGGCCGTCGGTGGCTGCCCCACACCGATACTACTACAATGTTAGACGAGCCATTGACCACTCATTGCTGTAATTGCCACTGATTGCGCGCGGCCTACAACGCAGCCGGCGCACGCAACGGTTTGACGCGATTACACAAGTTGACCACGAGCACTTGGACTCTCTCAGCGAATGTATTATTAAGAGGCACACTCTTTTTACACCTCACTGTGCTAGTTTTTTGCAATCGCTTGCATTCTTTTACATTCTTTTGCATTTCTAAATAAGTTGCATAATTTTGCGGTCATTTCTTTAGTGCTCACTCGTCGCCTACGTTCGTGTGCAGCCCCTTTTTGTGCTCATTGTAATTCCATAAATAATCGATGTACTTGATATGTGTCACCTGTAATTTATTGTTGCACGTCTATTTATCTATTGCCGTTATTGCATTCACGTATTTCGTAGAATTCGAAGAATCTTGTAAGCGTTTGTTAAGTATTGTTGTTGCTTGCCTTTAAATGTAACTGTTGCACGAGTTCGGAATGAACGCCAGAAAAAGTGCTCGCTTATTATTTTATTGCCTGCCGAGATTTATAATTTGCTGCATTTTTAAATAATAATGAGGAACTTCGAGTTAGCGACGTTCTTTGCAAATTTAAACCTTTTGAAACGTGGCATTTCATGGTTGTGACAATATTAAGACACCTCTTTGGGTAGAGTGCGCCAACGGAACCCATTGATCCATTCCACAAAAATTGACTCCCCACAGAGACGCAGCAGAGTAGTGGTGGTGGCAGCTGGAAGTAGTAGACAGCGGTAAAGGTTGCAGGTGAAGTCTACAGCTGGAAGCCAATCTGCTTCTTTTATACATCCCAATCTCTAATAACTCCGTAAAGCTTTTTTAACAGTATAGTCTGTGTGTTTGGGACGTGTTTCTCTTGATATGTAATCTTATGTCGGGGATGCCGCATATCCAGGAGCAATTAAGGTACCTTAAAATTTTTGACTATATAATTGTGTGATTGTTTCATTAAAAGTTATAACTTTCAATTTATTAAGAGATTTTGGATATAGCCAATGAATAATGACCATGGATTCGAAAAGTTTTCCACATGTATTTGTAACTTGACACGGTGACAACAACAAAGTGATCAGGACGACAGCAAATATTCACTAAGGCATTATTCAAGTATTAATATGGTCTTCCAATAAAAGACGCAAGTCGAAAGTGCTTGGTATGGAATCTAACAATAGTGGGTTTGCTTAATCAAAACTTACAGAATATCCAAAAAGAACTAAGACTTTCTAGGAAAGATATATGCAGAATAATGTTTTAGATAGAGGCCCGCAAAATAAACCTAACGTATGATTTGGGGAGTTTAATAAAACTAGTTGACAAGTATGCTCTTATTCTAATAAAAAGCAAGAGATAGTTCTTAGCATCTTTCCAGAGTTAAAAATGAGGTGGAATTCATTAAATAAAAAATTTCAAAACAAAAGAATTTAAATAACAAAGAAAAAATTAATTAATTTTATTATTCAAAAATAAATTAGTATTTTCATATTATTTCATAAGGCCCTTCATTGTGCCTTGAATATAGTTAAGGGCGTAAATCATTACTGGTGGTCTTTTTTTTGTTAATAGTACGCTTCGCTTCCTACACTGTGTTCAATATGCCGCGCCACAATAGAGTGCCTTTTAGTACTTATTACTTATTTAGTACTGTAAGTATTATGTGTAATACATAGACGCTTGTTATATTGGATATTTAGTCGACTTAGATGAATTGGCAGGACTAAATGGAGAAAATGATAATAGACCGGGACCAGTCTATCTGTGGATATTTATCGATAGATATGATCTAGTCGAGATTTTATAATAGTCGAGATCTAGTATGATATTCGAGCGTAGCAAATATTCACATTTTTTAGTACCTTTTGTTATAAATGAAGCAAAATGGTGAGGGCCAGAATAAATTCATGGTGAACACTAAGCGTTACCACAGTCATATGCGTACAACCCCAGTTGTTGGGTTTCGGTTCTTATTAAACACGTAGTTCGCTAGACTGTTGACTCGTCATCTGCAATGATGTAGGTTAATGTAGAGTCCGGGGTGCCAAGTTGTTTCTTATTCTTCTTCAAACTCATGTTTGTTTTGATATGGACTCATATAGACATTAAATGAGCTCCACAAAGTATAATTTTTACTTCTAGCAAGTGGCTTAAGGATGGCTTAATGTGGATTCGCTATATACAAATTTCTAGTATTAGCTGTAGCCTTCTGCTGCTTTTTGAAAATAAAATTCTCCCCATGACTTAATTCAATCTTAAGTACTTACCACATGCCACCATGCCATTCCACTTTGCAAATATAATTAGTATATATGTACATATAATCTATACTTACATATGTACAAATCTCCGATGAGATGATAAACCTGCAGAGTTAATTGTGCATTGAAATAACAATCAAGCGAGTAGATTTTCCCACGACTGTGCACGTTTAGACGATGTGAAATGATAGCTTCGCATATACGTATTTATGTATATATATATATATATATATGCATGTTAAGTGAAATAGAATACAGCAAGAGCACTTGACATACGAAATGAGTCTAAATGATTATTATGAGCACCCACACAGGCGATTACGGGGCGAAGGTGTGCATATTTATATGTAAATATTTTGTGTAAATGTATGTTGGTGTGCCACGAGCAGCACGTAAGAGCTGCGCATATGTGTGCGCTATGTGTGTGTGTGTGTATTTCTGCTTAAGTGTTTATTGCGCATGCGCGCAGATTGTATCGACTGCCTGAAAGCGCTCACTGCATAATTGCCAAAGCAAGTTTGTACTTGCATGTATGTATGTATGCAAGTAATTTGTGCCGGGAAGTGGATGCGGGTGGGTAGTAAGCGTCTTTTTTGCATTTTCTCACAATTAAAAAGTCATAAGAATTACTTTTCGCTAAACTTAGGTAAGGTAAACATGTGTTCCAGAAATGCTTTGATTTAAGAGCGTCAAAATATATCTGTTTGTATGCACATATGTGTGCTGCATAATTTCAGAATTTTAATTTATTAATCGTTTAAGTTTGTTCAGATTTTTGATTTGCGCTTGAGTTGCCTAGCCAAAAGACACACCCACAACGAGTCATTGCGCTTCGAACAATTTATAATTGTTGCTTTGCCACTTGAAACTAATAAATGAATTGTTCGCCAATTAAAAGAGATATATTAAAAAAATTTTCAAAGATAAAAAAGTTGAAATGAAATCAATATAGACTTATCTGGCAGCTTCAGTAATGCTTTGGTAATTTACTGTTCTGTCTAAGTTCAATTTAATTGTTGTTTTTGTTCTTCATTTTTGCAGTATTGATTTCACCGAAACAAAATCCGAAATGAGTTAAGTGCTTTTTAATTGTCAATTCATGTGCTGTGCGCGTCCACTCAATCACACTCAATCACACTCAATCACACTCGATTCTCTCTTCTTCTTCTTCTTCACTTTGCATATAAAGACAATATATATTATTTTTATTGGATTTTGCTGAAATTTGTTGTTGATTTATAACGTTAGTTCATAATTAGAAATTTCTTCACCGATTTACAGTTAAAATTCATAGTTCACTGCTTGTTTGTTGTTTGTGTTGTTGGAGAAGTGTGCTTAAGCATATAAACCTACTCACACATATGCCGCATTGAGCATTGAGCATTCGGCCTTACATATGTACATTATTAATTAGCCGAACAAAAGACTTGAGCCACAAACTCTCTTTAGCAAATTTCATGCTTAATTAATTAAGTCATAAATAAATGCTTTAATCATTTGTTTAACTTGCGTTCGAGATGCTCGTTTATTTGTTTGTTTATTGCTTTCGATTTGCTTTGTTGCAACGAAGTACCGTTGGCTGCCAATAGTGGCTTTTTGTGCTGATTTTAGGCTACTGTTTTTGCCAATAAAGTTTTTTAGCTTAAAAAAAAAAAGTGGAAAAGTATTACTTGACTTGGCTCACTTAGTGTCTGTCTACTTTGTTGTAATTTTTCAGCAACTTTCCATAAAAATTCTCGAAATTCTTCGCTGTTGCTTTGCATTGCTCCTGAATTGGAAATAGAAAAATTGTAGCATAGAACGTGCGACGCATGGGAAATTGAACTTCTTGCTTGCATTCGGCATATAGTACAGTAAAACCTGGATAAGGTCAATTGTGCTGCAAGAAGGGAGAGTATATAAGTTTGCATTTGCATGTAAAGAAAGTGAAATTTTGCAATAAATAAAGATCCAGTAGCGAAATATTATTATAAAAGCGTCAATAAGCCATGACTGAAGCCACTTTTGAATACTTAAGAAGAAGCTTCTCCTTCTAGCCTCCATCAACTCTGTAAAACACTTTTAGCATGATCTTCTGTATTAAGCCATAATTGAAACACTCGAACGACCTCTCTTGGCATCAAAGCGGTCTTCACTTCGCCAAATTCTATAACTATATCTATCGGTTTTAGGTCTTACAAAGCTTTCTTGCAATATCTTCTCTATTATGAATACAAAACCACTCTGTGCATAACGTTGCCAGCGTTTGTATATTTGCGAAATACAAATATTCTAGACTCCTTATTGCTGTTTAGTTGATTAAGTAAATACTATAATATATACTCACCGACCATGTGTGTAGAAATTGTTCTTTGGTTACACAACACTAATTGTGTCGATTTTAAAATGCAAATCACGAATGGTGCATAATGACGTAATTAAGGTGAAATAAAAGCAAAAGCAAATCGGGAGCCAAGTGAATATTTCATCAAATGAATCCAATAAATTGAATTCTCGATGCAATTTATTTGCCTAAGGTGAATACAAATCAGAGGAACGTTGCCATATTTATCACTATAATTCAATAAATTTCAATGCAAATTCTAATATTTCAAGCGCAAGCGCAAAAAACTGCTTTTGCACAAAACTTTTAAATGCAACTTTTTTTTTTGTAAAGAAAAACCAAATTATTTAAATTTCTAGAAACTTTTACAAATGTTTAACTTGGACTATGTACAAGTGGTTCGTTCAACGCATCATAACTGCAAAGGATGTAAGTTCAAGCGGATTATATTTAACTGCTGTAATTTTGCAGCTTTGATGGTTTTATATGCCTTAAAGGTTAAAGTTAGACTGGTCTAGGATTTTCATAATTAAATTTTGTTTGGATAAAAGTTTACTTTAGGTTCGTGAAAACACTAATCAATTATTAGAATAGAGTATGAAAATACCTGCTGTCCAATCTACTGTAATGTCGAAGCGTTTGGATCGGTCAGCTTCAGCACGTTAAAATTCGAAAACGTTTTTCTCGGGCACAGATGGTACTCGGAGACCAGCTCTGCAGTTCTCTGCAGCTCTACAGTAGTAATGTCTAATAAACTACTTAATATCTCTTTCTTATAATTGCAACTTTTTTTAAAAACAATTTACTGCTAATTTTTTTGATAAAGTTTTTTTTAATTATCTCACAAGTCTGCCATTTTCCCAAAAATGTATATAAAGCTAAAAACGTAAGCAATTTGCCAGCAAGTTTAATGTAGATTAATTTACCACTTTTTATTTTCTGGCAGGTAGCTCAAGGTCCTGGAATCAAAGTCACCCGCAGAAACCCTCTTGAAAATTGTCTATCTGCAGATTGGTCCAGTAGCCGCCACTTTTCAACATCAATGTCAATATAATGGTTTATTTGTAAACACTTAAATACATTTTTAATAAACGCTGACGAGAGAAATTTTATGTCTTCTTCTTTTCTCTCCGAATAAATTGTCAAAGTTAGGCATTTTTCCGACCTTTAGACTGGCCTGCTACTGTTACTATGAGCTTATAGGGAAATCCCTCAACCTCTCTCATGAGCCCGCAGCACAACATCTTAAATTTAATAATATTTTGAAAAAATTTAGGAAAATTTTGATAAAAATTGAGTGTGTTGCTTTTATCCTTTCTTTTGGTCCGTTGGTGAAGACAATTGTAATTGAGACATTCTGCACCAGACAAGTCCACCGAAATTGTTGTTGTTATAAACATGGGGAGTGGCACCCAAAGAGATGTATTTAATGTTGCACAATTTGAAACTCACACAAATCACGCATTCTGTGCCACGCATTCTTTCGAAAATTTCTCCATCCGTGTCTGCCCCTGAGTGAGTGTGTGTGTGCTGCAGCTTTTCGTTTGATTTTCATTTGCAATCGATTGTGAGTGGCTCGTTGGTCGGCTGCTTGTGCGATTGCGAAGACGTAAATCAAATGCCACGCCGAATGCCACGCTTGCGAAGTCACATTTCACTGAATTACACGATATGCATGTGCAACAACATGTGCAACATGTGGCATGCGGCATATGCAACATGTGGCATGAGGCATGTGGCAACATGTCGCAAAAAATATTAGCGACACATAACATGCGAAGCATTCAATTGCGTTTGACACCACAGGCGTTGGCTGGCAGCAACCAGCAACAGCCAGCAACAATAACTTGCTGCTTAGAAAACACACAATGGAGTTGCATTAAAACGCCAACAAGAACAGTGCGAATAATAGAAATTTCAGCTGTTTCGCGTTGTTAGTTTTTTACAATTGTTGCTGTTGTCTTCAGGTTGCAAGCATTTCGTTAAATGTCAATGTGACTCCTTTATTGTTTTCACTGCAACAGTTTTGCATTTTTTAAGCACAAAATAAATTACTACACACACACACACACACATACACACACACACTGGAGTATTGCCGCTTTTGCTGCTCATTATGTTTCGTGTTGCTCTTGTTGCAGTTGCAACAATTTACACGCGAAATCAATTCAGTTGACCTACTCCCCCCGCTTTTGATTGCATTCATCGCTGTCATTCGCCGCAGCTATGTACAGTTTCCAGTAGCGTGTTTGCTCGGCAATAAATTCAGCGCGGCCGCGTGTCGCTGCTCAAACGTCCGCTCAAACACTATTGTTGGCGGTTGTCCGCTGGCGTTCGCCTTTGTGCGGCCGCAAATGGCGGCAACAATTTCTCTTCTATGCGTAACTATAAATTCAAATGCAAACAAGTTGCAACCATTCAAACCATTCAAACCATTCAAACCGAGCCACAATATCGAGTGCAATTGTGGCGAAATTATTATTTTTTTCTTGCTTCTTCTTCTTCTAGTGCCACCTGAAGTGGGCTTCCTCTTGGGATGTTCGTATTTAATGGATTTTTCAAAATTGCAGCTGTGAATTTCTTTTATTGGGTTGCGTAAGGCGGAGCTGAGATATGCTTGTTTTTGTTGCAAAAAGTGACCCCCAGTTGATGTTGCGCCGAATGGTGGAAGTGATTTATTTATAGTAGCAAATGGTTTAAAAACAGACAAATTAATATGTGAAGATCCGGAAATTTGATTTACCATTATCAGTGAGGGGCAATAAAATAACAGTAGAAATTTATGAAGTCTATCTTTAAAAAAAAAAAAAAAGCAACTCGCTGTTGTACTCTCTTAATTTGTAAGCATACCACAGCACGTATTTGTCAACTTTCCACTCTCTTGAATTTGTTGAATATCATTAATTCGATATAAATTCTGATTCCAATTGATCCTTACAAACAATGAACACTGAATTTTTTAACACAACAGGGTGCTCAAAGTGTTGAATTTTTATATAATTTTTACTAAGTAAATTTGGTTAAAACTTTTTCTTACAAACACACCTATTTCATCTATTATTGTGATGTTATCGTATCTTATTTGATTTATTTTCAGTTTTTAACTCTTTATTTTTTTTTGTGAGATATCAAAATATGGTAAAAAGAGAAGTTTTGGCAACTTCAAATGTGACATTTCTCCTCTCAATGGTCACCTGAGGCGGCGGCCATTATTCAAAACGCTGAAGAATTTAATATAACTGTACTTTTTATGTATCTTTAAGAAACTATTTTTGTGAGCATAGTAGTTACGCTAAGCGGAGTATAATCGTTAAATGGGCACACTTATTGAAGGTACCAAATACTGGGTAATTGTGAAATGTTCAATAACAGGCAAGGCTATTAGTTAGGAAGAATAGCAATCGTTCTACCTCAAACCGGTCGGCTCCGAATATACCGCATTCATAATGTTTCTAAGGAACGTTAAGGCATCGCCGTACACTTTGTGTAACAGGGCTAGTTTAATACCAGATTTTTGCATCCGCGACATTTGTTCCACAGCAACTTCAAATCTTATCCTCGACTCGAGGTCGATTCTCGACCAAGCAACCCTAAATATTTTTAACTGCTTGGAATCTTTAAAAATATTTTAAACTACTGAGAACCCTTTAATCAACTCTGTTAATTACGATAAGTTCTCGATATCTCTTATAGATCTATTTTTTTGCTAGACTTTTAAAAAAATATGAAATTTTTTTCAAAAACTGAAGTCCATTAAAGGCCGAAAAATATATTAAAGCTAATCAAATACACTCAAAATTCATCACCCAGTGATCTTGTTCGCCAGATTTTACTCTCAGTGACGCTCTCACGCGAAAGCTCATATATTCGCTGCGCAAAAGGTGCCAAGAGTCGATTGAGATCAAGTACTATTGGAAAGTCATATTGGCTGAAACCTGTTATAAGTTCACCGAAGATTTAATTAAACATAAACGGGCAGATAAGGGCTTTATCATGAACAGATATGCGTTTTACGTAAATGTACTGGTTTTCTGGTGTGTTAAATTTATTTCTGAAATTTGTTTTGTCAGCAAGGGAGGCAGTAAGAGGAGTAGTTTTGTTAGAATTCGTTAATTGCTTCTCCAAAAATTACAAGATTTTATAAAAAAAAAAGGTAATTTTAATGGAAATGACGCAATTAAGCCATGAATTTAATAATTTAAATAAAAGAATACTCATTTCATGATTTAATTATATAAAATTAATATTTTATAAAAGTAAATATAATTCAATTACAAATGAATTAATATGAAATTTTTTATCGGGTGTTATTGCTTTGGTCAATAAAAAAACTTAATTACTTGAAATTACTTTATTTTTACTTCATTTATTATTTTTTTAAATTTTTTTATACCTAATATTCTGAAATATTCGTGCCACTGTGAACCACTTTTTACATATTTGTATTAAAAATTTCATTTTATTTTTTGCTTGTTGGCAGCAGCACCTGAGATCGATTGCTCTTACCAATCAACGACGTCACCATAAAAGCAACAATAATAAGAAGGAGAAGAGAAAAGCAAATAAATGCATTCCGCCTCGCAACTACAAATGCATTTAATGCCAAATTACCATTACGATTTACGCGTGGCAAGTGGAAAAACTGCCAGGTGCACTTGTGCAACAACATCACAACACGACAACAAAAACAATGACACAAGCGGCGGTGAGGCAAGGCCTCCGCTGGCGATGTTCAGCTGAATTAAGGGGTGGCGACGGATTTAAAAGCGCGCGCAACCCAGAATTTCATATCTGCATAGCTTTCGGTGCAAAATTAGTGAGAGGCAACAACAACAACAACAACAACAACAACAACAATAAAAGGAACGGCTTTTCAAGCAGATGTGCACTAATCGCATCTCCGATGTTGTGGCGCGTTGGCAAATTAGCTGCCGCAGCTACTGTAAACCCATGTATTTTTTAATGATGTTGTTATTGTTGCATGCGCTGTTATTAGCGTGATGCGCTCACTGCGAGCGGCACGCGCTGATTACAGACCAAAAAAAAAAAATAATAATAAAAACAAAAACAAAAACAATAAATAAAATTAATCCAACATAAAACGGCGAACAGCGACGAATTTAATGCTCATTCATTCCCAACGCGCACACATGTAAGAGTGCGTGTGTGTGTGTGTGTGTGTGTGTGTGAATGCGCGGAGGTTTTATTAGATTTTTCACATTTTGATTTCATGTTTAATATTTTTTTCGTGGCGCAATTTACAATCGAATTTGCTGTAATTCTATTACCGCCATTGTCGCGGAAAATGCGCACGTAAATGCAGCGCCTAAATTGCCAAACATGCCACATGTGGCAAGCGGCGCAACGAGCACATTTGCTCAATTCAGAAAAAATGGAAAGACATCGAAAATATTAATGCAAGCGCATGTGTGTGTGTGTGTGGGGAAAAATATTGTCGCACGACTACAACAACATGAAAAGATAATTGCTTCCTGCTGCGTCAGCACGGTTCGCGCCACTTGGTCAAAGGCCCGCTGCGCCGACACTTGTGGCCGTGATGGCACCGACGTGGCAGCGAGGACTGCCGATTGTGTTACAAGCTGTCGGCCAGCTGGGAGAGAACAACATTTTATTGCGTACAAGTTGCCGTTGCAAGCGTGAAATTAATGTTGAGCGCAATTTGTGTGCAAACAGTTGACCCGTGCAACGGACATAAACAAATAGAGAGACAGAATTGAAAAAAAATAATAATTTTTCAAAAAAAAAACAAAGTATAGAATGGGTTATTCTTTGGCTTTTGAAGCACACGAAAAAAATATGATAATCATTTTTGTTCATATTGTAGGGGTAGAAAACATTACATGAATAGTTAAAAAAGTAAAAATTCAGGCAAAAAATTCAGGACCATTCCGGTTACCTCTCTTGAAAATGGATATTCATTTAGGGAAAATAACTAATGCTCGATCGTTTTTAAAAACGATCCGGAAAACTCACGCGTTTCATGTGTCGTGTCACCCTCCCGTCCTCTCCTTCTCCCATTACATTCATATTTCCGTGTTTAAAGTCAAAAATATATAAAAAGATGGTCGATATTTCAGAAATATTACTCTCGGGCTTCATTTATCGTACATATACACATTGGGAATTTTTCTGCCTAAGTTGGAGAAGTAAGCTGATTTCTAAGATGATTTTTGTAAGAACCATAACAACAGTCTCATTCAACTGAAGAAATGCTTCGTGCTAAGTCTATGCAGCAACTCAACAACTAAGCTTTTGGCGCAATATTCTTCGAAATCGTCGCTGTTTTGAAGTTCATATCAATTTATGGGCGGTTCCTTTTCCTTCGAACTGCAAATGAGAGAAAATCAGAAGAATTAAATTATTAGGTTAAATTGGTTAGGTTAGGTTAGTTTAATCTGAGGGACGCACTTAGGCATTTCTTCACTTTTTGACTAGAAGATAAGAGGAAACAAAAGAAAGAATTTTAATATGAAATTCAAAATTTTTTCTTGGAAATGGAAATATTCTGATAACTCCATATTGGACTAGATACGGAACTTTCATCGCAAATTTTATCACCACACTTTTGAGTGGCTTTGTCGAAATAATATGGAACATACATAATGACCGCGACAATTTTCTTACTGTTCTAAACGACTCCAAGACATTTGATTCGACTACCGATACATTATTTTTCTTGAGAAGCGATACGACTTTTTTCCTCAATTAAATATCTAATTAAGTCAAGTTTTCTTAAGAGATCCCGGGCAATTATGTAGAGAGTTATGCGTTTAATCTATTGCCAGTTACTACAGGTGTTCTACAAAATTCCTTACTAGGGGCCAAGTTCTTCATTTTATGTGTAACCTACGGATAGCAGAAGCTTCGGCAGCATAATGCGTTCTTTTATCAAAAGTTATCGATACCGATGTATCACTTCCGTTTTAGCCACCTAGCGCTTATTGAATTAAAATTAGTTGCACCAAGAACCAATAATAACTTCAAAACGATATTTATAGTAAACTGGTCTCGACATAGACACCTAACCTGCCGCTGGTGTGAAGATAGATACAAATTCCTTATTTATCGTTCAATTTCATTCAATAATGACGAATGAAATATATGGTGAGGAACAATTTTGCTGAAAACGGAACAGTTATGAGGCGCTGGAGTAGAGTAAATTTTTGTAAAGCGCCAGTTGTAAAAGGTTAAACCGATTATGAATAATTTGAGTAGTGGTATATATTTGTTAGATGGTTCGGAGTATGTTTGATTTCACTCAGAATGCTTTATTCTAACCATAAAATCAAAAAGGCACTACAGGGAGCATTCCTGATTTGTATAAATATTACTCGGACTAATAGAATAATAATATAATAATAAATAAAAGGAAAAACGTCTTCTTTCTCTCAAATGGTGATCTGAAAGGACAAATGATCAATTTAACCTTTAACCCTTCTAAAATATATTTCAGGCAAACATTCTAGCTTGCATGGAATTACTCATACCTGCGGATGAGCCAAATATAAACGAATCACCTTGCGCGTGCAGCCATAGAGACACCTGAGCGCAAGGAAAACAGGCCAAAGAATTTGTGCGCATGCGCTGCCGGCAATACGGGTTTCTATGCGACAAATTTAAGATCCATTTAAAAATATACATATCAGACGTGCCCGGCAAGTACCTAAGTATGCATGTAAGTGTGCAGGCAACTTTGTGAGGCTCAATGCCAAGGCACACAAGTGCTGTTTGGGGCTGGAACATAGCCGTAAGTGGGCTTTCACGTAGACATAAGCCAAGTGTTGCAATCAGTGATTGCCCATGTTGCCCGTCAATTGCTGCAACATGCGGCGAGTGCAACAAATTTCCCATTGCCATTTGATTAGATACAAAAATGCAAATTATTTGCTAATACAAGTGCTTAAGCGTTGCCTTGTGTGCGCCTGCGTGCTTGGTGTAAGGCAGTAAGTGGCGCGTGTGGAGGGCACAGTGCTTGCTGCAACATATTTGTTTATTGTCTTTAGATCAGCTGGCAAACATCTCGCTGTAATTAGGAATGGTAGAATACAGGTAGTAGGTCATGAAGTCGAATATTTATTCGCAATGGCTTGAGAATCGAATTTTAGTAGGAATTTTACAAAGCTTAAAGACTTTTCACAAATATGTATAAGCAGCTTTATAGTTTTATGTATCTTGTTTGGTAGCGAAATGTTTATAGGTATTTAGAAATGGGTGTTAAAAGTCAACGGTAAGCAAATCTCTTTGGAAATGTTGGACATAATTACATAAAACCGCTAGTGCCAAATTAAGTCGTCTTTCGATGAACTAAAAATGCACTGGACAAGTTTCTCACTCTCACTCTGTCTCTCTTTCTCTGAATAACCTCTCAACTTGGTAAAGAAGTATGTATGATTACAATGATGAAAAGGTTCTAGGAGTGCTGAAAGTAATTAATCTACGAGCTTTAAGCCTCTAAGACCATAGTGATGGAAGCAATTAGGTAAACTTAAATATATCGGTTAAATATTGGTTGAATCTGAACTCGCCTGCAAACTGATGGTGCTAGTGAAGTGCAAAGAAAGACGAGACTTTCTGCAATGATGAGAAGAAAATCAATATGTTATGCTTGGTATGGAAAAATGCTCAGAGCCCCCCTTGAGCTCTAATGTTAATTGCAAATAAAAAAGAAGATGACATATTACTTAACAAATAAACACAATAAAAGACCATCCAGATTTCTGTTACAAAAATCATGAGTTCATATCCACAAAAAGAAGTGGGGTAGACTAAATTTTCACATTTTTGATCGTCCTAAAGCATTTCGTGGTTAGAATTACACTGACTTGGGGCTTCTAACACATTTCTAATTAACTCAATCGGTCAAAGTCGAAGTAATTTAATTGTTATATGCCGATGCAGATGGCGCACCCTGTATTAATTTTTAATATTCCAATTTTGACCCTTAAAACCCTTTCTTAGAAGCACTAAGCACTAAGTGATAGTAGAGCTTATTCATTACCCTCTGTAGGTTAGCGAAAGAGAGCTAATTAAGTTTCTTCTCTCATTCTCGTATTATACTATATCGCACATATAAATACATATATAAAAGCTGTTGATATTTTTTCGCCTTATCACGAAAGCGTATCGAATTATTATCGCTATAAATCACTGCGCGAATGAAAAGAGGTAATTGTGTGTATATTTGCTTGTATATTTGTATGTACGTATATGCAACATAAGCTGGCAAGTTTTTTCTCCTTCCTTCATCGTGTGTTTGGTATCTGAAGTAAATGCTCGTGCTTATATCCTCTTATAATATATATATTGACGCGTTTATCTGCTTTATGATAGGTCAAAGAACTCTTTAAAATTCTCGAGTTTACTTATTTTTGGTTATGCCTTATATAGAGAGAACTTCTTCAGCTACTCTATAGTTTATGCGGACTACTGTAATAAAGTAAATGAAGGCGCTGGTAGCACAGAAGCAAAAGGGTTCATAATTAAAGCTTTTGCTAGAGCTCAATACAAGTAGTACCTAATTTGAAATAATCCTCCTTAAGGTCATCAAAAAATCAAATTAACATTTATTTCTCAGTTTCTTTTCAACCGGCACTCCAAACGCATTTTGAAAAGGATTTTAATACATTAATTGCCTTTAATAAAGGCCAAAATTCATACTGATTTCCAATGTAGCAATATATAGTAATGTTGCGGAAAAGGTTGAGATTTTGGAGATCTGGCACATGCTGGTCTAGATATCAATCTATCGTTCCTCCACTAAAGAGAAATTTCTTTTCGATACCGATTTAAAAAGTTTCTTTTTTAATAAAAATTCTAGAGCTTATTATCTATGATAGATATTCTTGAACCTGAAGATATCTTAAAAAAGTACTATTTAGCTGCATTCTTATATTTTTGATTCACAATAAATTTGTGCGAATAACATCAGAGCAACATGATTTAATTAAATAATATACCGTACATTAGATACATATTGGAAAGTCTGCTGGCTGTTCTTTGGTTGAAAGCTAGGTTTAAAAATAATTAATCTCAACTCCTTCATGGCTATATAGTAAGTGAAACTGATTCGATAAGTTTATTTAAGACGAGCTTAATGCTCAAGTCATCATACAACCCCGCAATATTGTATTGTAAAAGGAAGCATGCCTTAAAAATGAGCCTGATTTTAGGAGTGCGACCTTATAAATTGATTATATTAACGATTGAAACCATTTCTCGTTCATTTTCTTTCCAATTAAGCAGCTTACACAATTTCGAAGGTAGTCTTGTAGAAATTTGTCTTTCAATTCAAGAGTTTCTTAAAAAAAAATTGTGGTGTAACAACCAATACGCTTACCATTGCAAAGGAATCTCTTGAACGAGAGTTCTGCTTTCTTGTTTAAGTGGTTCTTGAATCAAATATTAAGTTTTATGATATACCAACTCTTGATTAGTTTAGAACTCTATATTTAAGTAATTACATATTTATCTAATAATTTTTTATTTTTTTACATTCTCAAGCAATGTCTGATTACTAAAATATTGTTCAAAGTAACTCAGTTACGATTAAAATTGGGAAGAATTTCCTAAAAATTTTATTAGTTAACCAAATGCGAATTTAAGCCCATCTTTGGAGTTTGCGAATAAGTTTGAGTAAATACGCATATAAATGACTGCTTCAAATTAAAACGGAAAAGAAATTTGATGATTTGCAGACAATAGTATTTCGCACCTCGTTTAAAGTTCTAAAAGATATACGCCAACGGAGCTGAAATCACGACCTTTCAAAATATCCCCAAAGCCAACTTTGTATTCGTAAATGTATGTCTTTCACTGTAAACATGGTCGAGTGTTTTTGTTTCACTTTATTAAGATTTAAAGCACAAAAGGGCAACTTTTCATGAGCGTTAACAAGAACAAGCACTTAGTATATAATTTATGTGCTCTCCGATAAAACAAATAAAAAGACTTAAGCAGCGAACTCGGCGGTCGATTTAAATATTCCAACAATGCGTGTGCGCACTCAGCCCAACACACACACATACATAAGTACTTATAGGAGAGTGGCAGTATACTTGTTCGATTGTGGGCAATAAACCTTAGCATTAAACAAGTGTCTTGGGGATTCATAGATTTTCTGAATGAATGAAAGAAACAGGTGCGTGGTGTGGCCAGCGTGGGGCACATCGTAAAGTGGCCATTCAATATTTTTTTTAATTGGAAACTATAAAAAGCGACATAAGTATGTTGAGCGTTAAATTTTTGTTATTATTATTATTATTGGATTCTTTTATAATTTCATTTAAGTTAGTATTGGTGAAAAGTGCTAAACGGGCGGTCTTGCTGGAGCTACAATAAAATCATAAAATCATTTCATAGTTTGATTCATACATACGGTGTGTTGGAAAATGTATTTCACAGTTAGTTAGCAACTCTTAGTCAAGTACTTTTTTATAATTTATAGAAATTTTAACTATACATAACATTTTGGAAAACTTTTGCGAAAATTATTTTTAGATTTTTATACTCTCACAACATGTTGCTACAGAGTATATTATTGGGTTGTTCGGAAAGTCATTTCGTTTTTTTTGGGGAACATGAAAGACAGTTTTCGTATAATGAATAAATATTTTATTAAATTATATATTGGCCATTCTGGTCCAACACCTTTTGCCATCTTTCTGGCAGTAACATAATTCCCCTCTCATAAAAGTTTTGGTCCTTGCTGGCAAAAAACTCGTCCAGGTGGTTTTTGACATCTTCATTTGAGGTAAAGGTTTTGCCATCCAAAAAATTTTGCAGGGACCGGAACAAATAGTAGTCGGAAGGCGCCAGATCTAGAGAATATGGTGGATGTTGCAGTACGTCCCATTCAAGCTGTAAAAGTTTTTGGCGAGTGACCAAACTTGTGTGAGGTCTCGCATTATCCTGGTGGAACACTACACCCTTCCTGTTGATTAATTCGGGCCTCTTCTCTTTAAGTGAATCATTCAATTTGTCCAGCTGATGACAATAGACTTCTGAATTAATCGTTGTATTGTCCGGCAAAAGCTCAAAAAAAACGATTCCTTTGACATCCCACCAAACGGAGAGCATCACCTTTTTTTGGTGAATGTTGGCTTTTGACACGCTTTGAGCCGGTTCATCTTTTCTGCTCCATGACCTCTTGCGTTTAACATTGTTGTATACAACCCATTTTTCGTCCCCAGTAATAATCCGCTTCAAAAATGGATCATTTTCTAGACGTTTGAGGAGCGAATCACACACGTCAACACGACGACACAAATTTCGCTCGGTAAGGACATGGGGCACCCACACATCGAGCTTCGAGGTTAAGTCCATGCCTTTCAAATGGCCATAAACAGTTGAATTCGACAAATTTAACCTCTCACCGATCTCTCGTGTGGTGATTCGCCGATTTGCATCAACTAATGCCTTTATCGCATCTTTGTCAGCTTCGACCGGCCTTCCAGACCGTGGTGCATCTTCGACATCAAAATTGCCGGATCGAAATTTTGCAAACCAGTTCTGGCACTGGCGTACTGTTAACACGCCTTCTCCATACACATCCGTCAATTTTTTTCTCGCTTGGACAGCATTTTTACCTTTTCTGAAGTTAAAAAGTAAAATATGACGAAAATGCTGCTTATTGCTCTCCATATTTAAAAAGGCACCAACCAAAAACTACTGGGTAGAATTAATAGAACTTTTTCACACACAAGCCTTGCAATATCAGCTCTCATGACATATAATGGTTATGGGGCTTAAGTGTGAAGTTAGTTTCGAAAAAACGTAATTAAGTCCTCTGGCGGGAAAAAACGAAATGACTTTCCGAACAACCCAATAGTTTTGTTCACCTAGCTGTTGTTACTAACACCTAGAACTAAATGAGTTAGATATATACATATGTATATATATATAAATGATCAGGATAAAAAGACGAGTTGAACTCCGAGTGACTGTCTGTCCGTCTGTCCGTCGTCCGTGCAAGCGATAACTTGAGTAAAAATTAAGATATTTTGATGAAACTTGGTACTACTTGGTGGTGGTGTTCCTTGTCATCGTAAGACGCTTGGTGTTACAGATGGGCGTAATTGGACATCTGCCACGCCCACAAAATGCCATTAATCGAAAAGACATAAAATACTTCAACTAAGCAGCAAATTAAGACATAAACGTGTAATTTGGTACAGGGGATTCTAGTAGGGTTGGGCATTTGTGGGCAAAAATTTTTGTAAAAGTGGGTATGGCCCCGTTCAAGCTATATCAATGAAACTTGCTCCGAGTAAGTTTTCCACCATCATATACTGAGAAAACTAGTAAAATCGGATAATAACCACGCCCACCTCCCATACGAAAGTTATGTTGAAAACTACTAAGAGTGCGATAACTCGCTGAACAAACATGTTAGAAACATTAAGTCTTGCAGAAATCATGATACGGATGGGTTACATAGGAATCTGCGTAAAGTTTTGATTATGGGCGTGGCATCGCCCACTTTTAGGGGAAATCCCATATCTTAAGAAAGAATTAACCGATTTCAGCAAAATTTAGTGCGTGACATTATATTTGCATTCTTATGTCACGCACGTGAAAATGTACCAAATCGGATAAAAACCACGCCTACTTCTCTTATAACACAGTTTTAAGTTTCATCTGATCCTTTTACTTTAAAGTAGATAAATCGAGCATCAATTAAGATATTGGAATAAAGCTTTCCACGAATAGTGCGTTCTAGATATGCCATCTTAGGCCTGAAAATAGACGAAATGGTATTATAACTTTTCAAGCCACCAAATATCATACCATATTAAATACCATATTAGAACCTCATTGCCTCTATCTGACTTCTTATCGAAAATATCGGAAAAAGAGAAAAATTCAAAGAGAGTCTCTTTCTGATAACAGTGTGTCCATGACTTTTTAATGGATAAAATCGGTTAAGCACTTCCCCTAGCCCCCATGTACTTATACGGATCAACCTCTGGGTACACTTTATACCATATATAACGGTCAATATATAAGGTATCTTAACAAAATTAAGTGAATGTGTAATATTGGATATACTATATTTTACTGCCCAAAATGTGTGAAATCGGTGAACGAATTATCCCAGCACCCCTATACTACATATAATGATTTTCGCTATTTTAGCAGACTTTATGCCGAATATGTCGGTCATTATGTGAGTCACCTTCACAAGATTGCGTGAAAATATGTTCCCTAATATACATGAATAATTAAAAAAGTTAATGTGTTCAGTGCAGATCTTCCTCTATCCCAAAAATGCCCGATATAAAAATTCCCGACTTTCTATCGTACTTTGAACCGTTTATGTTGGTCAATATGTGCGATATTTTAAAGAAATTAAGTGGATATGTTTTCTTAAACAGAATGTGAATTCGGGGTAAATATGAAAGAAACCCTTCTAGACCGTGGTCTAAGCCCTATATTCCTAATATAATGATGATAATAATAATAATAATGATCCTTTTCTCTGGTTTACTTTTTCCTCATGTATCTAATATTTTGAATGAAGCCACTTTGATTGAGTTTATATCGCATATATCACTTTTGAGTTAATTTGATAGATTTTAATATAAATATCTCGAATGACACGAAGAAAAATATAACTATGAAAGTACATGGGTCCGTGGCCTGTAATATAAGTTAGTAAGATACCAAATGTTCAACATTCGAATATAATAATATTATCATTATATACGAATAATGAATGTTGAATTCTTCGGCAACATTTTTTAATATAAAGTTATGCCAGCACCTGAGAGCATTTCTGCGTCTCTGATTCTTGCACGTTGCGAGAGTATAAAATGTTCGGTTACACCCGGACTTAGCCCTTTCTTACTTGTTAATTTTAATATAGCCTATTGAAAGGTTTTTCGAAAAATTAAATATACAGTTAGCAAAAATCTTTTTTCTTTTAATGTTAGAATTTTTATTTTAATTCAATGTGTCGAAAAATTTTCAGAAAATATAAATTACCGTTTGTCGAGTAATATTTTTTTTATTTGGCTATTTTTTTTCAATACAGTGTGCTGGAAATTTGTTCCGAAAAAAGATTTGCAGTTAGTGAAGAAATTTCATTAATTTCCGTTTCTAACTTTTCGTTTTATTACTGTGAAATATATTTATACTTTAGATAACTAAAATCACATAGTTACATTATAGAATTTACTATAAAAAAAATTAATTTGTGATACAAAAAATATTTTTCTTTTATTTACATAACAATTTTCCTTGCATTTTTGTCGAACATAGAATGCAAAACCTATGTGCAAAAGAGCAAAAAAAAATATCTGCAAACAATTTTACTGAAAGCTTTCATAACCAAATGGCCCACTGTACAATGGCACGAGTCGCAACTTAAAGTTGTAAACCACCCAGCTATCGAGCGTCAAATTTTCAGCAATAAAAATGTTCAATAATTTAAATTCAGAAATTATAGAAATTTTTAATAACCCGAAACTTGATCAAGCAATAAAACATAATCACTAAAATCGGAACAAATCAATGAACAGTATTTCAATGCGCCGCCATTGAGGATTAACTGACTATTCATAACTGAATTTCATGCAAGAATATTTAGGAAAACAACAACAAAAATGAGTACCGCCATTGAGCTGATTATTTGAATGTGTGTGTTATGCTCGTAAAGGTGCGACAAATCATCGAACACTGAATTCTGCGCAACAAAGGAGGAGAAGCGGAAAAGCATTAGCAACTATTTTGTTAACACAAAAACACCTAAGAAGCGCTTTTTCAGCGCAAATGAAATTTGTCAAATTTCGATATTAATTTTTAAGCAGCCGTAAAAGAGCTTGTGTTAGAATAAGCAGGCGAATTAACGATTTTATTGGCTGTTCGAAAGTGTAGCTGAGCATTCGACTTCTTGCTGTGTGCGTGGCGAGATTTTATGCCTTAACTTGATTACTTGATATTAATAAAAGTCGGTTAACGGTTTAATTGCCACTAAACGATTCCAAACTAACATAAATACTTATGCGCTCAAACACACTAACACACACACAAACGCGGGTTTTATTTGTTGTTATATGTTGTTTATAGACCAACTGCTTAATTAGTTTTTTATGCCTGCAATTGGTCACATACTTGTGTTTGTTGCCATGTAAAACTACGAAAATAATAAAAATTATGACAAAAAAGGAATTTTGATCGAAACATTGGAGCTTTGTGGCCATTTGTGGCAACTTCGATTTCGTGAGTGCGAGTGATTGTATTGTCCTTTCAAATACAACAAGAAAATGTTTATTAAGTACATATTTATTTGTAAGCATTTGTTTATTAGCTGCTTAGTAACGGTTTAAATTGAGAATTGTTTGGGAGATTTATTTGTTGTAGCAGTTTGTATGCCAAAGTTACTGCGCACTAAAAAGCTCCTTTTATATTTTTTCAATCTAATCGGTCAATTACTAACGGCACTTTGTATCCCATTACTAGACTTTCGAAAATCACACAACTTCTGAGAAGTTCAAGAACTCAGCTTCTATTATTACAGAAATGGCTTTTATTGGCAGACAGTAACGATTGACTGCAATATTTGTGGTAAATGCTTCTTTTGAAGAGAGAAATTGAGAAAAGTTTAAATTTGATTGTATTTACATTATTTCAACTTTCCGCTCAATCGGGATGGTTGGAGCTCTTAGGGGATCTTCAAAGAATCGAAATTTAATTTGTTGGCTTTAGGTATGCTTTAGTGTCCTAAGAACATGATTCAATTGTTGGAATGAAAAATTTTTCTGTCCAATTCGCTGTAGTGTTCGAGTCAGTCGGATTTTTTGCTAAAACTTGAAACAAATTAATTCATTTTTAATTCGTCATTCATTCAGAATTATTTGATATGCTATTAAATTATTCTGCATATAATGTTAAATATGTTATAAAAATTGATTTACATTCAACTTCTACTACAGCGCCACCTACCGGGCATATCTTTTGTATATGCTTGTCTGAGCTGTAAAGTTATGTCTCAATCTTGAAATCAAAATACATATACAAAATAGGATATTTGCAGGTGAACCAACTCACGTACCCATTAATGGACATTAATAACCGTTACAATATTTGCAACATGCCACATTTTTGGGCAACAATTTATCAGCCTACGAAATTCCTTGCGCATTCCGAAATCGCACAAGCAGGTCAGCGGCAGCAGAAATTTTAGGAGACCACACCAAGTGACAATAAAACCGGAAAGAAAATGCGTAGACACACAGTTACCTGAGCAGATAGAAAAGCACGGACAGGTCACGCATCTGCTGTGCTAGAACATGAGGCAACCAACACTTTCCGGTCTAAACAGAGATAGCTCACAAATAAACGCGAGCAACCCGAAGTGGGCGTCCAACGAACTTCTATTCATTTCAAATTGAAACAAGTGCAGATAGTTGGCCGAAATCGATGCAAAAGTAATGCAATACACTAATATTAAGTTCAGATAAGTGCTTGAATTAAATATTAAATTAAGTAAGTGGCAACAACACTTGGGATGCGCGAAGCGCACCGGCAACCGAGCCGCACGTGCACAATTTCCGCGGAGCTTCGCGTTCACAAGTGGGCGATGCGCTATGCAGACATTTCAAATAAGCAACAACAACAACAACAACAACACAGAAATGTGGCGAAACCAGTCATGGTCGTATTATTTATTGGACAAGGTAAAGATCGGCATTGCCTAGAAACCTACTGCAATCAATAAAGCGAACGGGTTTGTCGCCTGCGTTTTGTGGCAACATGAAAAGTGCGTCGCGTTACACATAATTTACTTGGGCAAAAACAAATGCAAACATATAGAAAAAGAAACAGCAACAAAATGCAAAAAGTGTAGCAAGTTTTCGCAAACAAACAAACATGTGTCGCAACGCAGCGGGTATGCAGTGAGGCGGAGAAGTGGGCAAGATCAAATAGACACATTAAATGGCAATCGTTAGTTGTTGAATGCCTAGACCTGCCGCATGCAGTTAGCGAACTGTACTTTTTTGTTAAATTAACTGACCCGTTTGCCATTTATCAATAATTGACGTAAATTATGAAAACCACTTTTTTCGATTTATTCGGTTTTACATTTGGCAATAGCCTTTTTATTGAGGAAATGCGGCAAATGCTGCGCAATTGACGAGCCATTCTTTCATGCACGTGAAAGATTTGAAAACAATGTCGAGCATATTCTTACCAGAAGCAGTTATTTGTGATCAATGTAGTTAAATTGTTGGAATAAGTCGTTGTTCTTCGGTGACAGCATCAATCTGCTAGGTAATCCATTTGTGGAGAGGACTCAATTCAGAGAGAGAGAGAAATGTTGCAGGTGAACTTTTCAAGAAAATACCAAATATGTTATTCTATCAAATCAATTAACATGCAGAGGCGCTAAACAAAACATGAAATCTTTAGTTGACAGCTGACAGCTTTTAGAAATAAGCTTAGATAGCGTGTAAAACTTACGTGAGTGCAAAAATTTGGTAGCAAAATTCCATAATATCCAACACGTGACTAATGAAGGGCACTGAAGCATATTTTCTAAAGTGGTGTTCGCAAAGTGTAGAATATCCGTTGGCATAGTAAAGACCTAAAGTTGTACAACCTTCTTCGCTTACTGTATTACTAAAAACATTTGAACAAATGATACCAAAAAAAAAAAGATTTTTTTTTATTCTTCAACACAGGGTTCTCTTAAGCTTTCAGCCAATCCATTAGAATTACATTAATTTAGAGAAATCTCACCAGTAATAAATTTTATAAAAAAGTAAAGCATTTAAAAGTTGCAAAAATTGTTCGTAAATCATTACTTTGTCCAGTTGCAAAAAATATTAAGAAATGGTGTTAATTCTTGAACATTAGTTGTCCTACGTACATTGACATAACATAAAAACTCACTATGAGCTTTAGTATTAGTTCTTCGAATAAACAGTGAAAATCTCTCTCTCTCTCTCCCATAAAGTGAACCTGACTGGAGAACAAGCTACTGACTTTATGGAATTTGGAGTGTTCGGATTCAATTATAGCAATATACTCAGTTTTCAAACTGACGACTCATAATAAAGCAAAGAAATAGTTCGGTTCTGCACTCATTTAGCCACAGCAGCCCAACACAAGGTATACTTAATTATGTACGTTCCGAAAAACGTTTCCGAAAATGGACGACTTGATATCAGCTTGACTAAGAAGGGCTTAAACAGTTTTAAACACCGAGTGTTAAATACCTTTCTCACGCGGTCCCTTCAATACTTGCACCAGTAGTGCAGTGAATATTGAAAAGCTCGACTCTACTCTCTACCTTTACTTCTGCTGGATTATTTGTGAGCTTTTAAATTGCTGATCTAAAGTATTTTCTGTTGCAAAGGCGTAAGTGACAATATTTCTTACGTATAATCTTTCTAGAGAGCATCAAAAGAGCCTTCTCATCGGACTCAGTCAATGTTTTATAATTTGGCGCTATTTAGTAACCTATAAATGGAACGGAATTTTGTTTTAGAATTGATTATTCAGCTACAAAAAGAAATAGTTAACTGGAGTAATTACATTTTTATCTCAAGACTGTCACTGTTTTTGGTGTTGCTGCTGGTTCCAACACCATGATATGAAACTGGTTGAAACCTCTTATTGTCAATCGTCAACATTTACACATCATTCAAGAAGAGTATTTTGACCATTAACTGGATAACAGGAGAGGGGTTTCTCTTGTCCTATTTTAGCGCCGAGGCCATAAGTTTTAATCCTTTATAAAATCTGGTAATTACAGCAACTGGCTGGTCTGCTACATGAGCTAAATAGCAGATTGAGAAGAAACAGTATGCGCTCTTTTTTTTGAAGTTCGACTAATCCGATTTCATATATGGTATTTGTATATTGGTAGTAAATGTATATTCTATTTTAAGCTTCTATCAGAAAAAGTGTCTAAGTGGCTGAAACTCTTATTTGGACCGATTCAGCTGAACTATTCGAACTATTTGCTCAACAAGACGGCACAATATTTGAAATCTCATTTGAGAGGAAAGAGAGCGGTGAGATGTCTCTCAATTCTGAAAAACCGATTACGTTCTCCTTACTCCAAACGGCTCATTCGAAGAGGAAGCATCAAATTTGTAGAACCTCTAGGATGAGATTATAAGCCGATGTTATTCGCTAAGCTCTGCAAAGAACCGTTTCCATATACCGGTTTTTTTGCGACTTATTGTTCAATTGTAATCAATTATTAACACTATTTAGATTGTTGTTGTATGGGATGTCAGTCTACTCAAAAGTTCATACAAACGAAATTAGGAAAGTAACGGTTACTATATGGTATTTTTAAGCTTAGAGGAAGCTCCGCACATAGATTTAAAATGTTACCTGAAAAGGGAAACACTTCATATTAAACACGCTAAAAATCATATGAGATTACAAATACATGGAAGAAGCAAAGTCTTTAAGTGCACAATTTCCTTCTCAAAGCATTCTGGCCGTAAGCACATTGTACTCTCACATTTATTTACATTCGGGCTTTATTGCCGGCGGAGTTGTGACACAATGTTACGCAAAGGCGGAACCGGTAAGGATGCGGCAACATGTGGAAAAGGTTTATTGTTGCAAGTTGCACACTTTTATTGGCTGTAACGAAAAGTGGTCACGACTGATAACTACGGTGGAAGCATACCCAACCACACACACATCCATACTTACTTATGAGCAAATGTATACAAATATGTTTCAGGTTTGAGCCAAAGCCTGTGTTTGCATGGGCAACTCCCTTCTGCGCCGTTCGAACTCACACTATGCGACCATGTGGCGGTGCTGCTGTGAATCCCATGACCTTGCTGAACTGTTAATAATGAAATTTATTATTTTTCTGTAATAACTTTTTAAGTGAGGCTTTTTGCTTTCAACCGAGCGGCGCGGCAAGTATGGACACGGGCGCAGCGTCATAAGTCACGCGTCACTCCCAACGACCGCCGGAACCGCAAATGCCACAGAAGAGCCTCTATATATGTATTTACTTTTGTGACTCAAGCTCTCTACAAATATGTTTTGTGTAAGAATATCAGTCGCCAACTACCTGCTTAATCACACATCCACACACACACACACATGCATGCATTGACAATAAACTCAAATATATTGCACACATTCACACATACCTTGTGAAATTCTTCGAGGAATACCTGATGTCATGCTACGATTCACCATAAAACACCTAACGACAACAACAAAAACATTGTACACATGCATTTACGCAAACTTTGCACATTTGGCTGAAGAGTCGCTAAGGCTGGGGAAGCTCAGACAGAAACTAATTTCAAGCCATAATTTCATCAGATTCACCTTCACTGCACCCGAATCGCCACGTAAGCGACAACAAAATGTGCAAAAACTGTGAAAAAGCGAATGGCGAAAAGTGATTTTTTCTTTTCGACTTCAAAAGATTTCAGTGGTTTTCTGAGCTCCCTTCCTTCATTTCCTTCGATTGAAGAGCCGCTTAAATGGACAAATGCTCCTGGCTCTCTTGATCTTTAAGAGTTCAGTTAAGGGAATAAAGAGGAATAAGAGAAGACAAATTCGTATTTTTAGGAATGCTTTAAGTTATTGAAGGTCGACAAATTTCACTAGAGAATGACTTTGAAACACTTCGTAACTACCTCTTTATACATCTGTTTAGTTTGAGATTTTCATTCAAATACTAGGTGTGTTCACAAAACAACGGTAATTTTATTTTTTTGAAAAAAATACTTATTCATTCGCCTACATTAATGTAGTCGCTTTCAAAATAGTCCCCATTATTCCCCCGGTATTATGCACTTATCCCAATACTTCTTCCAATAGTCGAAACATTTCTCAAACTCGATTTTTGAGATAGCCTTTAGCTCTTTCAACGATGCGCTTTTAATGTCATCTAAACTTGTAAAACGACGGCTGTTTAAGGTTCTCTTTATTTTTGGAAATAGGAAAAAGTCACACGGAGCCATGCCTGGCGAATAAGGAGTTTGGTTCATTATGACTGTATTGTTTTTGGCCAAGAATTCACGAACAAGCCACGAAGTGTGAGAAGGTGTCTTATCGTGGTGCAAAAGCCTTGAAGTGTTTTTCGACAAATCCGAGCGTTTTTTTCGGATTGCTACATAAAAACGGCGTTGAACCTACCAGTACTCTTTATAGACCATTCGAACTTGAGGCAAAAATTGGTGATATAAATGATGATGAAGAAGATGATGAAGAAGATGATGATGAATGAAGAATATGAATGATGGAGCTTCATTCCCGTTATTTTCTGAACACACTTTCCATTCTCCTCGAAGCGTAGATAACTGAAAAATTCGAAGTATCGTTAAATTTTCCCAAAGCATCAAGAGTGAAGCGGTAGAGGAGGACTTATTTGTAACGAAAAAATCATCTGGTTAAATAATTTTTCACTTACTATTTGAAATTGACGTCAGCCTACAAAATAACCGCTAGGTGGACTCACAATTATTAACTAACATATTTTTGCAAAGCCAATGAAGAATACGAACAGGTAATTTTCAGAGGCCTGCAAATTCCTTATACTTTGCTCTCCGTCGTAACGAGCAACCAATCTCCCAAATTTACATCTCGGGAGAGTTCAACGTTAATTATGCGTTAATTTAATTTTTGTGGTCTTATATGACACGAAGAAACTATTTAACAATACTGTTTCTTCTATTATTTACTTTTTTACTATTACTCTTCTCAAAAAGCTTTCCACTGTAAACCAACTTAAATCATTAAAATTTTGTCAATTTCTTTAAAATTCTTTTGAAATTGACTTCTCCTACTTAATCAACTGCTAAATGGTTCCCAGTAGAGTCGGTTTTAAGCAATCGGAATGAACTCATACTTGTAACTGACAGAATACTTTCTTCACAACAGCGTTCCTTTATATTATTTAGAGAATGGTTACGAATGACACAACAACAGCAACGACTTCAATCATACCTGTTTTTTTGCCACCTACCAAGTGCAATTCCATCGCAACGCCTTTTCCGTTTGCCACAAAATGCATAATATTGAGTTAATAATGACGCTGTGGAACTACAATTCGACTTTTGTGCCAATAAAATAAGAAATATGTAGTGCTGTAGACTGATTCCACCGCGCAGTCCACTCATGCTTTGTTATCAGCAACGGAATGGTCCTATAAAGTGAACAACAACAACAACAACAACTCGCTGAATTGCTCGATGATGGTTTAATTGGTGTCAAACTAAATCTGCTGCCAGAAGTGTCCACTCATAAATTAATAGAATTATTTTTGAACAGAACATTTAGATCAAATTAGACCAGGCATCTTATGAGCTTATTGCCATTCAAATATTTGTATGGATGAGTGTGTTATTATAAGTAAATTCTCTCGCGCCCATAGTTATTACTGAGCGATTTCAATTTGTCGCCGACGGATGTGCTGTTACAGTTATTGTCACATATTTCCAACTCGATGACAGTACTTTTAATATGAATTGCCAATAAAGCAATTTTACACAGAGTTCATGCTCAATTTATTTATTAATTTAAAAGCTCAGAGCAGTAAATAACAACTCTTTGAGACCACCAATGGAAGTTGATGATAAATTCTGAAAGCGTAGAACAACGTGTAAAAATCATACAAATATCCTTCAACTACTTTTTTGTTTAGTTAAATTTTTGCATAAATTATTTCTTAAGTGATTTGATAAGATTCTGGGACGAGGAGATATCAGACATTCCTTACTGCACTCGTCTGTATTCTATTTTGTTACGAATGGTGGCAATAAAAGCATTTAGTCGATGATTGGAAGTGAGGGATGTTGTCAATTTAGTATATATTTTATTGACTAATGACTGACTAATGAGTTGCTTGATTATGTTGATAGAACAAGAGGCATACAAGGTCTACGATTCTATTATCCGTACAATGAAGTTAACCACTGGGAAATAAATTGAAAGGGGAATACTTTTACCATGGCTTGTGAAATACACAGGCTGAAACGAACTTGTGTGTGTATTTGAATAATTTTTGTCGGTCTATGACTTAGAAGTTTGCATAAAATGTCAAAAAATTTAGAATGTTGCCACTAGTTCGAAATTTGCAATTCAATAATTTATAAAACAAAGAAACAAGGCAATATGGGTATTAAACAAAAAAAGTAAATTAATGGTACAAGAATTTGTTTGAGAAATGTTGCCATACGTTTTAAAAATTTAAATTCGATAAAATATTTATGATAAATTCTATATCTTAAAATGGGAGAAGAGGTTCAGGAGCGCTTATGATAGAATATATTTACGGGAAAGGTTGCCACCTGCATAAAATATGATTATAATTATTATTCCCATCATAAGCAATCAAAAAATTATGTAATGCTTACCCCTCTCTTTATTCCATTCAGTATTTACGAGACTTCATTGGATTTATCACTTCTCTCGTAGATTTTTCTATGTATGTATTAAATTATTTTTATGACCTATCTTACGCTTTCTTATAGTTCTTGAGTGGTCGCCAGTAAGAAGGCTATAAAAAACGTTGTAATAATTATTTAAATCTTGACAATTGCTTATAAATGTGTTTAAGTACAACCAACAATAATGGCTAAATGAATTTATAATCTCTCTCATTGTGTTCACCAAGAGTATTATGAATCACCTTTACATGACACTTTGCTACAAAAAAAAAAAAAACTGTCTCATATGGCAGCACGCAAGTTTTTCTATGACACGAAACACATCAGTATATGCTCGCTGCCTCTTCGTTAGATATATTTATATTCATATAAACGTATACTTCGCTACAAACAATGCAAATTTAAACACTTAGAAGGCAATTAATCAAAAAACCATTAGTAATCCAGTTTTGCCGGATGGTTCACATGACACTCGCGCACATTAAAATTCATTTACTTTTATGGAAGGAGACGTTTGAGCGAAGATTCATTAATCTCTGTGGAGTAGTGAAAGAAGTTGGAAATTAAAACAAATTAATTCAAGTGGGAAAATGTCAACCGAGAGCTGGCCATCTAAGGCAATCTTCCAGCGGTTATACAGAAGTTCTTGCCTCGGTACTCTAGCAAGCGCTAGGAAACGAGCAAAATCAGCAAACAGAAAGATTAAAGTATATTAAAACAATAAAATAAATAGTTGAATAGTTGAATAGCGCTTTCTGCACAAAGATAGCCAAATTTAAGTGTTTCTGATTAGCTTGTCAATAAACACACACACATGCATACACATACATACACATAAACAAGTGATAAATTAAAGTAAAGCACTAGAGTGCATAAACTAAACGCACTATGCAGAGGTCAGTTATGAATGACGGCACAGATGTGCACCTGATTTGGTGCATAGAATTACCAGTAAGTAGTACCGAGTACACACACATACACGCTCAATTGTGTCCAAGCTCTGAATCGCCAGCAAACAGCAGTGAAAGGTACCGTGCGCACAGTCAGCTGCTGGTTGCCACCGGACTTTGCACCAATTGATGCGCCACAACGCTGCCACTTGCACAGTTGTTGATGATGCGTTGCACCAAAAGCAATTTCAAGTGTGTCCAACACTTTGCAAAATTTACAGTATTTCTTTAATGGTGTGTAGCATACTTATTTTATGCTTTTGAATTAATTGAAATTTATTAATGATAGCAGGAGCCTCGAATTAATGATAAAAATTTGTTGCAAGAAGAGTATTGTGGGAATTAATCACACATTGGCATAAATTTGGAGGCCTGAGAATTTTCCTTTCACTAAAAAATTTTCTTAATTAATAAATAAGCGCAAATCTGCCGACTTAGTTGGCTAATGACCAAGCGGTCCGTTCCTTCGCAAAATTCAGATCTCCTTTTTCAATGCAATGTAATTCTCTAATGCAATGCAATTTCTCTAATTTTAAGGCGAAGATTTGCACGATTTCTTTAACTTTTTCGATTTGACTCATTGTTAAATGAGATGAATGGACCCTTGACACAAACAGTCTCAAATTTGTTAAAGAGTTCTCGAAATATTTATTTCAACCAATCCAAGCACTTAGTAACTTGTAATTTCACATGCGGTTTAATGTTTCTGGAGTAATTTTCAGTTTTTAATAAGTTATCGAATAGCAGCTCCCTCCTACTCGCAATGATGAACAGGAGGTCTGAGATTTATTAAATTGGACAGGCGACATAAACCGGTGTTTATTAAATTGGTTGCGAAGCATAAAGGGAGTTTATAAGAGCTTTCTAATCACTCAAGAGATGTAATTAAATAAGAAAAAATACGATCAGACGTAATGCCAGCATTAGGTGGGTATTCTAGTCTGGTGGCATGAATTTCAGGCCAAAACAATATTTTCACTATAGATTTGTTTATCAGTTTTTCATTAGCATTTACAAAACAAATTTCAAAGAGAAAAAATTATCGAATCTTGTTAAAACAAGTGTCAAATACAAAAGACTTAAGCAACGAACTTTCCCTCCCTAATTTGCGTGTCTTTTATTTACTGTTGTATGTGAATGTTGCGTTCGCCCTTTTCGTTATTGCTCTTCTTCGTACACTTCGTTGTCGTATCGTTTGATTTTGATTTTGTTTTCATATATTTGTCCAGCAGCCATTCGAATGGCAATTGTTTCACCAAATCTATTTCGGAACAAAAGGATGCTACGGTACTTTCCGTTCAAAAAATATTAATAATTTTGTTTTGTCACCATAAACACAATGAAAACCAGAAATCGAATTTAGTCGAACGAAAAGATATTTGAAAAACGCGATACAAATATGTCAGACAACGATGGCATTCGAAGAGAAGGGCATGTAAAAATAGCTCCAAGCATTGATTGGTCGCTTCAGATTTCATACACAGATTCCTAGTGACAATGACAAAAGCACACACATACACACGCATACCAATTTGCCTTTGCTGTGTACGCGAAGTGTCTCATTGGGTAAAAGGAAAGACAGCTTTGGAGGGTGGAAAGCCAACTCAATATGCATTCGAATTGATATTTTGTGGATTTTTTTTTTAAATTTATGTTTTGTCAATACAATTTTTTTTTGTAGCCGACGCGGTATACAAAGCCATTTATACTTTGGCTTACATCGCTAGAATTCCCCTTTACGCTTTAAGAGCGTTCTGGCATGCAGTTCGCAGCGCTGTGTGGACTGGCCACTAACTCAAGCGGCTTCTTAACTTCTTTAAGTGTGCGTATGTGTGTGTGTGTGTGTGCTCACTATTGACGCTATGTGTTAAAGATGTTCAAAACAGTTAGACTAACTGCACTTGTTCATTGTTTCCTGTTAGTTTATCATTACTTTCTTGTTGTTGTTTTGATTTTTTTTTTTTTGACTGCGAGGAAATATCTTCTAGCTATTTCTTGTCATATCGATTATGAATAAATTGCCGGCTTTTGTGTCCGCTCTGCAAGAGGAATTTGCTGTGTTTGTGTGTTAGCTCTTCAATCGTTTGCTGGAAGCAAATGATCGGCCAAGCAACAAATTTATTGTGTCTGAATTGAGTTAGTTAATTGCTCGAAAGGGAAACACGAACTGGCAACTTCTTTTAAGTGATTTTCTTAAAAAGCTATAAATTAGGTGTTAAGAAATGGATTTAGGTTACTTATGCTATAACATATATTCTGAGATGCTCATAATAGCACGCTAACATATTTAAATTAATGAAAAGGGCTTTGTATTGCTATTATTGATTTTCAGACCATAGATTGTGGCGCAGAGGGGCATTCATAAATAGTGTAAAGTTTTGAGTCCTCTAACTTGTAACCTTCTATACAATAATATAATCCCGTTCAAACCACAACCAAAGTGTTGTTAGACCACATTTGATAGCCATTGCTTAATAAACATATAGTTTTTTTGTTTTTTCAATAAGAAGAGGTTTTTAGAAGTAAGGCAGACAGCTGATGCCTGCTTTGACCATTCATGCAACTAATGTATGAATACTTTCGTAGTAAAAAACATGATTTGGAGTTTATCGCAAGATTTTCAGTACACAGGAGCACTCGAAATAAGAGTACATGTATTTATAAACATGTTTTACCTTTCAAAATAAAAATTTCTACACTTCGTGATTTCGAATATTAGATCCTTGAAAATTCCGCATTTTAAGGAAGAAAAAAATGCTGACAAGAAACTATCTGTTTTGCCGTTAACTACACAGTAGTATTTCTAAACTAAGTCACACCTCAAGAAGCACCTAATTACACATAAATATATTCGCCTGTTATAATTGCAACACGCCAACGGTGTTTTATTGTAGACATCCGCGCTGACTGATTCTCTAATTGTATACTTCAGAACGCACTCTCATACTCACTAATGCAAAAGTCTTGTTCGCAAATGTCTAATTATTATTAACAACAAATGCGGCAATGAGCTAATCATGCATCACACTCTTCAAACACAAACACACACACACATACATATACAAACATACAAATGTGGCACAAGTAACGAACTGCAGAGCGATTTATTAATTTGCATTAAATACCCGCCTGAAAGAGATAATTGCGCAGCTGCGCCTGAACCCCTAAGTAGTGGAACGGTTGCGGAAAGCAACAAAATCAGGAACAAGTCAACGCGTCGCGCGTGAATTGGAGGAAATGTTGTAGCCGCTGAGTGTTACTTTGTGGTCGGAAATCGCGTCATGGTTTAAAATTAGGTATTTAAATGTGATTAAGAATAAAAATAATTTAGTGACCAACACCAGCATACTCACATGTGAACATTTATGGATTTATGAACATAGATACATGCACAAATGCAATTTAAATAACTTTAGCGGTATGAATGTGGTACACAGCGCCACAGTGCGACCAAGATCAGGAAAAAATAACAGTTTGAAGTTATTATCATGGTCCGTTAGCAAGGCATATAATATCGTACAGTAAATAATAGCGTATGATAAATATTACCACATAATATTAGTAACAATTGTTTTAATTGTTGGACTGAAACTGTTCAAAATATTTGATAAATTTATTTATCACACTCCAATGTAAATATCATAGTGCATTCTCTTAGTGTTGATTGTTGTATAGCGTATTGAGCGAGAGTTCGTCGTTGGCGATTAGGCATCTCACGAGAGGCACTAACAAGAAAAGCGAAATTTAACCCGGTTTCGGTATTAAAATACTAAGGTTCTTCATTGTACTTGAAATAAATGCATCCATTTTCTCCATGAATGTTCTTCTCGCAGCGGATTCTCCAAATATCCTAAGGCTCCTAAAAGTTGTAGCTACCAGTTTGTATATACGACTCCTAACCTATTTAACGGGTCCATTGTTAACGTTTATACCTGAACCACATTCGCTAAGTTGTCTTATTCCTAAACATTGCATTTGTATTATTCACCCATGTGTTTAAAAAGAAGTCTCTTCATAATCCCCGGTGATAACGTATTATCCCGTTTATATTCCTGTTTTCAGTTTTGTTCGGGATTTTCAAGACTTTTGAAGAAACCATCTAGTATCTCATTAATCAAAGCAAGACGTATATGCATGCTAGAACTAGTAGTGTACTGTTAGTTTTGTAAATGATTCTTCATAAACGATATCACCTTATCACTAGTTAGATCCGAGTTTGAACCCAGAATAGGCAAAGTTAAAACCTCTGAGTATTTTTCTGAAACGACAAAATTCTCATATAATCTATTATACGTTCGGAGTCGGCTTAGAACTTCAACACATGCCACAAATGGAAACGAAGCTTGGTCAGCATAATTTTTAGTTTAAGGCTTTCATAGATGTTCATCATTCGTTGTCAACAAAATTTTCTAAGCTTAAGGGTCATCGGTAATAATCCATCATCAGAACAACTAACATTTGTACTTTGAAAATGTCACTATTTCCGAAAAATAATTGATATTAAAATACTTGTTAGTATTTTCGGTTAGAAAATATCATAGAGTGGTCAACTCTAATCCATATCTATTTTCATTTTATTTTGATTTTTCCAATATTTTAAATTAAGAAATGAATAAGTGAAAACTGCTAAAGAAAATTGGACTATTTTTGCCAACAATATTCTTATGACAAATATATATATATGCAAGCTCTTCGCCAAAGAGCTGCAAATTCTGTGGTATTTCTCGAAACGATTTAGAAAAAATCTTTTATGCCATTACAAGAAACTGAGTTTTTTATATTGTAACTGAGTATTATTGAGAAGACACTTACTAATTGCTTCGGTAGCAGCCACGCTAAGAGTCTGAAAATTCGAGACAGTCATAAAAAGTGGAGGACATTCAGTCACTGTTTTCTATTTTTAAGCCGATGTTGCGGAATTTGTTGACGATATTTGATAACTTGTAATTAATTCGTCCACGACGTTAAGCTGATGAGTAACGAAGTAAAATATATATGAAAGCTCAAGTCTTGATAAACAATGGGACTACGCCTAAAGTAATAAGGATAAGTCAAACATATTAATTCATAAATCATGCGAATAACAAATGTAAAATATATTGTAAGCCACTGTAATTATTTGAAAATTATGGAAAAAAGCGAAGCAAGTAATCATCACACGATTTTCATGCGTTTTCTCCGCTCTGCATCGTCAAATTCTAACAGCTGACAGCTATTAAATCGCACCCGCGCAAATTCCCGTGCGATTTTGTTTCGTGCAGCCGAATCTGTCACGATTTATCGTTGACAACGTCAACAGTCAGCCTCGTTGTTGCTGTCAGCGTTGCTTACTAATCTCATTTGAGAAATATATATCAGCACAATATCTCTCGTGCCAGCAAGCCATGAATCATTTCTCGATATTCAATATGACAAATGTCACTTAGCGACGCCATACATATTTATAAAGTTTTATTAACTACCCCAGTGAGCATTTACATATTTATTACAGTTCTAATGTAAGTGTACAATTTCACGCTTTCCATTTAAGGTTATGAATTATGCTGCTGTCAATGCGTTTTCGTGCTTCTCTTTATAGCAATACTCTTAAGCTAAGAGAAATATACGTCTATATGGTACTTTTGGGTACAGTGGTAACCGGTTCGAAATTGAAGGTTGGAGAGCACAAATTTAAGACAATATCTAGTTTCTCAGAGACTTCAGAGATATAAGGATCAAATAGAACTTTACAGATCTCTTGTAATACTGAATAATACATGAGTCTCTTTTTGCTCCAAAAGGCTTTGGAACAAATTGAATTATACTTTGGACGCTCTGCCCAATATTAAACACAACTTTACTTCATAGCAGTACATTTTAATTTATTCTGCCACGTGTGCTGATATCTTCAATCAATTATCCTCTTTAGCACTGGGCAGGTATTAGGCGTCAAGCTAGTCAATGCTTTATAATCATTGTCTTTCACTTAACCTATTCATATTAAATAGCGTTGGATGAATAGCTAAATGTTTTCTGATAGTAACGGGGAGTGTCTCATTAGGTTTCAGTCATTTGGATAACTTTCTTTTTTACCTTTTTTTTAGGTAGACCTGATCTTCAATCCATACGATACCCAAGTTTGTTGAATAAAGTGATCCTCAAAAACATTTTGTGTTGGAATTATTTTACAATTTGCAAGACGACAACTGAAAGATTTATCTGTGGATGACAAGAGCGAGTTCATAGATTTCAATCGAGGTAATATGACACTTAGTTCTAAACGAGTGAAAATCAGTTCCAAATAGCATTTAATTATTTGGAAAACATCTAATTAGGACAGAGTTTTCGAAAACATTTTTAAGACTTATTTGAGCTTCAGTAAATAATATAATCTATTCCTTGGTTTTTGATGTTTTCAGAGAGCGCTGAACCAAAACGTGGGCTTTTAGAGCTTTTCAAGCTACGGACCATACCCTTTTAATACTCACGATTAAAAAAAGTTCTAAACATTTTGAACTACAAATTTTTTTACTATTGGAAACTTGGAAAGTTTTCAGATTGGTCGTATCCAATTTGATCACCAATGAAATGATGGTGTGACAAAAAGGCAAAATGGGTGCTCAAATGTTGACAGATTATTGATTGTTCGCTGTAATTCTAAAATTGAGTAATGGTAGCAGACTCAAAGGAAATCTTTAAATGGCTTTTTGATTTTATAAATATTTCAGAAAATATCTCGTATGTGGGATCAGCGATTCCAAATCCAAACAGAAATAAAATTAACATCAGAGTAAATAAATAAAAAGATAAATGGTAAAAAAAAGTAAAGCTTTCACCTCACAAATTCAAATGACAGTTTTTAGCTAAAAGTTTGGTCAGATGGCGCTGTGGCGTAATCTTCAGTTTGTGTCTTTTTGAGTGATTTTATAAGTAAAACTAAATAAAGGTCGTCCAATTTTTACTTTGGTTCAATATTTAGTTCAAGTCTATTCTTTAACGCTTACAGCACTTTCATAAAAAATTAAATACTTTCTTGTTTCTATGCTTTGCGTGCGATATTCACTATAATGTATAGAACTTGCAAAAATTCTATTGTGTGAGTAACCGTAAATATTTTTATATTCAATTCATAACGAATACTTTGCACGTTGATTTCGAGCAACACTGCAAGGAGTCAGCAAAGAAAAATTTGTAAATGTTTTCATTTCATATATTTCACGTAAATTGCTTTTTGTACGCACTACTGCTACATACGGCCTTCTCACACAATGTCAATTCATCAGAAGAATATTGCGAATACTTAGAAGCACGCGTGTTTAAGCAAAAATGCATTGGGCTCTACACCGACACGATGATGGCGAAATATATGGATGGAAAAATGCAGCGTCTCAATCAATTTGCCATTTATTCTGCTGAGAATGATCCCAGCGTCTATCTTTTGGCATTACGTAAATCCGTTATGCACTTTTGTCGCAGGCTGCAGTGGAAATATGGCACCGAATTCGAATGTTTGGATACAGGAAAACCAGAACGAATTCTACTATTAAAGGCCGAAATTCATTGCTTCGAATATAAATTGGATTACTGTGAAGATTTGATACACCTTTGCGAAATGGAGAATCATAGAAAACCGGTGCATACTCCGATCAAGAAAAATTCGCTTTTATACGCAATGCGTTCGATTTTGAGTGAAGCGGGTGCGGCATTTATACAGCCGTGGACCAAGCTCAGGTTATTGGTGATCTTCGCATTAATAAATTGTGTTTGTAAATTGCTTGAAAATATTTAAATTGTCAAAAGTGCTACAGAGGCAATACACATGAATATATACATTTATAATTTAAAATCAAAAAGTTTTTCGAATTTGTCAATAAAAGGGTTCGATTCTAGTTCCATGGAAGCGTGGTTCTGCTGGAAAATTAAGAAGTTAAAAATGTTTATACATTTTCCTCGCAAAAATAATTTTTTCGGATATACAATGATAGCTAATTGAATTTTCATAAGGACTTCGATGAGCCATCGCTAAAGAACTCTCAGAGCAACCGCTTGCTAAAGAGCTTTGAGGCTTTCAAGCTTCACACACTCATGATGAAAGCTCTCCAAATTTCATCTCGTGAGAATTTAGACCTGTACTGTTGTATAAATTAAGTTCGCTTCTGCTATTTGGACCCTAATGGATTGTGGGCCTTACAAGTCTTAAGAGTTTGGTTTTCGGTAGGAGAAAATGATGTAACGGAATTGTGCAACACATCAAAATTACGCTATGGTGTCTAAAAGAAGCACCACTATAATCAATCTGTTTTCTTTTATTAAACTGTGTAATACTGGGATAGTTTGAAAACCACATTATTAGATTGCCACCTATTTGAAAATTTTAATTACGAAAATTTGGTTGGATAAAGAAACACAAAATTTTAAATCAACCTGGAAAAAGATTTTAATTTGAAATTTTTTTGAACAGGGTTGCTAATTGTGTAGAAATTTTAAATCAATCATATTGAGCAATAAATTAATTTCAGTATGGGCATCAAACTAAGTAAGCTTAAAAAAGATCTTGGGAAACTCTTTCGTAAAGGATTGGCACCTGTTCAACAATGAATTCAAATCTATAATATTGAGAGGGGTAGTTAGGCGCTCACAGTTTTTTTTTATTAAATTCGCATTTGAATCGAAAAATCACCGAAACGAGCAACCACTGTTGGAAAGTGTATATTTGAAGAAAGAAAAAATTTAATAATATACTTAATGTTTAACATTTAGGCACTAGGCATCAGGTCAATTCATTTCAATTGCAAAGGCGTTTGCTTACCAGAATTAACCTGTTTCCACAATGGCGATAACGGGAAATTTTTTCATATTATATATTCCTATTACTCATTATATTTGTAGGTCACCATACAACACATTGAAGCAATTTTTAAGGCATTCTCTCCACGCACACACACACACACAGACGCATACGTACACAACATGAAAATAATTTTATGTGTGTAATTGTCAAAATCGCATCTAATATTGCGTACAAATTTAAGATTATGATTTTATCACACTTCCCCGCCAGTCAGAGCGATTGGTTCCACATTAAGAAGTATGCCACAGTGGCAAACGGTTCAACGCCAATTGATGATTTGCATGCCACTTTAGCAATCGATTACACATGCATTACACTAACAACACAACAACAACTACTCGCTCGTGCATACATACGTTGGCAATAAATATTTATGTATAAATAATCCCATGTACATATATATGTACATACAGACTTGCATGTATGTGTGCGAATGCAATCGTGTGTCCTGCGTATAAGCCATGTAGCGCTTATGGCCTTTAACCGCGAGACACATAAATTTTATGGGGAGCAAAACGAATCAGAAGCCAAGCCAAAAGACAACGGCTTAAACAGCTTGAGCTCATCAACAGCCTCGCCTGCGCTATGCCCAGCGCAGGAACAGCTTCGACTAAAAAGCTGTTTTTGGGTTGCTGCTTCTCTCGTCAACTCAACGTAGCAGGATAATTTGCGGCAACTGACCTGCGCTTGTGCGTTGGGTATAAAAATGTACGAAATGAATTGATGGCTGCGTGTGCGCAATCGCAAAATGCAATCGAGCCGCCAAAGTGGTGATCGCTTCGGACAATGGATCGGTAAGAGCGGCAACGAGGCGCACAGGCGTTGACATTACGTTTGGGAGAGTAATGAAATGTAAAACAATAACTACAAGTTCAGGAGTAGTAACACAAACAGTGTGCTCATATACACTGCGTGGCAGTTATGCGCTTACAGTTCTTAAAAACTTAAAATCAAAGTCACATAATACGTTAACTACCTCGTGGTTTTATAATATGAAATAATTTCGTTTATAATTTGCCTCAAATATGCAGTAACTTTCATTAGTAGACTCCAATAGTAGAAGTTAAACCTCTTTCATAAGTTTTCCTTTTCGACAATTCGGTTCATCAAAATCAAAATTGGCCGCCTCAATAAATTTGTGATAGGCTGAAAGCAATTTGTCGATACATTGGAGTCTTTTGATCTACGTTTAAGAGTCCTGTACATGGTACATGGGTTTCTCTGTCCAAGCTTGATCGCTGTGATTTTCGTCATGCTTAGCCGCGTAAACTTTACCGAACCTAACAAAGGTTATGCTCACAAAACATTCTCATTCTGAGGTCTCCTTTTAAATAAAGTAAATCAAAAGTCATTTGCATGGAAAGCATATAAAATAATGGATCGATTCCTCAATTTTCGGAGCCTAGTTTTTTGCACTAAAAGTATTAAGTCCACGCGATACCACAAAAATTTACGTGGTATCAGTGTTGTGAGCTAATTTCGAAAACTTTTAAAGCCTTTTCTATGTGGAGTAAGTTTTATTAATGTATTCATCTCATCTCATCACAGAAACTGAAATCAATATTGAAAATGGTGTGATATGAAAAGGGGGTGCTCCTGTTTGTTCTATAATTAAATCTTTCAGGTCCATGTTTTTAAAGTTTGAAGTTATTTGGGAGGTGAACCGATTTTTGCAGAATCAGAGTCTTGCATATATGGGCTAAAAACGCAGTTTTGGTCAAAATTGTCTTACTTCTACTAAGTAACAAAGGGTGGTATCGGTATTTCTAAGGATATATAATCCAAATTTATCAGAGTATGTAGTATCCAAAGTATCAAAAGTTTAATCCTCGGAGAGTACCTTTGCCAAACTTTTTACGTTAATTGAGCCAATTTCCATAACCATATAAACATATGCTCTTATCCGGTTTCTTCAAGGCAATGCAATTTCCAAAAACAAATAATTTTTTTTTACATTTTATTGTGCGTAAACCATCAGCGGTCGCCTAGCGTAGGCGTATGTATATATAATCAAGTATAAAGCTCAAAAGAGCTGAAAAAATAATACCATAATCATATAAATCAGCAACATTATATTTATGTATAAAATTATATATTTTTTGCTCCGATTTTAATAATAAAATTAAAGGCAATCTTCAAGAAAAATATTCGTGAAATTGCGAATATAAAATTACATCGATTTACTGATACGAATCTGGCGCGCGCAATAATAATTCATTTTACGATGCGTTTTTGAATTGAAAATTGTCTATAAACGAGTCCGCAAGGCCGTTTGCAACAAGTGCACAACAGGCGCGATACGCTAAACGTCCGACGCGAGCATAAATTTAAAGAGCAGCGAGAAATCGTAAAAATAGTAAAAGATCAGTGAACGCCGAATGTCGAACACCGACCACCAGACTCGGATTAACGTGGCAGATTATCGGAAGTGGCAAAGAAGAGGTGAACACGCATCAAAATGAAAAACGAGTCAAAAAAGCTGTTGGGGAGTAATGTAACTTAACACACATAACTCCATGATATGCGGCATATGCCAAAAACAAAAATCAAAATAACACTTGCGAAAAGCGAGTAGCATGCACAGGTTGTGCGGTGGATCTTTGTGCATGCGCCGCAGACATAAAGGCCTGTATTTGGGTGCTTTGATCGCGTGAGCTAGCACTCGATGAACTCTAAATATTTTTAGCACTTATTGTTATCGAATAGTGGGTCAAAACACAACTAGAAGGCAAAAAGGCTAGTACTAGCGAAGAATAACGGAAACCTCATCAACAAAGAGAGACGTTTGAGTATCTTTGACTTTCAACATTGATGGACTATATGAGGTTGAAAAAAGAAAATATTTTTTGCACTCGAAATTAGATCTCTCTAAACATAAGCAGTTTTCAACTTCAAGAATTTGTATTAAAGGTCAAATCACTCTGGCCCAAGAAAAACGAGAATTAATTTGTTTAAACATTTGTCGCTATCAGCAATTCAAGAAAAAATTTAAGCATTACGAAAAGCACTGAAATCATATCATAAAATTTTATGATCTCGTATATCTTTTCTTAAATCTTATGCCCATATTATTAATCCTCATGCATAAGCACGAATGTTTTCTGAGGACATCATGATATCCCAAACGAGCGACGCAGGGCTGCGGCTGCTGGCATTTCATTCATTCATTAAATCTGTGACAACAACAACAACATTAAGATATTACAACAACAACGGTATCACATCAACTCAACTGGGATTCATGTTTGTTTTTGTTTTGGTGTAGTAATTTACGCTCAATAATTTCGTCATGCGAGACAAGCCGAAAAGATTGCGCTGACATTTTGATGTTTTTATAAAAAAGAAGTAAAAGTTCACAAACAATTAATTTATCGACTTGAAGCTGAATTTAAGTGTAATTATTGAAAAATATATAATAATTATTATGTATATATTCCAAGAGCTAAAATATGTTAAAGAAGTTCATTGATAGTCAGAGCCAGCCTCCAAGCTGCCTCCTTTCGCCTAGAGTAATCAATTGACTTCGTGTGTTTGGCGTCAAAATGATTCTATCTAAGGCATTCGCGTCTTGCCGGATAGATCGCAAAATTTTAAATATTAAATGCACTTGGGTTCACAGCACATGACGTCACGTTTTGAGTTTTCTGTAGTCCCATCAGAACACTCATTTGGATGCGAGACATTTGAAGTATGTTGGCAGTAAATTTCATCTGAGGTGACTCTAAAATCAGTAAATAGGTGGATGTAAAAGTCCTGGGATTTTCTGCTACCACACCTATAATAACCAGTCTACGCCAGGTTTTTTTCCTCTTGGGCTAATGCTGTAGAGAACCACACCTTCCTTTGCCAACATCATCCCTTCCCAAATTGAAGATTTACCTACTCATTCCAAAGTAGTATCAGTTCAAACGAGCGATATGGTAGAATCGTTGGTTTTCAACGCTGTCGATTTTGTTGTCGGTTGTACGATCGAGAACATCTAAAGTTATGACAAGCAAAATAACGCAGTCTTTATTTCATTGTATGAATTATTTCGATCTTTTCTCATTCGCCTCTCTTTCTATCTGTCTATGTATCATAGAAATGTTTATGAAGCCATAGTCCTCTATGTGTGGGAGTTAATCGCATCCGTGCACATAGCGGTCCTTAAATTTAATACATTATGTATAATACCTATATCTATGCAAATGCTGTCACCAATGCACTCCGCCTATTTGAATTGCTTATGAGAAAGCCTCACTTGTTGTATTGTGATATGAAGGGCAGCTACGATCTCTCGATCAACGATCAGTATTGCTATACTTGCGAAGTTCAAATGTAAAAATTATATCAGCTAGCGATCATCTAAATATTGTGTCACATCCGGCAACTTCTTTTTTTTTTGTATTTCAAATGATTTATCTACAATTGTGAATTGCATCGGCGGTTATCAAACCTTTCGAAGGTCTTTCCGCCATTGATCGCTTTGGAACACTTAAACTAAAGGTGTACGAGTGCTCAACAAAGTTGTTTCTGGTATTCACATGTAAGATTGTCTTGCGTTCTCATAGGCTTAGGTATGAAAATCCGCCTTAAACTGATTAGCAAGTTAAATGGAACTTGAGTGTGATTGTGGTGCCTTGCTAAGTGATCTTGCAACGTGATGCGAGTAGTATGTGAAATATTGCATAGAAATCGGTAATCAACACAATTCGCTATCGATATTTGCATTTCTATTACACTCGCTTAATTTGATTGGAATATATTTATTTTATTTCCAATGGTAGCCTTAAATACATTCATTTTCATCACGTTGCCGGATCAAGGTCCCAATGTGGAAACTGATCTTGCTCGGTGAGTATTTTTCTGATATAGAAGGTACATATATCAGAATTGAATTACAGATTTAAATATATTTTTAAGAAATGTACTTGAAAAAATTACAGTGTCTCCGAAGAGGAATTCGAAATTCGTAAATACCTAGGTACCTAGAAGTTTGTCTTCGATTAGAAACAGTATTAAAAGTGATATATAAGGAGTTGTAGTACAAAAAAGTAAATATAGAAAAACTAAAAATAAAATTAGCGGTCGGAATAGATATAGGAAGAATACGAGTTAGAATAGGAGTGTGAGGGGAAGTAAAATCAAAAGTATCAGTTGAAATATGAGAAAAAACAAAGAGTTTATTTATAGAAACCCTCTATTAACCCTATCTTAACTCTTAAGTAAATTAATTTGCGTTTTGTATTTACATTATTAAGTTAACTTTTCAATTAAAATCCATGAAACGCTAACACAGAAAATTTTCAAAGCAGAGTAAAATGGAAAACCTTAAAATATTTGTTTTCATATATAAAAAATTGATCAAATGCACGAATTAATTGATTAACATTTGTCTGAGTTCTTAAACTAAAATTCCATTTAGTATTTTATCACAGAAGTACAATACAACCAATTATTGTATGAATACTAAAGTTATCGTTATGACTTTCGAAAGAGAGAGAAAGAATATTTCAACATTTAATCGAGCATATCTCGAGGAATTTATAAAAATTTAAGTGCAATTTGTTTGTAATTAGTATGTATTGGCATCTCAGCGCATGCTCGAACTTCATTATCACAGAGTATTATTTTCAGCACCTTCATAGACGAAATCATTAATAAGCGCAGACAACAAAGGCCATGAGCTTCTTAAAACAATTCAGATCTACACAGATGACCACAGATGGCTGCTGAACAAGCGAGCAATTACCGCAATAAAGAGTGAATGTCTTTTCCAACGCAAACTAATTCTGATTATAACAAAATAAATTGAGAAGAACGACTTAGGCGACAAACTCAGCAAATCGCTAAACACGAGTGAGCCACTTTAAATAAATCAAATTTTCGAAACAAAAGCGGGAGCCAAAGCAGAAGCCGTGAATAAGTAGCAGCGATAAATGTACAACAATGAATACGCACACACACACACATATATATATATATATATATACGAACGAAGTTCAGTAATCAAATACATTTGATAGCAAAGCACACTGGCAGCCGTCACTGCCGCTGGGGTGCGTGCTAAAGATACAAATAAAGAGCGTTAAATTAGTGGCAATCTATTAACACCGAATCTATTTGTTGGCATTTAATTTGACATATACGAAACCTTTCAGCGCTTTCGTATTCAAACTAAGGATTAATGGCTGCTCAACAGATGTCCAGCGTCAATGTGCGACTTTAACGGTTCTCCGTTGAAACAAAGGTGCGTGCCAACATAGAAATTCGAACGCAATCACACACATAAATATTCAGTTAGGTTTACGTGTTTTTGTGTGTGAGTGTGTGTGTGTGTCGTATTCAGTTGCTTAAGTGTGCACAATCGATCATGGCTCGAACAAAGACTCCGCTGGACAAGTGGTCACATATTTGAAGTCTTTCCTAAGAATCCATAAATATTCAAATATTTCATGTATTATTAGGCGATTATGATCGATTATTGGGTTTTCCGCTTAAGCAGGTGCCAAAGACAATTGGCTGGAGATTTGGAATTAACTAAATTTGGCTTTAATTAATACTCGCCAATGAATATGCATATTTATTTATATGATAATTTGGTAACACAAAACGAAATGAGAGCTCAAACAGAGCTCTACAAAGCTCTCACTAATTGAAAGTATATTAGCCATCGACTTATGTCGCAAATGTAGTGACAAAGGTAATGGACTAAGCTACGAAGTAGAGACGGGCCTCATAACTTTCTGGAATCCATAATTAATACCTTTTCTATTTCCGTCAGATTGGCTGAATATCGCATCAGAGGTTCAAGCATATTTGAGAGATCTTCGAGAAGAGTTTAATACCACTGATAACTCCATTTATGATCTCGTGATTAAGAAACGTCAGTATAAAGCCTTTCGGTTTGATAATTTTGTTGAGTGTTTTACTCTTTAGGGATTCCCTTTATATCTCTGTCCAATATGAAGGAGGTCTACAAACTCAGAAAGAGCACACCTGAATTAGTAAATAAGGAAGTGGAAGAAGGACTGTGTCGTAAAAACTAAAAATATTACTTTTACCCTTTATAGTGTTTGTAGTGACATTGCAGGTTGTTCCCAAGTACTTCAATTGAAGACAGATTGTAATATTCCCTGTTTGTATAAGTTACCCTCCGCCTATGCCTCTCTTGATAAGATTAGCAGAGGTAAATGCCCTAGCAAGCCCCACATGTGCCTGTAATCACATACTTTGACAAGATCATGATAACTAACCGTAGACCTAATAAAAGTGCCCAAAAACAACAAACTGATCGTTTGCAAATGATAACCAAAGAAACCAAAACCAAAACCTATTCAAATTTGACACAAATATGGCATGCGCTACTGTCTTACTCACCCACTTCACTTTACACTTTTCTAAATCTATTAGAAAATTATGTGCCACAACAGAAGCTATGCTTCATTATTATATTTGGGTATTTATAAATTCATCACACCTGTTGAACATCCTGTACACCGTTCTTTCCGTTTAACCTCATTCGCTTTTGACAGTTGGATATTCTTATCGCTTTGTAAAAGTAAAATTTCAAATCGGCAGGAAGTTTAAATAATGAAATTACTATAAAAATTACGTGTGACATGAATTTGAGTTGAAAATTGAAGAAGATTGACTTTTTGAAATTATCAACTACGAGAAAAGGGTTCAGAGAAATTACTTACTGATATTTTACTATTTTTGATTAAAAATGGTCATGAAGTTATCGGAAATATGTGGTTTACTATGTCAAGCTAAAAATGTTAGGGTGTTCAAGGGTTAATCAATAAAATATGTTCAAACTAGTGTAGTGGTAGGACTAGCATTTCGATTAACTCATCACTGATCTATTATGTATGCATTTCCCCTTTTCGCGTCTGCCTTCTTTCGTTCGTTCGATCGTTCGGTTGTGGTCGCATCGTTTTGCCATATTTCATCAACATTCAGAGTAGTTCTTATTAGCTAAGGATCGGCATTGGTTGGTAGTATTTTAGTGCGTTATCATATCGTATTAACATCCTTTGAATAACAGAGTTGCTTGCCATTTCGTCAGATAATGTCACTCTGATAATCTAGAAAAATATTCTTAGACTTAGTCTACAAGAAATTTTAGGAAACATAATTGAGGAACTACGATATGTTCTCGAACAGCATCAAAATATGTACATTCCAAGCTTTTAGGTGACTCTACATTTTCATATATAACGAGCTGTATTTCTTCATGACTTGCATTGAGGACTACGAAGTGTTCGCTTTGCTTTAGACACTTTGCACTTGGCATTGGACACGAAACAATAAGCAAATAGCAGTTTCACAGCAACAGCAGTACTGCCATGTAACAGCATGTCACCAGCGCTGACACGACCGGCATGTGAATGTGAGTGTCTGTGTGTAGTCACACTGCGCATGCGCTACTGTCACACAGTCAAGTGTGGCTTCTTCACGCTGCCGGCGGCGGGCAGAGGTGCCGCGGTGACAATGTGACAGTTTATGATATCGGTGGCGGAAAATTGAAATATGGAACGATTTATGCATATGAAATGAGCTGACGACAACAACAATAGCAATACTAACATGTGTGACACAGTTTCGAAAAGAACAACAATGACGAAAAAGGAAAAAATTGCGTATAAAAAATCACAACAAAAAATGAAAAAAGCTACAACAAAAGAGCTTGTGGCAAGCGACAGCACAACCGCCACCGAAAGGGAAGTTTCAACTGGCTGTTGTCACACATTTTAACCGCGCAAACCGGAAGTGTAATAAAACAAAGTGGCAAAAATGTAAAAAACAAAAACATAATAAAATAGTTAAAAAAAATACAGGCAAAACACACGAATAGCAAAACATGCCACTATAGCGACCAAGGCGATTGTGGTGTTCATTCGGGCACGGAGCGGGTGGTTGAGCGAACGGGAAAGTCATCGGTCGCCGACCGTGATTGTGCGTTGCCTTTGTGGCCACATTAAGAGCGCCGTGTCTAAAAATAATTTGAAGTGGAGAATTTTTTCTAAAGAGAATGTAAATAAGACTGAAAGCGCTCACACTTACACGGTGGACATTTGAAGAAGTCTTGAATTTTTTTCTGGTTCAAAATGTGCCTAGCAACCTGTTTGTTTAGTTGCCTGTCGGCAGTTGACAGCTGACGGCTGAGCTTGACTTGTAGACCTTCATTTTTCATGTTCGCCTGGTGAATTTTAAATATTAATTCAGTTAACATTTTCATCGCTCTTCTGTGTGAGCTTTTGACTCGTGTCAGATTGTTGGTTGCGCATACTTAAAATGACAACATATTATTTTACACCATCGTTTTCTAATTCCTTTCCTGTATGGTTGCTCGCGCAAGCACCGTTAAGTTCTTGTAATTACCGTGTTAACAAATTAGTTAGTTGCCGCATGAATTTCATTAGACGCCGGCCGAAATTCGCAAGATCTTCACTCCAATATCAGTTAATGCTCAATAATGATGAATGGATGGCTGAGAAGACGCTTGAAAAGAAGAATGTTGCTGAAGGAAAAATGCAAAGAAAAACGAAAGGGAAGAGCGAATAGCAAACGAAATAGATGAATAATGAAATAATTATATAATGATATAATGAAACTACGAGCATGTTTATTAGGTTATTAAAATTATGCATTTTCTAAAAAAGTAATGATCACCTTTAGTTAATAGCCATAAAAACTCCAGCCACTTTTAGGTCTTAAAATATCACAATATTTTGGTTAAAGCTTTCATTACTATAATTTAGTTTTTCCTTGGCAATATAAATCAGAGAGCTTTGCGTTGCTCTCTCACTAGTTTGGAGCTCGTTAAAGCTAGTGGCACCAAATAAGTTGAACGATTGACAGACTTTACAAGATTTACTTCGAGAGCATAAATACGATTACATTCGATGTATAAATTTTACAAATTTATTTAGTTTCTTGAATATAATTTATGACGCATAATTTTTTAAAAACCTGCAATTTTACAATGTTGTTATTGATTTGAAAACCTGAAGATAAATATAAAAATATGTTTTATTTTTATTCGTTTATTTATTTTCGCGGGTCATTCATTTTATATCTGACCATATTATAGGTTTCTTAGCTTGTTATATGGTACTGAACTTTTCTATGCTTTTCCGTGAACCGATTTTGATCCAATTCGAATATACAATACAATCGAATATTCGTATATGTGTATATTCGAATATACATACAATTCGAATTCGACATATAATTTTCGTGATGAAATATATGTTAGTACTGGACTTTTAAGACTCTCAATCTGAACCAACCGAAGGTATAATATTTCATAGTCAAATGGAAAACTTGAAGGCTTAAAGAATGCTCTAATTCTAAAATTATTATAGTAATATCAAGTAACTTTATATTGTTCGATAGTTATATGGAACACGCTACGACAGAACTTTAAAGTGACGAATCGAAAAAACAACTGGCATAATTTTATCCAGCTGGCTTAAGTCACTCATATGTTCTACTGTATGAATTTGTTGTTGCTTTCGAATAAAACGTTATAGTGGAAAAGAACACAAATATAGTGGGCAAAGAAGTGACGACTCCAAAGCAAAGAACACTCTAGTGTTCTGCTCTCTCTGACGATGAAGGAGATCTTGCGCATACCGATATAAATGCAAAGTAAGTGGAAACCAGTATATATTGTTAAGACTATTGTTCAATAGATTTTCAATTCCCAGAAAGTCTGAACTCATTAGAATGGACTTTAATACAGACAATACCAACCTCACTTAAAAAAAAATTAAAATATCTCTGCTGCCAAACGTTGCACTAAATCTATTTCTAGAATAAATGACGTAGACAAAGCAGCGCCTATCGGTGCAGAGTGGTTAAAGGAAGTGAAAACCAAATTACAAAACACCCGCGTCCTTGTAGACCTCAAGCTGTTCAACCATGTTAGCTGTTCCCATAGCTTAAGCTCTTCAAGCTTATAACAGCACTCATCGATTAGTTCGCTTTAATCCGCTTAAGCTTTTGTTGAGCACTCAATATTCCTTCTTAATTTGCTGCTATTTACATGCAAATGATAATCCACGATGAATGATCGACAGACGGAAATAAAAAGCCATTCCAATAATGGGCAATAAATAGGAAATAAATTGGAAACAAATCTTCCAGAACCTGCAAGTGCAATCCTAGAACGCCACAAGGTAAGCAAATACCATGTACATCGACAGTTTATCTCTCACTGAGCATGCAACATAAACATGCAACGAAATGTCGCGTGCCACTGTCACAACAGTCCCAACACCGGATTCAGTTATGCAACACACAAATATCGATTGCTGACCACCGGTGTACGCGGCCACTTGGGCAATTGTTTTTGTCAGCTAGCGATGTTTCAAAGCGATAAAGCCGTTTTGTTTATGCCAAATTGTTGCAACATCAACAACAATAATAAAAAATATCAATAAATACAAAGTGTAATATTTTAGGCGATAAACGAAAAGCCTTGGTGGCAAGTCAAGGAGCTAACAGACTTGCTGCTTCTGGGCAACACGTAGTACGTGTAGGTTTATTAGAAGGCCACGGTCGAAGCTTCCAGCAGCGCAGCGGTCGCAGGAGCAGCGGCTGCTGAGCTGGTTAGCAATAAATTGCTGATTGACAAATTGTCGACACAAATTGTGACTAAGAACTTGAGCAAAATGTAGCTTGAATGGCCACGGGCGTCCAGTGCAGCCTTTGTAGACTTCCCATGGAAAAAAGTGTACAAACATGGCATAATAAATTTGCACAGAAGCTTGGAAAATGAAAAGCAACAAACAATTGCTATTGGCTTAAGGTGCGGAAAATTTATTGTTCGATTTTGCATGATTAACGAAAATGGCCAGATGACATTGGTTGATGACATTGGTCGCACCCAGAGAAGGTATGCTGGATTACAAACAAGAAATTCTAAACTCAGTACACCAACGCAGCGGTCGACAGAAGTGCTAAGATCGATGTTAGACAGCAAAAAATGGCACTGATATATATTATTTTATAGTGTTCGAAGGCGACAATACAACAATAACTAAGCTTTGAAAGGGGAAGGATTTTGAGAATTTTACTTGAACTTTTGTGTTTATTGTTTAATTACAAAGGCGAGAAAAATGTTAATAGCCTCGTACCATCCAAACAAGTTCGGGGCGGCGTTATTCACAATTTATATTTGGAAGATTTGCATTTTGTACTTTTCAGTATAAATCTGTGTTTTTGTAAAACATAAATTGTACTATATTGAAAAATTCTGTGTAATTCACCAAAAAATTAAAAAATTGTAAAATGAAAAGCTAAACTTTTCTTACTGAAAAATAATCTAAAATTCTCCACTTTACAAAGCGTTATGAGCGAAGTATGGAAAAACACTCCTCACCTCTCACGTATAAAAAATACTCAATTATCATATTGAAGAATATCTCTCAAGAGTAAACATGTCGGCCTTTTAGTATTTCAAAAGCATACACAAAAGAATTTTCCCTCTTCTCACCCTTCTTCTTGTCGGCGAAATTTTGCATGCACGCGCGTGTTGTTGTACCACCAAATGCAAATTGAATAAAACATTAACCTTCAGCCAAGCAACAGATATTTTTCAAGTGGCATGCACATGACAGGTGACTCACCCGCACAATAAGTGAGGAGTCAAACTCACGCGGCGGCCAACAGATTTGCATGAAATGCAAGGCAAATCTCTAATGCTTAAAATAAATGTGTAAAAACTTTCGCGCACGAGTACAAGACATTGCCCTTGGCCAACTGGGTGCGCGCCCACAAAACGAATTCAGTGACATTAAATGGTAAATATATTTAAAATGGCGTCTGTGGATTTTGCTTCACTCAGTAAATCCGAAAAGGATTATTTTTCTTCCACTAATATATAATAAATATGCTTAAAAGTGCTTGATTGGCTGGAAAAGGAGGCAGAAGCTTTAAATTAGTATTTTTATTTTTATTTTTGAAAATTTTTTGTATTAATACAATTTGTCTCTGAAAACTTAATTTTGAAAATTTAGACCATAAATCAGATACCCACTTAGTTTCCAACGATATTTTGTTCAATATCCGAAATATATAATATACTAACGTCAACTGCACTAACTGAAATCAGTATATTCATCATATTGTAGATGAAAGAAAGTGTGAACCGATTTATCATTTTTATTTAATTTTTTAATAAACAACTTTATGGAGATATATATCCCAGTAGCCCATTTGTAATGAAGAATAAATGAATGGGACAGAAATCATTATTAAATCATTCTGCTATTTGAGGGATAAGGAAAGGCAAGAATATTTTTAGCTCAATAATTTATTTATTCGTATTGCTTTATAAATTATTCAATAAAATTGTACAATATTTGTATTCCCATGAGTATGTGCATGCTCATGCCACATCTAAAAGCCACTTTGGTACAACAGTAGTGCACAGGAACTAAAAAATACACAGGAAAAGAGGAAAAACTGAAAGAAAAACGAAATAAAATTCTAAAAAATCGTACGCGAACAACGTGTCAAGCCAAGTGGCAAAGATAAAATTAAGTGGCAACTAAAGTTACATGGTTAAGTGCATATTCTGCTGGCGCACATGCGCCAAGCCAGCAACCAACATGCTGTGCGCATGCATACAACATACATATGTCTGTATGTATGTGCCAGGGCGTGTGTGCATGGTAGCGCGCGCAATTTTCAAAGTCAACGCCAACCGGCAGACATGTGCCTGATGAACGAGTGCTGCCACATAGCAACGACAACGAAAACAACAACAACACATACTTTGAATAACGCAAAGGCAAATGCCACAGCGTAGTGGCTAAGCACACAAATTGCATGTGGGTGGAAAATTATAGCCTGCGGCAGCTGCCAACACACACACACATATACCCTCAAATGCACGCGAAGACGCGGCGTGGCAAGTTTCGTTGAGGCGCTGCAACGCGCTGACACCGAGCACGAAAAAGGAAGAACGTTAAATGAAGAAAAACAACAACAACAACAATAACTACGAGACGTTACCCGCGTCTAATTTAAAGTGTGCAACATGTAGCAAAAAATTATCAGCGCTGCGGCAGTGCCACTGCCAACTATTAAATTCTAATCACTGTGCTTTGCCCGCAGGATAGCAGTTATCCACTCGCTTGCATATCCCACTGCGCTTTTATATTTAAATCGCGATTTCTCATTGCATTTATGCAGTTTATTTTTCGGCCATTTATCGCTCAACATTTAAGTGCAACAGTGCATTTTTATAGTGCCAGCCAACGACAGCGCACAACAACAACAATGACGGCAGCATTTGTGGGCGTGTTAACCTCTTTGCACTTTGTCGCTTAACTGCCGATTGTCAATAAGGCTGCGTCGGCAGTCGTTTGGCCAAGCGCTTTGCCGCTCGGTGGGTGTGTCCAGAGCAAACACCCAACACCTACTGTGTGCCGCGCATCTGATGGCGGCCGTTGTCGCTTAGTTGGCCGTTTTATGCAGTTAGATTATCTGTAACCGCTTGTTCGCGACAGTTAATTACACCGCAGCCAACAACCTGTTGAGTCAATAATATATACTTACCCGCCTCATATACTTGTACATATGCATTGGTTGCATATAAATAGCTTGGTGGCCAGCTTTTATTGCGAACATGTTTATTAGCGAGAAATATTTATGGAATTTCAAATCTCTTTATATTTATTATAACGCGTCCAGATGGGCGGTTTTATGGGGTATAAGTATAGCGCTTGGGTGGGTTTCTAACTAGATCTTCACGGAGCCTTAAACTAAGCGTTTAACTACGAAGAGGAAGGATTTAATTGAACATAATAGATATCTCATGCTTTAACCAATTTTAATAGAGTGTGAGCGTGAGTACAAAAAAAAAACTAAAATATAAAAAAAAAAAATTACAAAAATTACAGAAAAAAAATTAAGAATACAATTTAAATTTTAGTCAACTTTTTCTAAAGAAGAACTGTAAATGGCTTTTCTAAAATGAAATAAAAATATTTAATAATATATGGGCAGAGAAGAGAAGTCTTTGCGCCGACAATTTTGTCTAACCTTAATCTCGACGCCCGATCGATCTACTAACGCACAGCAATATTGTTTATTGATTATTTTATCATATTCGAGAGAGTCGATGAAAATAATTCAATGAGAATCTAATAAAAAAAACCTCATCGACCGACTGTTGTCTTTTCAAACGATTTGGACGATTAATGATGTGACCTATGGGTTCCCTTCATATGCCGATGATCACCCAATACAATTTCAACAATTTTTGCCACATTTGCTGGCATTACTGCCTCTTCTTGTCCTCCAGAACGTTCAGCATCTTTCGTGTCGGCACGATTACGATGAAACTCAACAAACCACTACTTGAATCAATCCATTGCTTTGTTTTTTCGTTTTTCTTGCTTTTTTCCCCATCAAGAAACAATGTTTAAACAAAACAGGTATATCACTTTTTGCCTTTGTAAACAAAAATATCAGACCCAAAAATATTGACCCATCGATTCTCCAAGCTACTTTAAGCTCGCTAGCCAAACAACTACCTTTCCAATATAAAAGTTAGGTAGTAGGATTGATATAGAAAAACATGCTATTAAGCAGGTCTAGTAGAATTATATTGGCGTGGCTGTGAATTTGAAGGGAATAAAGAAACTACATATTTATATATATACTTACTTACTATTACTACTATTACTTATATATAGTTATAACATTTGGGAGAATTATAGTTCGGTATGGCTAATAGAGAGCGACAGTGTTGACCCTCTAAACGGCACTCAAACTAACCAATCAACTCTACGAAGCTCAGGATGATACATTTTCTTCATAGTTCATTCGAAATTTTTAATGAGTCCGTACTCAACAATGAAGTAAGTAACGGTAAAATATATTTTTATTCTACTCACCACAAGGTGATATTTAAGTACACAAACTTTTTTGAAATTATTTCAAAGTGCATGCCATAAACTTAATTGAACAATGTGGGGCTATTGAATACGGAAGTAAAATCGCTTAGAATTTTAACGCATCGTTACTTTTTGGGAAATTTATCGCTGAAGAAAAACGGAAAATTCGAAGATGTGAACTACTGGCATATGCGTGCAGTCAACAAAGACCGCCATGTCAGCAGCGAAGAAGCGGTTAATTTTACTTCACACACACACATACGCACACACACATATGCATATGTATGTTTGAGTAATGCGCATGTGCAGAACGCTGGAACACCAGGCGAGCGAGCAACAAGTGTGGCAGTCATAAAATATGAGACAAGTGACTAGCTGCAGATAGTCGCGCTTTTAAATTTATGAAATACTCGTATGTTTAGATATTTTTGAATGTGTGTATATATGTAGCTATGTGTGTATATATAATTTTATATGTATACATATGTTTATACTCCATAATTTATATTTATATATGTACTTAGTACATTTCAGCGCAGAATTTTTAATTACAGGTATAAATATTTATATAAGTACATTTGCGTCTGTATGTGTGTATGTGTATGCATGTATGTGTGGGCATAATGCCTAAGCGTTGTTGCATGCTTCCACGACTGCGTGTAATTATATTTATACCTAAGTAGCGAGGTGTAATTAAGTCAAAAGAAGATTCTGTGAATTATGGAAAAGGCACATGACTACAAGTAGACACACACACACACACACACAGATATTTATGTAATTTATATGAACTGCGAAGTTTTCTTATTGCCACATTAATTGTTGGCTGCCACAAACACACACACACACATATACATACATATATCTTTTCCATATATATATATTACGAAATAACAGAAATGCTTTAGTTCACATGTACGTATGTGTGTGTTTGTGTGTGGCATTTTAAATGGTGCTTTTTATGGCTCTTAATAACAGGTGCGGCGTTCGGTCGGCGGCGCGATTGTGTACATTTTGCTGTTATATCAGACTATCTTATTACTTATGTGCACGGCGCTTACAATGCAGCATATATATATATATATATATATATATGTGTTTTGATAATTCTTAAAGTTCATTGTTACGCCAATTATACACATTTCAGTGGTAAATATCTACGAACAACATGATTTATGATGTCATCCAAAGCTATCTGCACAAACAAAAACAACAAACACAACACAGCACACACACACACAAAGCGACATTAAGTTGAATATGAATTCTTGCGTTTAATGTGCACCCAAATGAGCCACAAAGCTCTGCCGAAGGCGGCAACGGCAGCTGCTGTCAATATATACAATTATTTGTTGAAAGATATGCGCGCATGCGCATGTGTGTGTGCGTGTGTATGTGTGTGTGTGACTGTGTGTATTTGCGATGAAAGCAACAAATGATAGCGGTGAAATAGTTTCGGTGCGCGCATTCTTTGCACTTAAATTGCCACCATGAGTAATGTGACTGCTGTCGACAACCTTGTTGTTGTTGCTATTATTGCTGGCAGGCGCTGCTTTGAATGTCAATGCTCCATAGCGGTTATTTAATAGTTCCCATTATCATTTACACTAAAAATGCCATAATTGCAGGCAGCAAAGTATTCTTTATTTGTGCTCCGAACGACGGACGGACTGTCGAGCGGACCGACGGACGGACGGACTGATTGTCGAACTGCTTGTTCACTTTGCCATTTGTCCATTTGTCCATTTGTCTGTTTGTTTGCTATTTAAAGTCAATCACTCGGACAAGTGAACTTCGAACAGCCGCACAACTGTAACATACACACGCACACACACCTGCATGTGAACTTTGTAAGGCAAATTTCATCACATTCGTAACGAAGATCTCGAGTGGCAGTGGCATCTGCTCAAGGCGAACGCATGCGCAGAACGCGCGCCTTCGTTGTTGCTACTGTTCTTCTGTGGCATCTTCAATTTGGCGCGTGCAATGAAGCTTTACAAATTGAAATTAATTTGCGTGCATCACTTCGCAATTGCTGCTCCTGACTATGTTGTTGTTGTTGCTGCAGCAAACCTGATTGTTGCGTTGTCTGCGCAGTAGCTAATTCATCATTGATGGCATCTAAATTGCCCGCTGAAGCTCCGGCTGCATGAGTTGTGTTGGAGGCAGTTGACACACACACACTCTCATATTCACACATACACCCACGGAAGCAGCTTTAAATCAAATATTTACCGGCGCATGAACGTCGATAAATCAATTAATCGTATTAGAATTAATGCTTCTTCATACCGAGGTCCAACATATTCAGCGTGGATTTGATTGATTTACTTACTTAGCGCCATCTTTTGTGTGAAGCCCCCTCGGTCTGGCAGATATCGGACTCAGTTGATGAATGGAAAGAGAGAGAGAAAAAACGGCGAGCGAGAGAGAGTGTTTACAGTTGCAAAATAACTTTTCCAAAAATAATTCTTCTTTTGGTTTATATAGTTTTTCTATTTCTATAAAAAGAGGTCAATTGGTTGCCACTTAAGTCAAAAGTAGAGTAAAAGAACCACTACAGGGTTGCCCCGTTCCTGTTAACATTTTTATTTAATGATAGTGATAAATTAAATTGAATATTGCAGTTTGGACATTAACTAAATAGCTTTGAAAATTTTACTTGAGAGATATACTCTTGAGAAGAGTTGCCACTTAATTTAAAAAAAAATTTTAAACATATCGGAAGGTATTTCAGAAAGCTTTCATGTACAAAGAAATAATTTCAAAAGGATCATTAATTATAAATTTTAATTTTTTCAATTTTCATTTAATTTTTTTTAATTCAAGTCAATAATTATTATAATCTTCCAGTCTAGAGATTTCTTAAATTGGAAAGGCAAAATATTATGAGTAATAGTCTAAATTTAGAACATTAACCAATCATATCATTCCTAGCATCCGATAGTCGAAATAATGAACTACAATGGGTCTTATAAATCTTTACAACACATCCAGGGAAATTTCATATCTAACTCATAGTTTTTGTTCGTTCCAAAAGATTTCACCTTGTGCATCTACATCAAAAATTGTAAGAAATATTATCTAATAGTTGCATGAAAATAATTACTGTTTGATTAAATTTTTAAAGAAGGCGTTTTAAAGCTTACACGTAATCTGCTTACGGTAAAATATATAAACTTTCTAATAGAAACGTCTACAAGAAGAGCTACCGGATCTGAAAATATTAGCAAGCAATTCTCAGTTTTCAAAATTCGTACATATACAAAATAGAAGAAAACTTAAAGACAAGCGAAAACCAAATTTCTATTTCGGTAGAGTAAATTTTACAACAACAACTACACACCGGCGAAATCAGTACTTTGTAATTATTTTCAAATATTATATTATAGAAAAAAGCTTCCACAAGGTGATGTAACGGCTTTCCAATTGCTAATAGCACACATAGAAACCTCTCAATCTGCACACACATACAACTGCATACAAATAATTGCCGGCAATTTTAATTAGTCGCTAACTTAATTTTGTTAAAATGTAATTAAGCTAAATGGCCGGAGCATTTGAAATGTGCAAAATTTGCCTATGTGAAATTATAATAAACACAAAATGTATTTTCTATGCAAATTAACGCCTCTGGCATTCGTTTTCGGCGAGAGCGTGTGCAGAAGACAGATGAACGGTGCAAATATTAAATGGATTATGGAAATTACCCACGAAATTTGAAAAAGTTAAAGTTAGTAGTAACAACAGCAACATAGCGGGCGGTCAATTCGCAAGAAATGATTTTCAGTGCAACAGCAACAACTAAGTGAAAGAGAGCCAACAAACGGATGCGATGAAGCTGACGACACGAATTCGATTCAGTCGATATCGAATTTGCACGCTAAATATGGCCTCAGCAATTTGTAATGAAGGATTCGATAAGTATCTTATTAATTGCCGCCGCTGCGCATTAGAAGCGGGTTGTGCGCGAACGCTTATGGTTTTCAGTGTCATTGGCCAAAAGCGGTGGCAGCGATTGTTGCATGTAGCAGCATACAAATTAATTATTATGTGTAGCGTGCAACTGCCTTTTCGACTGCAGTTGTACAAAAGGAGGAGGAAATCAACCGGTGTTGCCAATGACAGCCATCAGCATCATCACGCCATCGGCACATCACCTTTCCCGCTAACCACCAGCTGGCAACAGCTTGCTGCCAATCGCTGGCAAATCAAGCAAATGCCCAAAAGGATGCATCAGGCATTGATTTTAATATCGGCTAGAGAGAAACGATCGGAAAATATGGAATTATGTTGTAACTGCCGCAACTGGTGCGCGCCGATTCTTTTACGGCATAAAACGAGCAAACAAAGCGAACGCAACACAGCTTGGCGCAGCGCGGTGCCACTCCACTCAACTTGCCACACAATTAACACCACAACCCAGCGTACGCGCATCGCGACTTTAGCAAGTTACCTTCTGTATGTGGCGCGCCAGCACATGATCTCTCCATCGAAGCTGGACGCTTCTGCGTCTGACACGCGCGTCTTCGCGGCTTTTTGTTCCTCTCATACTTCACGTTTCCACGGTAATCAGTTGACTGATCTTTCACTTCTTCACCATTTACGCGCGTGTGTGTTTGCTTTCTTCTTCGGCGCGTTCTTCTCCACGCCCTACAACAGCTTTTCCTTAATCTGTTTACTGTACACTGTTTGCTGTAGCTTCTCAATACTTCGAAGAAAGCCAGCGGTTAGAAAAAGCGTCGAACAGCGTCGAAATTCCCATGGCAGCTCATTTAGTGTCATTTTATTTGGCTTTGCGGCAACTTCTCCTGCCACTGCTGCCACAGCTGCCACTGCGGCAGTTGTAGTATTCGCATTGCTGCCGTATTAGCCGACTTGTGCTGGTCATATAGTAATGGTTCTATGCTGCTGACAATTTGATTTTATTGACTTTGACTTGACAGTTGTGCGCAGTGCGCAGTACGCAGTTGAACGTAAAAGGTGGTCAATAGAGTCCAATAGGCATTGACGGTTCGAACCGACCAAGGAGCGTCGGCTAACCGGCCAACAATCACGCATTTAATGGCTTCAGAGTGTATGTCAATGTTTGACTTGCTGAGCTCGGTAATGGCTCGTTGAGCTTGTGAACCTTAACGACTCAGACATTCTTGCGATTACTCTTGTCTTTAAATTTGTTTAATGGATGCCACTAAATAACGCATACGTCAATAAATTTACATAAGGAGCATACAAGTATGCAGTTTACTTTGTCTCAATGCCGTTTGATTAGTCGTGTGCTCGATTATTACGAGCATTATAGAGCCAATTTCTTCAAATAGGGGTCTTCCATATATAAGGAAAGACCAAACTTTGAAGAATATGTATAGAGTATTTTATAGAGTAAAACAAAAAATTCAAAATAGAAGCTGTCAAACACTTCCGAAATTATGAAAATATTAATATATTTTAAAATTGATCGGTCCATGTCATTAAAAGGTAACCTAGTCATTATTTCCGTTGTTAAATTCCAGGAATAATGTGAATAGTTTATGACAACTGAAGCGCGATAATTAAACCGCTCATCCGCTCATCCTATTAAAAACATTTCAGCTAAAAATTTGCGTTAAGGATTTATCATATATCTTTCATTTGATAAAGTTTCTTAATTTATTGAAAATGTTTTATTAATTATTTTAATGAAAGTTAAAAAAATATGAAATCAGTTCTCTAAAATATTTTGTATCTAAGCCTACGTAAATATCCTCATTTGGATACATAAATTGTATTAATTAATTTTTAAAATTTTATTGAATTAAAGATTTCAAACAGGTGGCAACTCTTCCACAAGCTAATTTTGACAGAAACTAAAACTTCTTAATATCGATGATCAATTTGAAAATTTTCGTTATCATCGTCATTATCTTATTAATTTAGTTGAATGAAAACTTTGAAAAGGTGGCAACTCTTCGCAATAATATTTTCAATTGTCTTATTAAACGTTTTTAGTTGGATGTACATCCGCAAAGCGTAATATTTCCTTTATCTTTTTAATACAAAGTATGCATAATTATAACACAAGTGGCAACTCTTTTGAAAAATATTTTAAAATACTTTCTTACATCTATTTCTTTCTAAATCCATGACCAAATTGTAATATTTTATTAATACATAATTTTACAAGGTGGCGACAGTTCCCAAAAATATTTTCAACCGCCCCATTAAACCTCTAAACGTTGATACACATGTTCACATAGCCATGTACACACATATTCCAATCTTTCATATACTTTATTAAGTTAATTGAAAGCAAAATTTTCAATGTGTGGCAACACTTCTAAAAAATATTTTCAAATATCCTCTTAAAACCCAGAAAATTTACATTTACGTAATTTTTTTTAACTGATCAATATTTTTTTTTTCGAAATTTCAAGCAGGTGGCAAATTTTGTATTTGTTTTAATGTAGAGCTGTCACTATGGCGACGCTCTCTATACTAGGAGTGTTACAAAACATAATTTTGTTGCATTCGATCGATTTACCAGCGGTTAACAAGAAGTCTCACTTCGGAAAATTTGTGTAACATTGTTTGTAGAGCTCGTCAAATCCATACAATTAAATCAAATTCTTTTATCATTACATCGTAATATTTCCAATTTACTTCTATAATCAAGCCTATGCTTTGGAATCTCTGGTCATTAGAATAAATCACTAATTTCAACATGCTGCAGGTGTGACCGTTGACCAACACCAAACTGTAATCGCAACCAATCAGATGTCGAATTAAAAAATGTTTTGCCACCGTAAAATCATCGAATCGAAACAAGAAAGAAAAAAAATAATAATGAACAACAAAAAATCTCATAAATTATACAAAATGAAGAACTGCAGCGTGCATGCAAATTATTAATAAACTCGCCACATTATCTGTGGAATGCATGGCAACCATTAATTTATGTGCTGATCGCCAACGCGCTGACGCAGGCACAAGCTTTGAACCTGAACTCGCCGACTCCATGCCGCGATCTGGTTCTGTCGCATCGCGCGCATATTAATGCGTCACGTTGCATTTGTAGCATGCCACAATGAGCCGCCACACAGTGTAGTGGTGCAAATATTTGCGGCACGCATTAAGTTTGTTGCATCAACAAAACGCCAACAGCGCCTCATGCCAGCTGTCGTTTATGCCACTCATTTGCCACACATTGCTGCGCTGATAATTGTTGTTGCCGCCAGAAGCGTTGGCAGCAATGCGGAATATAATAGCTGCAGCTTCAATTCTTCAATTCGATTTGCCCGCAATGTGTCTACAATTTTAATCGCCGGTTAGTTAGACTAATTAATATTTCGATAAGAAGTCGAGAAAGAACCGTATGTTAACTAAGCAATAAATCTTAATTCTGCCACACCATGAACTTTGTGTTTTGAAAAATTGCTTCAGATTACATGCAACTACCTACACATTCCCATTACCAATTACGCACCTTGTTGCACTGGTTTATTATCCAAAGATTTCTCTTAGTTAAATGTTTACGCAAAGAGATTAAAATTTATTTGGTTTACGTAAGATCCACTTTGACATAACCTAAAAAATATTACTGTACCTGAAGTCAAAAAGGTAAAGGTAAAATACTTGTCGAACTTAGTGTCCTACATACTAGTAAACATTGCAGGTAACGGCAGCCGTCCTCGATTTGCCACCTCCCTCTTTGCTACATTTGCGTTCTGCTCTCCTGTCAAAAAGTTTACATCTGAAAGCAACAAAGAAAATTAGCCAGTTGAATTCGTTACAAGAAAGTTTGTGAATATATCCTACCTCTCTTTCATTATTAACTAGCTAAGTCAGTTAAATTTTCGATTCACAATCTAACAAACGGTTCTCTCAGCGTGGAATTCGGTTGTCATTCTGCTCGACCACAGAAATACTCAAGTATATTGCGGAGCTTATACACAGGGTTAGGTGGACTGAAATTAGTGCATTAAGCAACTGACTAGATAATACTCATTCTTATTTTGTGACTATATTACGTAAAGTGGAATATTCTTTGAGTTAGAAGACAAGGTCGTACATGATGTTTAAAGAGTCTCTAACTGACAACTTATTTGACTTTGAGTTTTCAGGCTTGAATACAACTAGTTTAATATTTCAAAGATATGTTAAATATTGTATATCGACTTTTAGAAAATTACTTTCTCAAACTACAATTTATTTTCAGTTATTGACTTTAAAATTGTTTAAGAATAAGGTCCATTGCAGCTTGAGAGGATAAAACAACTAAGTGGAGATAAATGTTTATCAAAACACAGCAGAAATATTAAGATTTTTTCTATCCCCTTTTTCTGGGTATTTTCGAGAACCTCTCGGGTGTTATCGTCGAAGAACTATCGTCGTTTATGCTCTCTAGTAGAGTATCACCCTCTCTCTATTCTCATCAACTATCTCATTGTTCTTTATTTATTTCCCCTTCCCTAGTGATCAATTGTAATATATTTATGCGATATTACGAGACGATTCTCTGGCCGCCCTTTTGCGGACTCTGTGAAAAAGAAATTTTTAAATTTGTCATTGTAAAAGATATTGCAAGCCAAACACATTGCTCTTGATTTCTTTTTTATTTTGAAGAACTTAAAAATTTTTTCGAATACCTATGAGTTATTATTAGCAAATAACGGTGTTTTCGAAGAATTTCAGTACATTGTGCACACTTCAACTCATTCCTGAAGTTGAGAACTTATATATACATATTTTTCGCTGCCCATTTAAGCAGATTTTGCGAGCATTAACGTCAATGTAATGCAACCGCGACAATATAAACAGCGACGTTACGCTCGTAAAAACAGGTTCATGTCAACAGAAGAAGTCGGAGTTAAAGTTGAAGAAGTTCAAAGAAACATAAATAAAATAAATGCAGCAGACACAGACATTGAAGGCAATAAAGCAATTAGCAATGCAAATTTTTTGTTTCTGTCTTAAGGTATATCGATTTTGCCGTGCATAGAGTAATGGACGGGTGTAATCGATGCATCGATATAACGATAAAACGTTACTGGTGGTAAATTATGACAAATAAAGTACATAGGGTAGGGTACATAGGTATCTTTTTCATGCTCCCTGAGTCATGCCTTTAACGACCACTTTGCGGCATTCTCTCGCCACTGAACTAAATACACATAGGTATTCTTGAACGATTCTAGAGCAAACAAGCTTTGTTGCCCAAAACATCAAAGCTAATTTGTCAGAACTCGATCCAAAAGACATGTTTAGAGAATCTCTTGTTCCTACAATACCAAACCAATGATTCAATCAGGGTAATTAATTGTGTTATAATTTCTATAATCTTATGTTCGAATAATTTTTCAATTTCAAATTTCTTTTAATATAATTCGATACACATTTTACAACATTTATTTTCTCATATCACTCTTTTGCTGGTTGGCAACTGTATTCCAAAATGTATTTAAATTAAAGCTTCACACCGCTTAGGAAAGGTTCTCCTCATTTGACAAACAATTTGCAATAATTTGCTCAGAATTACTTCTTTGATAGTTGGCAACCCTATTCCAAGATATGTCAAATATGCGCTCTATTGAATAATTTAAATTTCATACACACTTCTCAATTGTTTCAATTTTTCTTATTTCGTAGGAGGCAACCCTTTTCTGAAAGAAGTCAAAATAGTTGTATCTAGAATTCTTTGATCCGATACAAGTATTATATTATGTTTTTTTGTTTTATTCGAAATTGAAACAGCTTGATTCACATAAATATCTCTACGAAATCGATTAAGGTTTGAAAGGAAACCTTTCAACTTCTCAAAAGGGCTATGAACCGCCGTGGGTATATTTACAGCTCCATCACCCGTCTTTGTTTCACGTATGTATACGTAATAGTCCTGTATTCTGGGACATAGGACTTTCATTTGCGATGCGATGAATCAACGGTTTTGGGTAAACACAACAGCTCCTCAATAACCTCTAAAGCCCTAGAGCTTACGAAACAATTTTGCGAATAAAAAATGGCGTTTTTAAAATATATTTATATATAGATCAAAATTAATATCGATAAATTTTTATTAAAAAATACTTACGATATCTTTTGCCATGATCGGAATTATTGGCATTACTAACACATACACAAATCACATGCTGCCTTTGGAAAACGGCTGGCGCTGAGCGGCGTTTAATCCCATTCCTGTTACACTTGAAATTCGAGGCGCAAGACAATACGGCAATAAATCAATCAACTTAGCAGCAACCGCAAAGCGGCAAAAAATATCACCAATGGAAGACGAAAAAATAGCAGTAATCTGAAGTAAGCAGTATCTGAAAAGTAAATAAATGGCAATGTAAGTTACAAAAAAGTGTAATAAATACATGGAAAATTGACCACAAAATAATAAAAAAAAAGCAGCAACAAAACTTTAATAAAAAAATCAAGAATAATTTTGGTTAAAAATCCCGAAAAAAAATCTCAGAAACCGCGATTACCGCAAACGCACAGCCAAATCGTCGAAAAAACTCCACACATTTAAGCCAAATCATTGCGTCGCGCGAGCGTGTACTTCTTAAACGCCATTGTCAAGTCCCTAAAAGGCATTTTATTTATTTACGTTTTAATTTGTCAGAACAGCGAAGTAAACAAATCGTTGTGTAAGACAATCGAGCGCATATTTAAAAGGGTTTAAATGTAATTTCAAGCCTTTTTTGTAAGCACTTTTCATGTTGAGGGATTTGCGTTGTTTTTGCCACAACAACAAAAATTTTGCGTAACACACGACAATGGTGGCAGCAACAAAGGCAATAAAGGTAACAAAGGCGACGAACACGGCAAAAGCGCTTGGACAAAATAGAACGAAACAAAAATGCCACTAAACAGCAATGTAGACGAATTATCAACAGCCACAACGTTAACAACAACAAGAACAACAACAACAACAACTACAACTATTAAAGGCGACAATCCAATAATATAAATGGCGTTAACAAAGTAGGTCAAGCTGGTCTGACAAAAAGTCGACAACAATGAAGGAGAATAATAACAAGAAAACAGACAGACGGGCTGGCAGGCTGGCAGGCAAATGACAACGCAACGACAACAACAACAACAACAACAGCAACAATGAAAACCACAAAATCTAAATACTGAAGGCGCATGCGTGACAGTAACAACCAAAGTCTAGATAGCCTTTATAAATACACTGGGATTTGGGAACGCAACTGGCTGGCTGGACGTGCGCACAGCAACAACAGCAACAACAGCAACAACAAATGGGCGAAAAAAGCAGCGCCAACAATCAACCACCAACAAGCAGCCAGCTAGCCAGCTAGCCAGCCGAAGCAATGGCAAAGGTAATCCAAGCGTCAGCGCGTGTTGACAGCTCAACAGGCCCAACATGCCTGCCTACCAGCGCTGTCGATGGTTCTTGATTAAAAAATAGCAATAAAAATGCACTTGACTAAGTAAAAATTAACAGCACATAAAGTAGCCACATTTGTGGCAGAAGCGCCCACCGTTCGTTGCATACTAATTAGAAGCAAACAATACCGGTATTTGCTCACCTTCCCAACCATATACATACATACGTATAAGTGTTCGAATATATATATATATATATATATATATGTAAATGTAAATGTGTATGTAAGTAAGCAGATTGGCGTGCTGGTGCGTGACAAAGCCACAAATCTATGATCGTGTTCGGGGAGTTGTTTACTTGTTGACTTCAACAAATTCTCTAAATCCACGCAAAACGGTGCAAATATTTGTTAGCTTTTCATTCCGCCACATTCCTCCATAAAGTTGTATGTGTCGATTATAGACGTTTTGATAACTGAAAATAGAACTTGTTCGATCTTAATGGAAACACTTCGGACTTTCGGAATAACTTACTTGTGTTTCTTATCTGCATTTTTGTAATGAAGTGTTGATGTACATGAATGTTGTTCCAGAAATCTGAACAGAACTCTGAGTGTGCTTTATTGTAACGTATGAATAAAATCGAAAGAAGCGAACAAATTCTAAGAAATTCTACTATTTATTCATAGAAATAATTAGAAAGTGAAGTCTTCCAAACAACAGCAAAGGCTTTTGTGATCAGCTAAAAGAACTTTTTCTGAGAGTAGAGACTAATTTATAGCTCTAGAGCCTTACAAAAAGGCCCTACATTGAGAATTTATTCAGGGAGAAAGAAACTTTTCGTAAAATAGTGGACTAATGATGCCCTACGCAGTTTACTAAACAATATTACTGCGTAGCTACACCTAAAATTTCAAGTAGATATGTGCAATAGTCTCCGGGCACCATCGTCGCCCGATTCGGGAAAATGAAGCTTCGAGAAAACGCGTTTAAAGTGCGTGCTGAAGCTGACTGGTCCATACGCTTCCACAATACACCAGATTGGACAAAGAAAACAATTCTTTCTCCACTATTTTACCAATTGAGTAAAAGTTCCAACACGTTAAAATGTCCTTGAAGCAAAAAAAAAAAAAATTAACTTAACCTCTTAGAGTTGTTGTGACGATAATTCAATACTTCAATGATTCTGAATCGATTGTGCTGAACTTGTGGAACAGAGACACAAGCCAGAAAACCTTACTGCCTAGTAAGGAAAGAAATATTCAGCAGCCGCGATTTTCTTGTTCAATTCTGTTTTATTTCAAAAACCATGCTCAATTTGTTATATTTGTTAGCTAAAAATAAGTAAGAAATTGAAGAACAAATGATGTCAATATGTTCGAAACCGTGATTTGCTTCAAAGTTTTTTACTTAAAGGCACATTTTAAGTATCTATTAACCAACAGAAAGTCTGACGGTTCCACTCGAAACTTCGTGAACTTGTACTCAGTCAGGGTTAAGAACTTTTAACTTAAGATCTTTGCTTAAACAATCAATGTTGATTACTACAACGTAATATGACCTTTTCTATGGAATAATTAAGCATTTTCAAAAGCTGTATCTCTCTGCAGGGCTTATACCCTGGACTCCGACTCTAACAGCTTCATATTTTGGGTTAAAATCTATTGGTCGATTGGTGAATTATGAGAACTGACATCTTAAAAAGAAAATAAGGATGTGAAGTTCTGACTATTGCTTCACTAAGAGTTACCTCAACTTATCGCAGAATGTCAGAACCTACATTGTAAGTAATACGGAGAAGAAACAGAACTTTAGAAAGAAAAAAATAATTGAGGAGCAAAAAAGCAGGCCAAAGAAGAATAAATAGGCTCACAGAAAGAAGAATCTTATGTTCTGGAAGAAGAGCTCAGGTTCTGGCAAAACTGAGATGGAACAGCGAACAAGGATGCAGCTTAATAAACCAACAATGGGTAAAAAAATATTTGTCGGAGAAAATCGTTACCTTGATAAAGATCTTAACCGGGCACATCGATATATGAACAAAGGCTTTAACGAGTGGGAAAGTACAAAATTATAAAAGCATTTACAAGTATGAGAGCAAAGATCGCCATTTACTCGTACCATGCACTTTTGTTCTCACATTAAACATCCTTCTGGCTATTTTTATGTGTACTCACCTGTGTACAAACTTATTTCATATTCTTTTAACATTATAATTAGCTAATAATGATAATAAATGAGTTATGTAATATAAAAGTATTTGCGTAATTGCCGCGCCGACAACGGAAGTGATCACTCATTGCAATGTGGCAAGTGGCAACATATGCAACCAGTTGTCGCTGTTGTAAATAGTAGGCAACAAAAAACATGCACTCACTCGAAACACTCTGCTTGTGGACTCTACAAACTTGGCGCGTGTGTGGCATATCACTGTCAACAACGTCAATTTGCCAGGTGATAGCAAAAAATGCCAACAACAAGCCGCGACAACACAGCGCCGCTGTTTGCTGTCAATTCGCCGGCGCATTGCACAGAGATAGATGAAAAAAGCATAAATGCTGAATGTTAGATATTTATAAGTAAGTGGCCAGTCTAATGTGCTGCAATAAATGTGCTGCAAGGTGGGAAAGCAGGTGGCAGGGAGGCGTCACGACACACACACAAAGGATTGCAAGCAGTAAAGCTCAGCGCGTAAATTTAGCGCTTCCTGTCGTTAGTCTAACTGCGAAACGAGCGAAACGAGCGAAACGTTTATATTCCAACACTTCGCCACTAAACAGCCCATAAAATGTGACTTATACGCTAATAATATATTTAAATGCCTTTATATGTATTACAAATTGCTGTGACCGCTGCGGTAAATACAAAGTGAGTTGAAGCGAAGTGAAGCGAATCGCTCAGACGGAAGCAGGAAGTTGACATATGTGTTGAATTCACAATTAACCGGTCGATTATGCGCAGCTTTGCGTAGATAAAGAGTTCCTTATGCACCAAGAAACGTTGGGTATAAGTGGTAATATTAATTAGCTACAAAAATGGGTTAAATTAGCTTTACGTTTTCTCATATAATGTAAGATATTTTTATGGTAAGAAGGTAGAGAGAAATTAGGTCATGATGAGTACCGAGGGTTTGTCTTAAAAAAAGGAAGTTCGCAGAAACAATTTCTTTACACTTAAATAGTATCTGGTCCTTTTCTACACTTGCTTCCAAACGCTGACTACGGCTTCGCTAGTCTAACTAGATCGACCAGCCTTTTACTCTCTTGTTTTGTTCATATGACGAGCAATATTCTGATGCTACATTTTCTAAATTAAGAAATATGAAAGCCTTTCGATTCGATCCTTGTTTTTGGAAAGGAAGTCGTGTAATTAAATCAAAAATCGCTATGTACAGGGACTCCTCTCTTTCGATGGCGACCATTAAAAATTAATTTAACGAGTTTTAACGTGGTCGCACCCAGGTGTTCTACCAAGGAGGGATCATAAAGCCACTGGTGCATGCCAAAAACCAAATAACAGTCGAATTAGTAGACTTCACACGGAGAACCTGCAAAGCGACCACCGGCTTACAACGCCGCCGTAGCCCTGGCAGAATTGGTCGAATTGGGTCTATTTCGCAGACATCCAAAAAACATATTTTTCAAACAGATTAAAAAAATTTATACTTAGCTGGGTCAAATTTATTGACTTAATATTTCCAAGATTTTCGTTTTTCTTTGAAGGCTAAGTACTTATTGCATATTCCCAGTATATTTCCTTTTATTTTTATATAGATTGATATCTTTAAATTGTTTGAGTTGAAAGAGTATGACCACCATTCGGATGGTTCAGGTTAAAGTCCCCACCAGAGAGTAATTTGTTCTTCACTTTCGTGAACCACTTGAGGTGGTTGTCGCTCAGCAGTCAATATCCAATCTTCATGTGTTCTTCTGACATGGAAAAATTTAACTAAATCCCTTATATAGTCCTGGTAGGGGCGCTCTCGTACAGATTTCATTCTTCTCTTTTCGAAGTATATGCCTTCGGAAATATGCCACAACAAAAATTCAAACAGGGTAAACACAATTGAATCTTTTAGTTATAAAATATTTTCTTCTGACAAAGTACATTAGAATCATATCAAATTTCATTGGGAAGATAAGCTTACTTGTATGCAATACAGCGCCGTAAGTATTTGGGATAATAAGGACCACTATTAATCAACATTACTTGCATATATGTATATATATATTTCCTATGACAAATCATCTCAAAGAAATAACTGGACATGTATATAAGAGTCTTAGAGCGAAAACGTAACCTATAAATTCTGCGTTAGCAACATTGTCGTATGTGATAAACTCGTTGTGGCAAAATGATTTGAATACTTCCATCGCCTGCAAACCAAAAAAGCTAATGACTTAATCAAACATTGCAACAACAATTATCAGCTACTTGCAACATAGGTGTGTGTGTGTTTGTATTTGAAGTTGTAAGCGGACACAACACAACACAAAAACGTAAGTAATACTACACCACCAAAAATAAAACAACACAAACGTGGTAGTAGAACGGAGCAATCGCACTCGTTCATTCAACAAACTGTTGATAAGTATAAAAGGAAGTCGGCAACATGCCACAACCAATCAAAGTGAATTAGCGACACGCAAAATGAAAATCATTTAAATTATTGCACATTTGTTGCACCAAACAAAGGTGATATGGCAGCATGGGTCTACTTTTTGTCTTTCAGTGCATTGTGAATGCTACAACGGGATGCTTTGCATGCAACACAGCTGTGACTAACACACAACTTGCCACATTCATGGGAGCAGACGCCACAGCAAAATTACTTATAATAAAGAAATTGTAACAGAGCACTACAGTTATTTGTTGAAAAATATATGTTGCAAATAGGAAGAATAAAATAACAACAATTACAACACCTGTTCACCTGTTCACCTGTTCGCCCGGTGCCGAGTTGGATTGGCGACGCTCGAAATGACCTCAAACTGAAACTCGATCTGAACGCGCAGCTGGTCAGCAGTGCAACAGGTCATGTGATAAGTGCCGCAAATTGTTGCAAGTGTTTAACACTACTATTGGTATAGTTTTGTTTGTTTTATGTCATATCGCTCACAAATCGCAAGCTACCGTTGCTGTTGATTAGCTTTTTAGGTGGCTCGTGTCCGCAATACGCAACGGTTTATGTTGCAACACCTACGCAGCCGTAAAATATATTTGCTTTGGATTGCGTGAAGACTCATATAAGCCAGTATGTGTAAGACGTTGCAGCAAATACATTGTTGCAACTAGTCGTTTTTAATTGAATTATCGTTTACGCCGCGGACTTACTTAGCATGCGTGTGGCAACACCACATGCTGTGTTACTGGCGCATGTTGTTCGAGCAACGCCAAATTCGTTTTGCGAGTTTTCTTGCTGCAAAACATCAAACTTCGCTGAGCATTGGTGCTCGTGGCGAGGTGAAGGGTAACCAACGCGGCCTTTAGATAGCGGTAAATCTAGCAAATGAAGAAGAACACGTTTCGATTAACGCTAGCAGTTTTCTCGTTGTAGATATTATCGGCAATCATTTTTTATGGCCATAATTCACTGTGGACAGCTCTGTTTGCGATGGTTGCGACGTATTATGAATCGTAATCCCTAATTGTTCCCCTTGAGGATTAAAGAGTGAGTAAACTATGCGGTTTCTTCATAAAAATGAAAATGGAGTGAAAGGAGAGTGAAATATATTTAATATAACCTATTTAGAATACTATTCGCATACTATTCGCACTAGTGGTGGTCGGGTCCACCTTTTGGCATGCTGCTTCGGAATCAGCATGACTTCAATATTAATTGTAGTCAATATTTTACTTTTATTAGATAAATATACCTTAACACAAAGTAAAAATAATATTCTACAACAACAACAATACAATATGCGACTCAATTAGAATAAATTAGGCCAGCATGACTTTTGGGAACATCAAATTACTAACAGAATTTAAAAGTGATGTACTAAAATTTCTCAAAAAATTTGAGAAATTATAAATGTTTATAGAAAAACGATATTCTTGAACTTTTTGAAAGCAGTCTTATGATACTCTTAACACAAAATTGGTCGCAATCACACCTGCTCTCTATATTACAACAAAGTTATCGAAACAAATTATCGTATCCTTATGATATCTAATACCTACAAAAAATCATCTTTATTAGCGCCCATTTATTAAGTTATGTTTGAAGATTTCCCTCCGTCCGAGGCAACTCATATAATCTTTCCAATAATGCCTTGCGAGATTATCTAATATATGACCTTGCCTGACCTCAGTTTTTGCACACAAGCTTTTAAATTTATCGTCGATGCAAATCTATTTCCTTAACTCTGTCAACATTTAATTAGTTTGCTCTTTAAATATATATACATATAAATACATATTCTATTAAAAAATAATAAAAATATAATAAAATTAAATTCCGTGCTACACCACTTCCTTGTCAACTACATATACTTGCATATACAATGCAAATTTGACTCGAAGAAATCTCTGAAACGAATGGAGATTTGAGCGAGAAATCAGATACATTTAAATTGATTTCCTGCGCACTAACTTTTCACTACTGGTGAACTGCTGGAAACTTAGCTATGTATCTCGCAAAGAATACTCACTTTAAAGCCGTACAAAATAAATTTAGTTTTAATTATTGTGTTGCAGTAGCAATCGTTATATTGCTTACTATTTTAATTTCGGCGTTTTACAGTTAGTCAGTTAACAACTCCTATTCACAGGGAACATTTGTAATATGGCTATTACCTTTATTGAAATATAAAAATTTTTTGATGAAATTTAGTGTCTGATACAGTTAACTAAGGGAAACTAGTACTAGCTGTCTTAAATTCGTCAAACTCTTGACAGCAGCAAATCGAACAAACAACTGGTATACATGTAAAAGACTGGTATAATTAAATAGAGTTAGAGTAATAATCGGTTATACCACTTGAAGGAGTTATCAACTCTATATTGTATTGAATTTGATTCGATAACTTTATTGTTATTTTCACGTGTAAATTGTTTTGTCAACAGAGCAGAGCTAAAACGTGCGGAGCAGAGAAGTGGCCGATCGAAAACGACTAACCAAGCGGTTTTGGGAAGATTCTGGAAAAATGAACAGCAGAAAATAAACGGAAATATTCGAAAGGTAAATGATGCAAGAACGAGAATACGATAAGAATGACTATCCACCCAGAGTTCTTTGAGTTTCTTGATAAGATATATTCAAGTACTCTGCAAAGGGGCAAGATAATAAAATTCCACTCTGATATCACTCATTACTTTACTACTCATCACTACTTACATTATTAAATCGAAAGCCTGAGAAGATAATTTTAAATAAACCTTTCAAAATTGGTCAAACATTGTAGAATTACGGGATTAACCCATAAGAAAGTGAAAATTGTTTTGGTGAAAATTTTTCGCCATTTCTTCGAAAAGGCTTAAGAGACTCTAGGTCAGTTGGGGAATTGAAATTTTTCACAAAAATGATTCCCGTTAAATTGTGGCATTCAGTATAGCTTGAACTCACCTCACCTCACCTGTGTCTGTTTTGTCTTCTCTCCCAAAATCTCTAGTCCGTGCTTCGAAATCACCATCTAATCCAATTAAATGGTGAAAATATAGCGCGTTGCCAAACAGTTGCGCCGACAAGTGCATGACGACGGCGTTGAAATAGAAAAACTTACTCTCGCCTTGTTAAGCATGCAACTTTCATATGCATATTTGATTTCATAAGTTTTTGCTCGCCTTTTAATTGCCTCGCTTTATGAATTGTCTAGTTGTAATTGGGGGTATCAGCAACATTTATAAATGCCGGCGAATGAATGAGTGCCAAATGATGATGGAAAGAGGTGATTAAAAAGGAGTTTAGTTGCGTCCATTAGAATTGCTTTTCGAATGATCTGCTTTTTGCTCAAATAAAAAATGCATTTATTTAGAGGAAAATGCTATTGTACATTGGCGTGTGGCAATAATTGTGCACACAGTGGCTGTAGCAAAAACTAGTTGTACACACACAATGCCTAGGATGTGATGGGGGCAGCAACAACATGCACCTGTGCAAGCATCAGCTGTGGTTGTGGCACCGACTCCAAGCGCACCAATGACAGTTGCCGCAGTGGCATTGGCCGCCGCAACGTCCACAACTCAGCAAACAAAAAAGTGTCTGTGAATAATGGTAGATAATATTAAACGACATTTAATCAACATTCTCCGGACAGCAGCACCTTAGCGCGGTCCACAAGTCGTCAGCGGTAAACAAGTCGCGTCAACAACTGCAACTGCAACTACTGTAACTACTACACCGCCTGCTGTTGCTGCCACAATATGCCGCAAGATGAAGTTATTAAAATTGTAAGCTGTTAGCGCATAGCGGGAGCAGCGGCGTGGCAAAGTTTGCCTTTATTAAAGATACGGTTGTCGCTGCTGCAGGCCAACTTGTTGTAAGATGGCGTTTGCGCATCGTTTGAGCGTTGAGCGTAGAGCGTAGAGCGTAGAACATGGCCCATACAACAATTTTATTGTATTATAATAGTTCTGTCATGTCATAGCATTGAACCGCTCTCTGATGTCACCACAAATGTACGATTAAGTGGGCTTGGACTTATATACTGCCATGGATTTAAATTGTCCGGCTTTGCTTTCCACTTGCAAACACCGTTAAATTTGAATTTAAGAAATCAGCTAATGAAGTCGAAATAAGTAGGGCCTATTATGTTTTTCTTAAATAAAATATTGAAATATACATAGAAAATAAATATTCGAAAAATTAACGAAATCAGTTCTCAAATTGGTATGTTCTATTTATTGGATCCAAATTTCCGGCAAAAGCTTTTACTGTCCAAAATATATGTTTCCAAACGGTAGAAAATCCAAATTTAAACAAGGGATATATTCAAATGTCTACCATTAGGCCACTTACCGATTTATTTCGTAGGCTTCGTCGTGACCATTAATCTAAGGAATAAGCAATCTCTAAAACTGTTTAATAGAGCCAAGTGAGTAAGAATACGAAGGGTGTATTAACAATAGTGGATCGATCTTGGACGTACACATAGCCGCACCCATTCCAATTACTTAGGGCAAATCATCTTCGGAACCAAAGAAAAATTCCGTCTTTAACTTGGTTCGGCTCTGAAAGAATAAAATAATAGAATTTCGTTAACTCTTCTCTCCTCCTTGGCACGGTATAACCCGGATATTCGGAAACCATAGTTAAACTGATCCCAGTATACAAAACATAAGATTAGTTTGATCCGAAAGCTGTCTGAAGCATTATTAAATTCAAAAACATTGTTTGCACTGCTGAGAACGAAAATTTATTAGAAAGGACTGCCTAAACTTTTTAACTTCTTTTAAATACGACAAGCATATATTGAACAGACTCTGACCGACTACACTTGATCCTACAATCAGGAAATCTGTATCAAATTTAGAGGCATTCCCAATTTTAATTTACGCCACAGCTCAGTACCAGATGTTATAAAATTAAAACAATATGGACTAGTAAGACCGAATGATTTAGAAGGAGAAGCGAAATTGAAGCTCCCTATACGACCAGTTGAAGGCGACTATATTCAAAAGTTTTACGACTGCATATATAATTTATACATTTCAATTCGCCCCTCGCTGTTTGCTTGTTTCCTAGACACATACTAGTGTATATTTATTCCACATAAATCTGTGCGTTTTATGAGCTGGTTATGGCATCACAAGCAATTATAATCGTATGTACTAAGCGAGGATCGCGTGCCAAACATGTCGCACACATGTTAAATTATTATTGCCAATGTCGACGCTGCCAGTACATTTCAGCTACCCGGTGCTAAGCAGAAAACTGCCGCATTAAAATCTCACCTCCCGATTGCATGGATCTTTGTAGTTAATATGAGAGTGGCGAGGCATGAAGCATTGCGAAGCGCAGCAACAGGCGCGGCAGCTGCCTTATCGTGGAACAATATCAACAACGGCCGCTGCAACTGATAGCGCAAACTAGTGATCTAATATCAGTTCAGTCGCCTCAGCAAACGTCACAACCGCTGCAGCAGCAACAGTGTTGCTTAAATATGCGCTGCGCATAGCAAAACCGAATAGCGTAGCAAATCGCAACACAGCATAGCATAGCGTAGAATAGTATAGCAAATAAGTAGCTGGAGCGCAAGTTCAGTTTTGTGGCCATTGACAGACTGACTTGTGTTTGCGATGGCAGCTAGTGACAGCGGCGATTGCTCACAGTCAGCATACAGCTACATTGAAGCTTGCCACTTGGTAGTGGCAGCAACGGTTGGTGGGGTTCAGCTGTTGCTTCTAAGCTTTAGGTATGCCGAACAGTTGCTACAGGTAGCAGCGTCCTTGCACCTGCCGCTTGCCGCTGGCCGCTGGCCGCTTGCCACTTGCAACTTGTTGGTGCTGCTGCATCGCACATTTACGCTTGTTCTGACAGTGCGCAACATTTCAACGAGTGAACGAGTGAACGAGTCAACGAGTCAACAAGGCGTTTATGCGCCTCATTCATTCGGCTAACGTCAAAACTGCGATTAAAGTTGTTGCACCTTAAGTTGTCCGTTTTGTTTATATCGCTTTTTGTGTACGTTCACCTGACTTTGATCTTGTTCTCTGATGGTTTAGTGCGCCGTTGCATTTCTTCTTTTTCCAAAAGGTATGTTATCGAAACCAACTCTCAGAAACTTAGTCACTTAGAAAGCACAACTTTATCGCTTCACTAATGGCGACTCGTTAAGTGCGCTAATTAGTTGCTCGCTTCCAATGGGGCACTGGAAAAAAGTCGCAGCAATGCCTTTAAACGGGTTAATTGATTGTCTCTAAAAGAGCAATGCTGTTTAGCTCTTCATCAAATCTGTGATTGCAGCGTTCAACGGGAGCCAAGTTGCAACACCAATAAATCACAGTTATGCCCCAGGGTTGCCTTATGAGTATTTTTGCTTTATTTATTTATTGGAACACAGCAGCCTCTTACTATCTTGATAAATATACGAGTAATTTATAGCTGTAAAGCACACTTGGCTCTTACGTTACGCTCCTGTCTTTTCATGTTATTTTCCGAGAACAGACTTGAAGAGACATTTTTATAAAAGGCACAAATTCTTGCCCAAGCGTCAGTTGCTCACACATTGAATGACGTTTGATGAGCCGTGCTGGTATGGAAGCACAGTAGGGTAGCGAATTATACTCGCTATTGACCTATTTTCGAAGACAGCAGTAACGGAAATTCCTTACAGAAGAGTTGTTTAAAATACACGGCTCAATGTCAAACTGCATTATTAATCTAGTATAATGCAGATGAGCTTTTAAGCAGTCAGTGTCCACTGAGTCAACACACATGCACATATTGCTTTTTTCCTATTGTTGGATAGGAGAGGTACTACAAACATGAAATTCCAGCACTTCAGATCGCTCTTAATTTATATCACAATACACAAACAATTATTCTTAAAGACCGTAAGTACTCTGAAAATGTTTTTAATGTAGGTGGGATCTGAAAACATAACATCTACTCAGTGATATTTGAGCTAAGGACAGCATAAACCTTCATTAATAGATGAAAGTAAAATTTCGTAACTCTCACCCCTCTCAGATACCGAGTTAAATCGAGTTTGTTACTCCTTGGTTACCTCTTGGTTCACCAGGAGTATTTCACACTACCTTGGCGCTGTTGATTAGCTAAATGGACCAATAATTATGCGGAGTTCTATTATTTTATTGGTGATACCAATACCGATGTTGTGAAAAGAATCCTTAAACTTTCACCACACCGCTCCGTACAAAAGTTAGGTAATTTTTAACAAATAATTTAAATTCATAATACCATCAGATTAAGCGTAGGTCTCCACATCCGACATTAGGAAACTTATAATAGAATTCTTTCAGTCACTAATAGTCTAACTACTTTATTAGTTATATCTTTTTTAAACATTTCGAATCATAAATGTCATCTATTATATTGGAATATAGATTAAAAAGGAGAATATTCAGAGCATTTTTCGCCAGAGAAATTTTAAGAGAAGAATACTTAATATTTATGTGAAGATCCCAGAGAGAAGAGTATAGATCTCTTGTATATCTATTTGCTCAATGGTGATAAGATACATAACCCCGCTAATCGTTACAAGCTCGCAACCCTCTTCGGGAACACTGCCAATAATTCTTCAAATATTATATTTATCCGCGTCAAAGCAATATTAGTTCTAGGACGATTTCGAAAAGCAGAGGCCACAATTCTACTATTTAACCCAATTTTAAATTCCACTAAAGCGAAATATTCTTTAAGTATGACTGAATTGCATAAATCAACAAATTGTGAACTTTCAACCAAGAAATAATAACAAATGCAGAAATTCAAATTGAAGAGTTTTTAGAGACTCCGCTACAGAAAAAAAAGGGTCAATAACCGGGAACAATTGCTGAAAATTGAAGATTTTCTGAAGCATTTATTAACAATAGCAATAACGCTTACAGAATAATGCCCTCTGGCACCATCTAATATTTATTTGTTTGCATATTACGCAGCCAAATAACTACAAAGAAACCAATTTAGAACAAAACATATCGGTAAAATACATTTAGTTTCCATGAAAAAAGTCAAATGAATCCTTTTTGTTTAGAACCTATACATACCACTAGCGCTTCTCGTCTAACTCGTTTCGAACAATTGAACACCGTTACCGTTTTCAAGCAATGAACAATGCCACGGAACTATGCTAAACTGAATTATGATTGAGAAGCCAGATCTTACTTTTGTCACAATTTACTATTATTATATTAATCGAACGAACACATATATAATTCTTTCGGTGTGCGATATAAACACTTGCCAAAGAAATCAAAGTTAAATATATGCAAATGAAGGTATTATTTAAGTATTAGCTTCAAGACAATAAGATTAATAAATTTTGCAAAAGCCACCGAACTGTTCGATACGGCAATTTCGGTTGTCTAATGAAAATATTAACAGCCCGCGTCCATCTACTTGCCAATAATTTAAACGTAAAAGACTCTTATAGACACCGAGACATATATTTAGTATTAATGTAATAAATGGGCAGCTGGACAGATAGTGCCGAATTCGTGTAGAATTTGAATATCACACTTTTGTGGTCTGCGGATATTTATGTGGCGTGTTGAAATGATTTCGTTTTCATCAACATTTCTATTATTCTCGGCACTGTGTTTTCATGATTTCTTGTAAGAGCTCAATAAGAAAAAACTGTAAATATTCCAATTATTTGTTGGTAGAATACACGAATTTTGCTTTCGAACTCGTGCCCTGTTTCCAGTTAGACTTAGAGGTTAAAAATCCTTGCTCCTAGTCTGCGAAGATTGCGAAATACGACTTTCGTATTAGAAAATGTCTTCAATGCAGATAACAGTACACCTGGTAGTTGTGTTTCTGCTTATAGATCCAGTCTTTAGTTAAAAATAGTATTTCTAGACTAACACCAACAATTTAAGCGGTAACTACTCGAACTTCCAGTACTCTCTCACGGTGAATTCTGCAAATTTAACAAGACTCATATTCGAATTAATTAATTTACACAAAACATTCACAATACATTACATCTCTGGACTCAAGCGGAAAAATCACGGAAGAAACTAAATGAGTAAAACAGAGAGGAATCTTGCCATTGATTAAGCTTCGAGAGAAATTAGTAGAAGTGTAGTCTGTCTCACCTAAATCTCTTCTTTTTTTTTTCAAAAACAAAACGGAATACCTTACTAGTAAATTTTAAATTGTCAACCGATCAGGCGAACTGACATGTTCAATTTCTGAGTAAATTATGTTTTCAATTGCAAAATAGGAGTTTTAAATTGTCCCATAATTTAGTCAATTAATAATTTACAGTACATGTACATTAGTGTAGACAATTTTCCAACTAAATAAATTAAGGTGTTTGTAGATGATACTGATCAGCACTTGTTTTCTTTTGAAGACTTCTATATGAATACATGATGAACCTTACTTAATGCTTGAAATTCGAGGAGACTGCAGCTGTTTCTCTTAGCGACATTAGGTATCAAAATTGAATGTTTCAAAGATTTTTGCGGCTGATAAATGAAATGCAAATTGCCTTTAGTCTTTTGTTACAAACTAAACAATGGTATGACAAATAATTTATTATTTAAGACATTTGAATTTAAGAGTAAAACTTACCTATATTTAAATTAAAATAGATTCAATTAATTCAACGTTGCTTTTTACATTTTTTCCGACTAAATTTTGGTTTGTTGCTAGTTTTACTATTGAAAAATCACTTGTTTCTTAATTGAACAAATATGCCAGATTCATTCGAAACCTAACGAAAATTTAATGGAAGTTGAGACAACTTTATTGTCAATTACAATAATTAATTGAAAGGAAGTTAAGTTCTACATAATTGTCAATTAATTAATTGTAGAATTGTTTGATAATTTCCATCAAAAGTGATGAGAATATTTTATTTGCCTATTAAAATGTCTACTTAAATACACTATATAACATCTTAAGTGCCAATTAATTAGCAGCCAATTAAATATTTATGTATATATGATATATGATCGCAACTAAAAAGTTCATTTATATGAAGAAACCCGAAAGAAATATATGTATATGAAACTTAGACACTGTAACCTCGTGTGGCCATTAAAAATATTCTAGGCTATGCCATGACATAGCTATAAAGTAAAAACATATCCACATACCACAACGATAATAAATTCAACGATTTCAACTCACATTTACATTTTCATTCATATTCGGAATTTATTCTAGTGATTCTTTTCGAAAAAAAAAATACATTTATTATTAACATTTTTGTTTCGAGGTGTGATAAATTCACGCAACAACTTTCTGTCTACACACATTTCACCGCGGTTGTATAAATATTATTGTTGGCGATTTTATTTATGTGTGCAACCCGTATGTATGAGAGTATGTCTGTGATCTTTCTCCCAACTATTTTACATAATTTTGCTATAATATTCAACATCGTAGCTTTTAAATGTTAATACTCGATTGTATTCAATGTTAATGTGTCCGATGTCAAATCTCAACTTACATAACCACAGGTATAAATATACATCTACTACTTATGCATTCATCGATAAAAGACAAGCTGGCTGATCTCATGAACATTTCATATTTAGAAACCAAAGAAAACGAAAGAACTCCGAAGAAAATTAAGGCTCGCAGTTGAAAGAAGAAAAACAGCGAATGCTAATCAGCCATCGCCAGCTGGCTTTTTCAGAACATGTCACTGGCGGCAACATTTTCATTCATAAATTTCTATGAACAATTCAACAGGCGCACATTCGTGGCATTCGGGGCCTTCGAAGCCTTTTAAAAGAAGACTAAACACCATTGACACTTTGACACTTCAATTGTTTTCAAACTGTGGCAGCAACGCTTTAAGACACCGGATATAATTACGACTTAATCTCCGTCAATGGAAGATTTATGGAAGCCAATGCGAATGAAGACTTGGGTTAAAAGGCATGAAACTTACACATACTATACTCTTTTTTTATTTTATTGTGTTCACACCAAATATCTATGCTTCCACTACTTTTAGAAATCAGTTGCCCATTGATGCAATACCAGCAGCTACTGGCAACAATGGACATATTCCTTTCTAAAACCGCTGAGCCGCTCAGCAGTTATTTTTTAATGCCACTAAATGCTCACTAAACGTTTTCTTTCCGTTCATTGTAGAGTTTCTCCATTCATAGCTGTACTAAGCTCCTTGTTCTACTATTGTAAAGCTCATACTTTATAAAGCATAAAGATTTATAAACTCATATTAGTGTGTTGAGGAGATTCTCATGGGAAAAGTCGGCTTTTGCCATTCTCAACTAAATTATTTTAATGAGTAATATGTTAATACAAGTGTTTCTTATGTAGATAATGAGTTACAGTTTTAAATCTTTCATACTTTTTTCAACCACTCAGAGTAGATCATGTGCACTACAAATGGTAGACATTTCTTAAGTTTTTCTTCAAAATTTGTATTTGTATTTGTGAACAACTGAAATATATTCTCATTCGAATGCTGAAGCAACTTTGAGTTCCGTTTGACCTTTATCAAGTCGTTTATTATGCCAAAAGATTCAACAGTGCAACCAAAATTGTTTCTCTAAAAATAGTACAAATTTTGTTACAAGACAGGATTGTATCTCCTTAAACACAAAGAAGTAAGTTTGAACGCGGGCTCCAACTAGATGTAAACTAGATGTTGCCAGTTTAAACGATTAAAAAGCTGTCTTATTGACATAAAGTCGAAAGAGAATATTAACCTGTCGTTCTTTTACTATATAAATACATCAATCAATGTACCAAATCTTAGTAGTATTTATATCTTAGTGACATTAAGTCTTATCATTGTTATTTCTGATATTCTTCCATATCCTTTATAATAAAGTTTCTGAAGTCTATTGCTAAGTTTTTTCATCCATTCCTTTCTTTTATTGGCACTATATTTGCTCAAAGAACCTTGTATACAAAAAACAACAAATAAAACAATGTCATTCTTTCTTTGATTCCAAATTAAATGAGATGAATGTTTAATTTCATTCGAAACCTCGTAAGACTGAAGAATCTCAGTTCGTCTCTTCACTCGATAAATTGTAGTATTTTCCAAAATCCGTCCTTCTTACATTAAGTTGTCCTTTTATAAGATATTCTTCTTTAAGTATAAAACGTATAAACATGGATGGATTTCCAAGCTTGCAATAGTAGAGCTCAATTTTATTTTTCAGTTTCGGGGTAAAATTTTTAGTATCAGCTCCATTAGCATACTCCAGAACTCCTTAGAAATAAGTAGAGTAAATGTAGTTTTTTGTGGAGCTTTTTTAGTATCAATAATCTCGAATAGGTTACGAAGAGATCCCAGGTTCGAACGTAACTCTATTTTATACTATATATGTAATATATATATATATATATCTCGAAGTTTTAAACCGAATTAGTTGTATTGACCAAGCAGACATAAGCTGGGTGCTTAACTCCATAACTTGAACTACATTCGCTGAATTCCATTCGCTCCATTAATATGGCGCTACAACACAACCTAAGGTTTTGCGGTATATGGACAAGCATAACTGTTAATGCACGCAAGCATTGCCGACATATATATCTACAATTCTACATCAAACATCTATATACCATATATGTACATATAAGGTTACACATGTCAGTTTGTGTGTTGCGGCGAGAGGGTTCTTAGCACACAGACCAAGTAACTTGCGAATAGCTGTTCCTATTGTATCATGCACGTGGATAAAATACTTGCAGCTCCACTTGAATCCATTTAAATTCGCGCATTGATGAGCAGTTCTGTGTAATCATAAAAATTCTCTAAATATATGTTTACGTTCCACTGTCGTTTCGACACGCTTCGTGGCAGCAATTCGACCATTACCGACCAACTTAGAGCGATATAGGTAATTTCTGTGCTAAATAATAAATAAATAAACGGGTATTCTTCATCTCTGCACCAACATCAGCAAACACACATATATTATATATGTATGGATAATATTAGTTAATCGTGGAAGTGGGCCGACGCGTGTCCCGCCACAGCAGCAATGCAGGCGATGACAATGGTTACAGTCGGGTGTACTCACGACTCTGAATGCATCGTGTATCCGCCGCTGCGCTGCCGTTGCCGTTGCCGCTGCCCAAGTGAAGTCGACGGCCAGCGTTTTTGCGGCCAGCGCGGATCCGCACGTGCCCTATTAACTGAAATAGAATAGGAATGCCATTATAATGAGTTATTGGCTGTTTTCTTGAAATACGAGTACATTAATTATATGTCCGCCTCGGCGCAGACAGAATGAACGACTTGCCAGCTTGCTGCTTACCGACTAGCCGCCGACTCGTTAGCTCGACGAGCTACCGACTAGCCGACCGGCCGACCGGCCGATCCGTTGGTGTTGGGGTAGTACCGCATTCTATTTCGTTCTAACTCAGCGCTCATCAGCTGCTCGAAGCTGCAAATACACATGTATTTACACGTTTAGAATCTGAGCCGTCGATACATAACATTATCATAAGCAAGGCGGTTAGAGGAAAATAATATATTATTTATATAGTTTATAGATGTATTGCACACATAAGTGGCGCTGCCATGGTAAAGCAACGAACAATGTATAGACGTATGTAAATAGGAACATCCGAAGCTTACACATAAAAAATTTAACATAAAATATAAGTGTATATATTTGGTTGCACAAAAAGAATAATTATAGTGTCCGTATTGAATTAATTGGGTAAATAAGTCACTCGATGCACTGATCGACAGTCTTGCGGCGTCTCTGTGCGAGACGAAAACTTCATCGAGAAGCATTTCCTGACACAAGAAAAATAAGGTGAAAGATATCAGATAAATAGTTCGTCAAAATGGATAGACTTAATCTTTATGATTTTTTAGTGACTGATAATTTGCATTAGCAATTAACTACATAAGTTCTTCTAAACCCTGTACAAAACTAAATACGCTATAAAGGCGTTCTTAAATAGATGTAATGTTAATAATTTATTATATTTTATGTAGAATAATTGTTCATTAATAACTCTTGTATTAACCGTAAGTTTCACCATCCTCTTCTTTGAGCTTTTGTACTTGATCGATATGGTTATTCACCTTAAATGTAGGCAATATTCTGAAAATGTTAGATGATAACTGGTAGGTGGTTCTGAAAGACATATCTATTTGACTAGGTCCCTTTTTTTCATTAAAGAACTATTGCTTCTTTTCGCTCCAAAAGAAAGTTATCCAAAAAAGTTCAATTCTAAACCAATTATTTATTAAATGATAATTTAAAACTTTGTTTTGAGGACGAGAAACAAAAAAGTCAAAGAATTTGATAACGAAATAAAATATTTAAAGGAAATTTATATAGGAACATAATGCATATATTATTCTAACTTGGTTCTAAAAAGAAAAGAACACATCTCAAATTAATAATATCGATAATGAATGGCAAATAACGCGTAGTTATCTCAAGCATTTTCATATCGGAATGATATCTCGGGCGAAATATATCGGGCGCCATAAAAGGAGGGCATATTTAGCTTAAATTATATTAGAGGAGAGAGTAATAAATAGAAAATACACGGATCAGTGAAATAAGAGCCGAAACTTTACTTTATTAACCTTTATTAAAAAACTTTATGGTAGAATAAGGCTTGGCAAGTGTATGATTTTAACGACCAGGATCCGTTCAACATCAATCACCAAAATATTAAAATGTATATACTAGATTTAGAAAAGACACAAAAAATTAACAACTAAGTTCAACTAACGCTCAGCAACTCATAAAAATTATACATGTTTACAATATATATTATATCAAAAAACCTGCAGTGAGAAGAATAGATTTTACGGAAGTGAGCAAAGCACGGCAGACAAGTGCGTCACGCGGTTATAAAGGTAATCTACAAGCTAGGAGAACGAGCACCAGAGGAAGTAACTGCAAATCAGTTCCTATTAAACAATCGCAGAAAGAGTACAATGCCCTCTACATGTGGTACTACACAAGTACCACATGTGGCATGTAAGTAGGTACACACTTACTACGCGTAGAACCATACGAAATCGCATTTAAAAGCGCATTAGAAGGTGTTGACAAAGAAATTTATGGACCACAACACAGCAGCAATTCCGCATTGAAAAACATGAAAACATCCTTTCACATGCCCGTCAGCAAGCTGTTGAACTCACTTGTTTGTGCCACTATCTTCACAGTTCTTCTCCGCACGTCAGCACCCACGGTGCCTGTACCTACTCTGATGTGTGCATGTAGTGGTTGCGCGTGTCCTTATTGTGTGGGAAAATTGCCAAGCAGGTAAACGCGTAAATAGCTCGACTCATCAGACATCTCTTTAGCTGGGCACTTTTGTACCATTTTTATTGCAGTTTATGGCATTTTTGATATGAAAACCTTTTGATCACTCGTACTTTAATGGAAGGGTATTTGAAACGTTTTGCTCCAACGCCAGCCAAATACGAAAATTTATTTGCACATTTTTAATTGAAAATTTTTATTGTGGATTTTCCCCCAAAATATTACTCCCTTGATGTGTGTGGGTTGTGCGCGGGGCGTGGCAGCATCCGCTAATCGGACAACCTCAGCGAATTACCTGCCACATATTCGTTTTCCCTGCCGAGCTGCGCTTCCATTTTAACGGGGTTGCTGGCTCTCGGTTCCAACGTGGGAATTGCACACAGGTGCTGATCACGCAGAAGCGGTCGCTTATATTATATTGATGGCATATCAAATGCAGATCATCGGCATCTACACCCCACCATCTCAGCGTCTATTTGTACGTTTCCACTTGCATCAGCGCAGCCATTGTCTACTTCCTCTTTGGAAATTCGATATGGTGCGTCTGCTTTGCTGATTTGCTTGATTCATATTCATATTTTCCTTCGAGGATTTCTGCTCTCTCCGTGCGTTGCCGAAATCTACATTTTATGTGTGTGAATTTTCGAAGATTTGCACCTTTTCGCAATTATCACGATTGTGAGCCTGATACGTGGGCGTTCGAAAATCGCATTTTCTTTTCTTAATAGGCATTCTATTATTCTTGAGCGCTTGACTCAGATAGCAGTGGCAATGCGATTTGTTTACCTAATCTGCTTTGCTTTGTTTCTTATGTAATATTTCCAGAATTTGGAGTATAGGTTTCTGATCAGATTAAAATATGGGTCTGGCGATCAATTTGGTTAAAAAAAATGCTCTAGTAAAATTTAATAGAATTATCTGATTTTTCTTTATACTCTTACCCCCAAAAGCAATTATAAGTAATATTTGATATCATCTATATCCTTCAGTGAAATACTTACATAAGATGCTCAGCAATAATATGAAATAGCAACAAGTGTAGAACTATAATACCTTGTAATTGCCTAGCGAAAAAAATTTTTCCTAAATGAAAATAAAAGGTCTTCTGGAGTAATATAACTATTCCGCGTTTACTTCTGCATACGTTTTGTGCGAGTTGTTGGGGCAAACTCAGCATTAGATAAACTGAGAGTAAGACGCCAATTTTCCAGTCACTTTTCCTGTTATGCGTGCATTTCCTAGATCTGGTGCTAACTGGTACTATTCGAAAACGTCTCATTCAGTACTTGGTCGGAACTATTAGATTAAGTTAAGTTTCGGAATTGATCCCGAATGAAAGCTGGACAGTCGAAGAGCATGTCTAGCGATGTTTCCACATCACCTTCCTACAGAGAACTTTGCCAATTAGCGTCAACATAAAATCAGGGTCAGTTTTTTCAATAATAATGAATACCTTTGTAGGATTTTGTGGATCAATTAAAAAATTGTACTATGGGCATGACAAAGTTCACAAATTACTAAACCAACTTTAACTAAATTTTAATTAAATTAATTGTGGGTCCCGTTATCACATTCGTATTTGCGTTAGATAACTTAGTTTTCAACAGAGATATTGAAACAAATTTTACACAATTAAAATGAACTAAATCGGTATATATCTTCCCATATGCTACATATACCGACTTAACTTATTCTCTATCTCTTATCTATCTCTCCTGTTGACCTTATAGCACATATTGCATTCAGCATGTGAGATCACTAAATGCAATTCAATTAGTAATTCTCGTTGTACCTATGCTGATTTCAGAGTTAAAATCGGTACGCTTCCTCCCCTTCTTACTTATATAAAGAATATGCTGATTCAAGTTCTATGGTTCTAATGGTTTCTAATGGTTTGCCTAATTCAAACATTTTGTTTAGTATATGTGATAACTTGTTAAATTGGGAGATTGTTGGACTTTGTGCATAGCTACTTCGTATCGGATGTAGATGATATTAGTTACCTTTTTTACTTAACTCTCACTTAACAAATACACTAATTTCCGTCTGCCCGTTTGACTTCAGTGTGATTACCTCAAGTAATAAGTAACTAACTTAACTTAAGTAACTAACTAACTTACATAAACTTCTTCGATATCGATCAACGAAAAGTTGCCGCACAAAATTATCGATAAATTAAAGCAACTTACTAGACTTATTAGGTATCCTACAGCAACCAAGCAATCTGATTAAGTTAGCATGCAATCAATACTTTTATATTTCTAAACCTCTATAAGTCACATGTTATATAGACAAGTTCACTTTGTTACTATTGTAATCGGATTCAACAACAACGCTTGGAATCAAATTAAACTTTTGTAGCGTCATCATGAAATCATAAATTCCTCATTCATTTAACAGTAGTTTTTCGTAAGTCATTACTAAGCAAATCATAGCGCATTTTGCCGCCTAACATTGCCCCACACGGCCGCTCTCGCTCTCTCTCCATCACTCTCTCTAAACAGTAGCCAAATGCTGTTCCGAACTTTGTCACGATTTGCTCTTTCATTAAACACGGTAGCGCAATGCTTTCCTTATCCAAACAATATAAAAGTAATGATAACAACAACAACAACAACATAACAACAAGCAACGACCAGCAATGACCCGGACAAGTGAACAGGTGCTCCCTTGTTACGAACAAATTGTTGACCAGTTATTGCAGAAGCAGAGCAATGACAACGGATTATTGGTATTCATTGTTGTTGTTTTGTTTATATTTTCTACTACTCCCAAATTTGTGCTTTATTCCGAATCCCACTCATGCATTGTCATTCTCGCATCCCCTCCAAGTAAATGCCCAAAGTATGCCAGCGCTTGGAATCTTCGAATCGTGACGAAGAACAGTCTGCTTCTGACTTCGGTCCTGACTTCGCAACAAGCATCCAGCTTCGAAGAAAGCTCCAGCACCCCACCAAGCATTCAATGGTCAGCTGTGTGTGTGTGTGTGTGTGTGTGTATAAACATACATCTTGTTCGGTACTCCCATGCCTCGAGGAAAAGCGGTGCAGTGACAAATTGTACTTCGTTTGATTTGTTGTTTTTGTTCTGCCTCCAAAAGCGTAAGCTGTTTGGGCGGCAACTTGCATTGAATCACCGCTGTTACTTACGTCGAGTTCCTGCGATTAGCAACGACAAAGACACGACTTTGCTTGGACTTATTTGTGCTCGTCCATAACGTGATTAACTCACTCGCGACCGATATGCTGCCCGTGGCCATAAGCGCATGCCTACATACATATGTGGAAACAATGCGAGCAGCTCGCTTTAGAGTTTTCATTTAAGCATATTCTGTGCTACCACTGCGTTCAGCCATTTGCTAGATTATGCTAACAAACAGATGTTGATTGCATTTGGAAATAAATTAGGTTGTTTGGAAAACATTTGCATATTTTAATAACAATTTAGATTTAATGGACAAACATTTCACACGCGTGTGCTTGAGCTTCTGGCGTTATTTCTCCTCTTGAACAAATCCAAACTGTACAGTTAAATGTCTCTATTAGGAAGTAGTGTTATGCTCATTGCATTCGCTGAGCAGCTGATATATGTGACTGACTAAATTATTGGTGCAAACAAAAGCATTCAAGATTTGTTGCTCATGTTGGTAGACACTCTTATGTATATTATTGTAAATTTAAATAACAAGCATGCTTACCAGAAACCATTCAATAATATTGAACTCATTCGAAAGCATGCTGACTGAGTGAGAAAATTTTAGAAAAGTTTTAAGAATTCTCTCAGCTAAATCGGGAAATTTTTGAGCTCATGAAGGAGAAAACAATATTACTTAATGTTTAGATATATGCTTAATTTAGGCATGGATTAAGGTACATATGTATATCAAATACATACATACATACATCAATACATCAACATACATATGTAAATTTCAAACTGGTACAGCCAGAAAGTGACCCTTATGCCGATAAGCCTAATTTTTGTATGTCGGTAAAAGTTATATAGATTTGTAAAACGACATTGAGCTGTGTGAATCGTTAGAAACTAGTGTAGTTTTTAATTGGAGTTACTCTCTGTATGAATTTTTATTTTTTTTTTTAGTTTTGAAAAGGATTTTAGAAACAACAAAATAAAATGCCACAGCTAGAATCGTCTATAAGAGATCGCTGAAGACATCGACATCGTCGGCCCAAACAACCTCGCCTTTAGTCCACTTACTCTAACTTAGCTAAAGAAGCAAGGTAAGTGGATCTGTTGGTAGAGGAGAATATGGTTAAATATCTCCTGTATTCAACCAAACGATCAGCTCACGTCACTGTCGACATTTATAAATTTGAAGGGGTGGAAATTTTTGAATACAAAAAATTATTCGGGGTAGCGGTAATCGTTCTCAGCGCTCTACATTAAATTTTCCACATTGTTAAGTATTTCTTGTTATATTTACCAAATACTAAATTAGTAAATTGAATTTCTGCACAAGGAAAGAAGGAGGGTGATTTGATAATTATCCGAAAATTAAAGATATTGTAGTCACTATTTTTAAAACACTAGAACCAAAAACTACACACACCGGGAACTATTATTTTGCTCGACGAATTTAAATTTTTTACAATTGTTTTTATAACGGTTTCATTATTTTAACGGTTCAAAATCCTAGGTAGTTCGACTTAAATGCGGTTTTAATATTCTATTAATTAGGTGTTAATTGAAAGTTTGTGTATAAATTTTTGAATTTTTCTGAATTTTCAAATAAGCTTTCTGTTTGAATTTAATATTGAATTTGCCTTGACAAGCGGCCTTCTGTTATGGCTCCAAATGTTATGGTTCCAAATCGTTAAAGCTTTTCAGCAATCATGCTTAGATGCAAAACTTCCACTGAGTTCTTGTTTACTTCAACCAGCTAAGGTAGATAATAGTTTCCTGAGGTGCTGCTACCTTTCCTCAGGGAAGAATTTTACGTCTTCAGATTTAGGGCACCTTTTGACAATCACTCGAGAAAACTTTAAACCAAATGAAATGTCATTTAGGAGCCAGTTGATATTACTTTCTTGTATTTATCGCTATCAATACTATCCACCAATATCACCGATCATTTTCCGCCATGTTACCTAATCACTAATAACTTTATTTCGAGTTCATCCTAAATAACCTTAACAACATTGCCTCGTACTGTTACCATTTTCTCTTTAATTGCTAAATTATTTGCCCATTACAGCGCTGTGTGAGCGGTGAGCCGAAGGTGAGGAAGAAGTATAAGGCGCTTAAAATTGTTGGTGAAAATAAATGGCAAATCAGATAAGTAGGGTACACAACGTGCCAAAAAGGCTCTCGACTGACCAGCAGGACATGCTTTCATTTCACTTTCTGATACTTTCCCTTTCAATGCGATTACTCGTAGTACTAGGAACAATGGGACATCAACGATAAAACTCATGACAAATAAGATTTATTCACATCTATGGGTCCTTTAGCTAGACGGTGGCCAAAAGGACATTGCATTATGAAATTGAAAGTGGGCAATGCTATTTATACTCGCAGATAAATACATAACTACACAGACAAGCAGAATACAATTGTACAAGCAAACCTCCGATTCGGTGCGTACGTCTAACCACACGCTTGTTACACTTGCATTGTGACAATAACGAAGTAGTGAGGCCACCCTATGATATCTAAGATTTATATATTATATGTTATACGTAATATTGGTGTAAGTATGTGCCTAGCTGAGATTTGAGCATAGATTTGCACAAATGCCGAACATCGCCTTTTTCACTTACTTCGATTTTTTTTTTTTTTGGAAATTCGATATGAGTTACGAACTGCTAAATGCACATGTATGATTAAAATCAGGTCCTGACGACAGGATGTGTGTAGGATATTTGCTCAATGTACATACATACATCCCTGTAGACAATTCTGCTGGCTACCTGCCGGTCTCACAGGCTTACACACACACAACTACACATTTATTACTTTGATTATTCGAATTTATAGCATTCCGCACACGGACGAAGGATGAAGCATCGCCTCCTTCAATGCGTAAGCAGCGCTGTTGGCACTGTTGCGGCAGCATGACTTATTTTTTGTTGTAAGTATGATATTTTATAGCTGATATTTCTTTGTTGTTTGCATTTCTTTCATTGGATCATATTTGTCACCCCTATTTATTCACTATTTCCTTTGTATTGGATTTCTGCTGTCTCAGATTTTGTTTGATTTGTGAGGATATGTGGATTTTATATTGAGGCGGAATTTTGTATTTTGCTCCGCGTGGGAACTACACCTTGCGGAGTACAGTAAGAACAGAACTCAGTACAGGGGTGTGTTTGGAGCGCCTATGAAAAATTCAATAATTAAATGGCGATTAATCGTGTTTTATGTGAAAAATTCGCGACTTTGGTAATTAAACTAATCGGTGTTACACTTATCATTTAGATTTGATGGAAGTAGGATAATTGTCTAATTTGAGATTAGATTAAGAAATACTCCGAAATTGCAATCCATTAGCAAGCTAAAACACGGTGTAAGCTGAAAGATTATTTTTGGTTACTACTTAACCTTGAAAGCCGGACCTCGGTCTGAAAAGCTAACATTTGCTAAAAAGAATCTAATATCTGGTTCATAGCCGCATCAGAGTGCTCCTTCATTTTAGATCTACTCTTGTACAAATTGGACAAGTCACACCTGCAGAAATTTCAACTTTAATTTTCCTACACCTTTATTTTTTTACCGCATCAGTGACGTCACAATTTATTGCCCCCTGCAGTTTCACCAGAACACGAGTACGTAGCTTGAGATTATTATTAGAGAAAGCAGCTGTAAATATTTGTAGTTTAGGCTCACTTGGAGCAATATGTATATGAATACTGATCGATTAATTCAACAAAAGGCGTTATAAAAATTTATCGATTTAACATTACGAAACTACTTAATTAGCAAAAATATTGCTTTTCAAATGTGTATTGTGTTTTCTCAGATCGAATAATTCTAATGTTAAATTTTAATGATTGACAAAAGATAGTGATGCATTTAATTAGGATTTTATCACTTCCAGAGACTCGTTCCATGGTACAGAATGCATAGTCGAATAAAGACAAAAGCGCAGTTCTCATGAGACTTAGGTCTACGAATCCGGAAAAGTTCCTGTCCGATCCTATTTGGTTAAGTGCAAGTCATTATTTTCTCAAGGCAATGACCAAATTTAACAAAGCTTCTAGTTTCGACCCTATCTAACCTTAAAATCATTGGAAATATTTCCTCATCAATTAACTGTCCAAACTGCCTTTAATTTCCGCATAAAACTTGCGGACCATTCATCAAGACTACAGTTAAGCCATCAAAGGGTTAAAGGCAAAAGATGAAGCATAACTGCACAAGTTTTCGCAGAAGCAGAAAAATTATAACTAAAGCAAGGAATAGAGAAGAAATAGATTAGAAGTAAATGTTCGAGAAATTATGTAACGCCTAGAAAAACACCACATAAAGTCATAATACCAGCCAATCTGATATGAGCCAAGCGGAAAATTTAAATGACTTCACACCGGCGACCATTTTTTTTTTTTTTTTGTGCCAATATTCATCAAAGCCTCGCTGCCCATTAGAAACGCACAAGCAGAAGAAGTGAGGAAGAAAAAAACAAGACATAATAGAAGGCTTGTTCGCATTAGCTGCAGAAAATGGCGAATCACAAATTACCACTACACTCCACTAATATCTTCCGATTGCTATCTTTCCCAGAAGTGCCGCGCATGCGTACGAATCGGCCAGCAATAAGTGCGAATCTACGCACCGAAGCCGCACTGAAACGTAGCAAATTAACGCAAATCAGCATATCTGTGGAGCTGATCGATGAGCCATTGGCTTTTTCAGTGTCAGTTTTCGCGGCGTTGTCGATTGGCTTTACGCAATCAGTTTTCCATCAAACCAACAACATATCTGCATTTGTAGATTGACTTTGCTTGCCTGCAATCTATGTGTGTGCATTTGCACCTTAGTACCGTTATTTAATAAGGAAATTTATTGCATTCGAAAAATTTTATTCGCCAATGCTTTAAGTCCAATTCGAATTCAGGTGTGTATTCTTAGCAAAGGCGCCGGTCGCACAGTGGGCAATTTAGAAAAAATATTTAATTAAAAGAAATTCTATCCAAATGCTTAATGAAGTACAGAGCAAGAACTAAGAGAGTTAAGTGTGCAGACTGGCTCGGTTAGCTTCGATCGGCTTCGATCGGCTTCGGTTGGCTTCGGTTGGCTGTGTTAGTTGAACTCAAGCAACTGGGCGCTTCGTGTCATCACCAATTTGTGCTCTATTTTATTAGATTTAAATTTTTTATGGAACTTTTTTATTAAATCTACTAATTTCTAAACTTCATAGCATCTATTGTTAGGCTATTATCTAACATGGTGGCCTTAAATACCACCTAGGGTCTTCAAAAATATAATTCAATCCAAATATCACCAGAGAGTAGTCAGCAACCTGATAATCCAGTTATCGAGATCTAGTTCGGTAAAAGTGACTCCGAGCTCGGCTTCGATATCGTTGACATCTTTTGTGAAGTCCCGCTAAGGATCGCTGTTATGCGTCCATTAACGATTATTAACAGTTATTCAAGTGAAGTCACTTAAATCATTCTTGAGATATTGCCAGAAACCTTAACCAAATCTTTGAAAAACTCGACCAACATGATGCGGTATTGCTAAGCCAGCCTATATTGAGAAATTTTGTTCCATTAATAGTGGAAATGTATGCAAATTTGGGTACATGTTGCAGGAACCTTTCTTTTGTCTTGGACGAGTGTCTTTCGGTGTTAGTATTATGCCCCTTCATGGTCTCCAACAAGTAGCTCTTCAAATTTTTAGCCGGATCCAAACAGTTGAATTTCATGAAAAGCTCTTCCTCAGAAAAAACTCCCTCGGCTGTTTACTCTTGCCCGTCGAAGATTAGAAGAGGGCCAATATTAGGATCAACTTTTTGATGGCGGTTGGGTAATTGGATGAAACCCAAATAATACTTAGGTATTGTTCACATCTGTGCCTAGTAAAACACAGCGCCCACTATTTGGACCACCGTGTAAAGGTTCTAAACTAACCAAACCAACTACCGTTATTCTACATATGAAGAGCCACCATACTTAATCTGCCGATATACGCTCGATATAACTGCAAGGAAAAAGTGAGGTTAGAAATTTCAAGAATTTACGGTACAAATTTTTCGCGACTACTTAGTCTACACATTACCACTATGCAGAGAATTACAAGCACTTCTGATGTACTAGCAAATGTACAGCATTACAGCATATCTCTAATCGATTTGTGCGTGTTGCATGCGGCACATTGCTGCCAAGCGGCGGTATAGTCCAGCCGTCGATTGGTAAGCATGCCGCATATTCGTTCTAAACTTTATGCAATGCAACATTCGATAATGTTCGCACGCTCAACTCACCAACATGCAACTATGTTTGGGTGTGTGTGTGTGCGTGTGTGTGCGTGTGCGTTGTGTGAATATGAGTATTGGAACTTTGCACAGCACGTTGCACGTTTTGATTTTTCAATTAAACGCAAAACGGCCACGACGTTTCACACGTCGCATGCAACTGCTGCACACAATCACATATACACATATACTTATAAACAGAAAGGAATGAATAGGTGTGCTTGCAACAAGCATTCAATCAGGTGCGCGCCTGCGCAGTAGAGTCGCGGCAAATATGTTTATATGCGTGTAGCAATAAGTAAATTCGCGTTGTCATCCCGCTGTGTGTTGCACATTGTTCGAAAAGCAAACGCTTGCAACTCCTATGCCGGCAGCATACATAGTTTAATTGGCAGTGACAATGACTGACTGGCAAGCTGACAAGTTGTTTGCTTGAATGATCAACCGAATGACTGAATGCGCGATTGAGGGAATGCAGCAAGCTGGTCATTGGCTTGCGGCCAAATAAAACAAGCAAATATACATTCGCACATACACATGCACATTGTTCGCACATTGATTGCTTATGCTTATAGGTGTTTTATTGTTCAGTTATGAATCGAAATATACTGCTAATAGACTAGCATTTTGAAATGAGGACATTAGAAGCGAACATTCACCAGCCTCATATGACTTAACCACATTTATTCAGCATACACAGTATGTAGTGTGAGTGCGTGTGGCAAGGCTCCTCTATGAGCCAAATTCATCACATGCCACAAGCCTTTATCCCATTTTCAATGTAAACATATTTAATTTTATAGTCAAAATGATCCGTTTTATAGTTTGCTGTTATTGTTCTCATTTTGGGGAAATGATCGCTCGCCTTTACATTGCCGCGTTGACAACATTTATGCGCCACTCACTCACTCACTCACTCACTCACTCACTCACTCACTCACTCACACTTCCTTTTGTTCGCGGAGAACGCACATTTTTGGTGTTTCATTGTGGCTTTTGTATGATTTCTTTTCCATTTTGGCCTCTTCTTCACCCGCCGGCTTGATTCTGCATTCTATCTCGAATGCCATTGTAATCTTCGTCTATTCGTTTATAGATTTATGCCACTAAATAGCATTAGAAAGGAGTGGGAATTTTTGTTTTAACGCGTCGGTTGGGCTTCGTACTTTCACCATTTTAATTGTATGTAAATTTAGGTTAAAGCTATTTATCGGTTAGTCGAACGCAATGATAGTTAAATGGTCAATGATTTATTGCGGGAAATATCTCAACTTTGGCCTATGGAGGAGAAAGGATTCTACGCGCTGTTCCATGTTATCTCATTGACATTAATAATGTTCGATTCATAAATATACACCACTGTATGTATTTAAGTTATTCTTGTACTTTACATAAATTGTAAAGAAGCATAATGCTCGAAGGAAACCCAGTATCACTTATACTGGAAAGTAATATTATAAATAATGAATTTCATTTATTTGTAACAAATTGAATTCCCTTGAAAGAGGAAGATGTCGGTTTCTGGAAATAAAATGCGCATACATATGGACCATATCATGCATAAATTCCAGTCGAACCGATTCCAGTCGAATTATGTTTTTCGAAGAACTCCTCAAGATTTTGCTGAAATACCTCAACAATTACTCGAGACATTCTTTGAAACTTTGCCGAACGAACTGAAGCTATAATTAACAATACCTTCAAGCTAAGCATGGTTATAGTCCGAGTTTCGCTATATTTAAGAAGCAATGTACATCAAGTCAGATCTATCACATTGTGTAGCTTTATTTCGGTATATTCCTTGAGGTTTCTTATCTATGGCAAAAACAATTGACTTTAAATGAACTTAAAACGGAGTTAAATCGGAAGTAGGCGTTGTTGTGATTCAAATATATATCTATTACTGTTAGGCAACATTTTTAGTAATTCATGGAATCTTGCTAGAATTACAAAATAAAATTTTTCCTATTAAAGTGTTACACATGTATTACACAAATACACAATACAAAAGCCAGTGTGTGTCTGACTTGAAATAATTGGCTTTACCAATATTAAATAGGGCCTGTTATGTGTTTTTATGCATTTTTGATTATTTTCAATTGCCAGCATTAATGATTATAGTGAAGAAGAATAAGTTTTTGTCAAACAAATCTGGTATGCAGCACGCGAAATTTGACGTGATAACCAGCAGAAATTTATTTGCCACCGAGCAATAGTCCTCAGCAGCCAAAAAGGTGAGTAGCATTCAGGTAATTGTACCGATTCGCACATCCATAAGTACAAATGCGCGGTACGAAGCAAGAACATCGAAAATAAGTGATTAAAATATACCACACCGGCGACAGGTCACTCGCCGCTGCCGCCGAGACGAATGCACGAAGTTGAATTAATTGCTATTGGGGGCAGTGGAAATTACAGCACACGGATAAACAGCCCAACTAACCCCGACTAAGAACAACATTGTTGCGGCCATATAATGACGATGTCAAGAGTGCAAACCATAAAAACGAAGCATGCAAAGGTAAAAAAGCAAAACATAACAACAACACAACAACACAACAACACAACAACAATATAAAACAAAGTAATCACAAATATTTACCGGTCCGGCCACAGCGCAGACCTCCATGTACGCGCGTGTGTGTGTGTGTGGCGAGCCTAGTGCAAGTGACCAGCCAAGCGAACAACGTCTGTGGCTGCACTTATGCGGGGTTGCTTGCAATCACACTGTTTGGCTCTTTTAATTTCATTCCCATTTCTTTTGTTGTGTTCATTTGTGTTGAGTGCTTGTTTATTGATTTGTTTGTGCAACAAATGCATTTGATGCCACACCCAGCGCGCCACGATCAACACTCTCCGTTGATGGCACAAAAAAAAGCCGCACCAAAAGCCGAATTTATGACAACCAAATGCATTCTGCATTCTGCGTTGTAGTCTCCGGGCTTTGACCGCCTGTGCGGAGGTTAGTAGATGTCTCGCCGGCAGAGCACGGAGAATGTAGCGTCTGCCAGCGGAGCAGAGCAGTTGTGGGCAACAGCTAGAATACAGGTCAGACGTTCGACAATGTAGCGCAGCGGCGCAAAAGTAAAATTCTACTAAGTTGCCGTGAAAGCAGAGAAGAATTGCAAAAATGCCCGCTTGAATTTGAAAGCTTTTATCACCAAATGCGCACAAAAATGCTGCTGGTAGTCACACACACACACACACACACCAATACAAACACACTCACTCGAGAATTGCACACAATTGGCTATAATGGCGATGAAATTGCAGACCGGTGCGCATGCTCCCAACCCGTCAATGTCAATCCGCCATGCCACCATGCCACCATGCCACCATGCCAACTCCACTCTGTCAACTGTTCGGACAGTCAGCCGACCAGCGCACCGATTAACCGCCCCCAAGCAGACAAGTAAGCGGGATATGTATATCGCAGCGAAAAAATTGCATACAGCGGCATACAAGTGTTCTTAATGTATTTCGCTCGTCGCCAGTAGCAATCCACTCGCGGCCAGCAATCATCATCAGATGTGGGCTGCCACGTCACTCAGCGCAACAGTGGCAATTGCTACCAAAGGCGTATGTGGGTGCCCAATTACATTTTTATGTACTCAGGCTTACTGCAACACATGTGGCACGAATGAGAACTATCTTGAAAACTTAACCTGTAGCGTGATTTCCTTACGAGCTCGTTTATTCAACAAGGGTTAGATGCCCAACCGATCAATTGATACGTCGTTTATCTTAAGACCTCTGCAAATACCTTACCACCGAATCCCATCATGACTAAAAGAGTTTTATTTAAATTTTTGAATTGGAGAAATTATGAAACCCACTTGAAGAACTCAAGGTTACACAGAGAAAACTCAAAGACATTGTTTTCTTTTTTTTTTTTTGATAAATATTACTTTGAAGAGAACAACATTAATGTTGATGAATTAATAAAAGGTTCTTGACTTACTTTTTTAGCATACCTTGTAAAGTCATAAATTCTTCATTCTGTCTCCATGCTAGAATAAGCATCTCTTCAGGTATTCGGTGGAATTGTTGCTCAGAAGACTTACTAAGCTATAACATGGTAGGACTTTAAAATTGAAAGATGCCGGATTGTGTTAAAAGAAACCTTACTAAACCCTTCCAAGGATATTTTGCATTATAGCTATAAGAAATATTATAAAGATCTGTCTGCAAGTAAAATTTTAATAAGCTGGTACCGGGTATTGTGTAGTGATTACAGCTGCACTCTACTACTATGTAGTCCTTAGTTCAAACTACATTCCGATCAACTTGGTTCGGAAGTTTGATGGTGGGACTCAGTGGCAAACTATCTTTTAATATAATATTTTTATAACCTCACCACCTGCATATTTGGTTTCTATGGATCAATCTTTTTGAAAAATTTAAACAGCGACTTTTATTTTGAACTCACTACAGTGAAGAGGTCTTCACAACTTTAATGTGCAAACAAATCTTTATTAGAATCAATGGTTTAGAGTGTAATAAGGTGTACTAAAAGCGAACAAATTTGCAGAAAAAGAATGTGGAGCGCCAATGTTCAGCCAAGAGGTGTCATCACATATGCACATAGGATTTGAACTCCGAACTATTTCAACCAAGCGCGTCAACCAGAGGGCATCTTCAAAATAAAGAATAGAATAGAATAGATACCACTATAATAAATAGTTGGCCTCCTCTTATAGGGCTATTAGAAGTAACTAGCTGAAAGCAAATCGCAAATATGGTGCATATTCAGGGGTGGAAATGCATTTACCGTACCTTCCTCCTCATCCAACCAATGGCAGTCAACGAGCTCTACAGCATGTTCTGCACATAATAGCATGTGTCTGCTGAACAGAATTCTTGTATGGTTACGTGCCGCCAGCAATTTCAGTTACCAACTAAATAACTGATTGCTACACTGGCCCAGTGCCTTGCTGCTCCACAGACGAACAGCGGCGAAGTGCGCACTAACTTGTCTGCGGGCCAAGCACAGCCGTGGAGCTGCAACTAAAGCTATGCTTGTAGTGTGTAACTGCGCAGGCGCACACGCCAACAGGCAGCAGCTAGACAACCAACAACCGCAACCAACTCACGCGCCTAAGCCACACGATCAGCTAATAAGAGCGCCTACATGCGTGTATACTCGTACTCATACCCATCGAACATAGATAAGGGTACGTGCTGTGTTGTATTTTTAGCCGTAACAAAAACTCATTGCCGGTTCCGAAGCTGCTGGTTCCAAATCGCCTACATTATCGAACTTAGACTGCTTGTTGTTGCAACGCTTGACTGAGTGGCTCGTGGCGTACCCAACACCGAAGGTGACCCCCTAAAACGAAGCACTTTATCTTGAAGAAAAACTAGAATTGCAAAAACAAAAACAATTTCACCGTAAATTTTGCGAATTTTGCGAATTTCTCTACTTCACGCTGCATTTTCTGCTGGCGGAGGTGGTGTTGGCGAATTTCTATGTCGGCAATTTGAAATGGTTTAAGTGCATAAGTATATAGCTATCTGCGTTTGCACTTATAGCCCGATTGCTGACTGGTTTGACTGGGGAAAGAGTCAAGAAAAACTGTGAAGCACTTGGCGCATTAAATGGTTGTATCCCCGCAGCATGAACACTACTCATTTCACTTTACGTAAGCCCATGCCTCTGTTTACCTCTTTCCATTTGAAACAAATTTAGAACTCACAAAAGTTGTCATTGTTTTCGTTGAGGTCTTGGTTCCGTCTTATATCTTCTGCTGAATTAGTTCAGCGCGCAGTAAATCACTAAAGCACCACAGATTATTTATATTCCTACTGAGCCAATTTCAGTGCGACAAGCACGAGGCACAAAATTATAGGTCACTCTATTTAAATGGTGTCAGCTGACTATTCTGATGGTTAAAATAATTGCACCATGAACTAGTTTTCACAAGGCTTTGTTTGTCTGGCCTCACTTTGACGCAGGAATGGGTCGAACTAGCAAATTGCTGGAGCGTTCACCTTATTGACGGCATGAGATCCCAGATTCTACGCGAGTTGCCACAATGAAAATATGTCAAAGCAGATTTGACAACGGGGAAAAACCACTTACGTCAAGACTACGAAATTAGCAGAGTACAGATTACAGAAGTAGTATGAGTCACTGGTTGAAAAAAAAAGAAATACCGAAAGGAAAGAATACTTATACGAAACAACACGAAGTGCATAGGACTGATAAACCAACTTTCACGGTGTTGATCTATGGTTCTAATCGCAATTTAACGGGGAGGCCACTGAGGATTTCTCGCTTTCGTCTTAATATCGGTCGGAACTCATTTGGTAACACGTCTACAAATTAATTTTAGTCTTCTTCGCAAGAAGTTGTAACTATTAGGCCATAATACGAATTCTGGCTATTGAACTAACAACAGCAACACTTTGTAATTAAATAATATTTTGTTGTATTCAAATTAAATAAATCGGAGAAGTTAAAAGAAGTGCAAAAGATGCTCAAAAGGTAAATGAAAACGTTTCTGGCCGATATGAGTTTCGTTGTCGTTGTTGTTGTTGTTGTTGTTTTTGTCTGACTTGCAGCAGCATTAGGTGCTTGCTGGCCCGTTGCATATTAATCGCAGCCAGACGCACACATTGCACCACTACAAGCATTCATGCCACACATTCATGCAACAGCACAGGCCCACACACATACACACATACATAGGCGCGAATGTTGTTGCTGCAAGTTCTAGCGAGAGCAACAAGAGGCAATCGCCTGCCTGCTCATGAAGCATGTGGCAAGTGGCATGTCTTACCGACATTACAAACAAAGCTCAATGCACAACAAATTATTGCCACAAACATTCTGCCACATAGGCACTTCAAGGAAGATGTTCATGCATGCACATAGTCAATCACTAATATATACATATGAAAAGTCTCATTTCTTATTGTTGTAATTCTGAGTTTACTTGGCGCGCTGAGCCCAGGACCGCAGTGCGATGACTTTTAGCAGACAAAGTTTCCACCAAAAGCACTTAAAACTTTGTTACACGGTTCGTTCATTGAATTGTTGTTGTAGTTGCTGTTATTGTTGCCGTTCGGTGGGTTGTACGTAATTGTAGATAGACCCAGTGGGAACCTGAAAAGTGGTGTTGAAAACGGAAAATAAATAAAATATTTCATATGAAAATCAAATTCGTTGTGATCACATGAGCTCTTATTTATGATCATCTTACCATGTGATGTGTTTTCACACTCGTTAAGAGATTACCCCAGATCTAATTATATGTGATAACTTAACTTCACAATATGTTAAATCAGCTTAGATAAACTCATATCATAATGTGTGGACATCAGGTTAGAATATTTTATATCAGCTCAGACTGAGTGAGATCAAATGATGTCAGATCATATGATGTCAGCGCAGGTGTGATCAGCTCACATCAGATTATTTAAGACAAACCATACCAAATTAATATAATGTGTTGAAATACTATTAGTGGAAAAATCAGATCTACGCTCGTAGCCGATCAGATCATATGATGGCAAAAGAACAGATTATTTAAAATTAGACTTTACCAAATTAATTTAATCCGATTATATATTATTTTGTGAAAGACATCAAACTAGTTCATATAATGACATCAGACCAGATCATAGATATAAGTTCAGTTCATATTACAAATATCAAGAGAGAATGATAATATGTGATATAATCACATCACATCAGTATCACATCAGATGATTAAAAATTACGACTTTAGCAATTCAGAATCCTTATTAAATCATATAACAATATCAGGTCATACCAATTAGTTCAATTTGTAAAAATTATATGAAATCTGCTCACTTAGAATCTGATAAAATGCTGTGAAATTGATGTGATATCCCCTGTATCTGATTAGATGTTTTGAAATTAGAATAAGTCACAAGTCATATTAAGTTAAGCGATCAGATCATGTAGCCCCTTATAAGCGGCAGTATTGCTTGATCAGATCAAATGAAATCGAGAGATCATATAAATTGACATATAATATCGCATAAAAATTATAATATTAGATTAAATGAAATCAGAAGATATGAAAACACATTGATTTTGATCAAACAATAGGTCACCCTAGTGCTAGTAATTCACCGAAAATGACCAGCAATGAATATACACCTATCGGCAGACTCCAAATTCACGCAAATACAGCGAAGTGAAGGCAATGAAGAAAACAATAAAACCAACTCAGCAATGTAGACAACATTGTGTCTTCTGATCTTAGCAAAATTTAATAAATGCGTATGTATACCAAACTGATTTGATTGATAATAATCGTACACATAATAATGTAAATCATAATGGAGCTTGTTGCAGCCATGTTGGTGTCAGAAGAATGTGCTGGCGGACCGACGATCCCCAGACGCCGGAGTGTTAAAACTCTTGTAACTAGCGTGAAAATTATATTACAATGTTGTTATTGTTGTTTACAGCACTTCTACATGTTGGCATTAATTTAAGTTTGGTCAGCAGAGTTCTCGCTTGTGTGTGTCGTACGCTTCGCCAAGTGGCCGAGCAGGTGTGGCATTTAGGCAGAACGTTACTTTCATTACATTCAAACACACACTAATCATGGTCTACACTGGAATTCAAATCCTTTTTCGTTACTTTCTAATTTTCTTATAGCTAGTCTCCAACTTGTTGAGCTTTATGCATATACATACGCGTACATATGCACATATGCACTACGGTGTAGAGCTTCTGCCACAAGCGCTGTCGTCTTTTCGGTCGCGTGCTGTGCAGATTGCAAGCGATTTGTTACTAAGTAATTAATAAATTTTTAATTCCGAGAACATTTATTATCTTTATGGACTCATGTGAGTGTACATTGAGTGCGCATAAACACATATTCATATAAGTGCAAATTCAAAAGAACATGAGCATAGATAAACTGGCTTATATGCTTAGAAAAAAGAGTTAGCTTGTTAATTTGTCGATAAAAATTATTAATATTATTAATATAGTTTATATGTTGACTCTCTACAACTCAGTGGGCGAATTTCAATCTTTTTACCTATGCCAATAAGTTCGGGGATAGATGGTGCTATGCTTCACCAAGGCCATTTAAATTCTGCTAGTCTTTTACTTCTGGAGCGATCGATTTGATCCGATATTATCCCTGTACAATACATTGATAACCACCTGATTGCACATAAGCAATGCCTTCGCTGAGCCATATATTATGCTGGGTATACTGAAAGTCTGATTAGACTAGATTGGGTTTAAGACTAACATTAATTTAGACATCTAGACATTGGTTCCGAGATAGACGAAATTTTGTGCGACTTCGAAGATATGTTTCTGAAGAGTTCCATCTGAGATAAGATGGAATTTTGCTAACAGTTTAATTAAGGATAGAATATTTGAGACATGAGTATAAAAGATTATACCTGAACAGTTTAGTACCGTTGCTGTGAAACAAGAAAGCTAAGGAATCACCTGACAAAGAGTGGCGCTGTATGAAACATTCTTTAGTTCAAATAACACGAGGAGACCATTACTGATTTTAGCCGAGCTTTTGATGTTGCTCAACGTCATTTATAAAGCCTTATGGGGTTTTTCAGAACACCATTTTTGGGCATGGCGACGATCCTCTTTCGTGTTGCTATAAGCGGCTTGAAGGTCGACGAAGGGATAGTGAAAGGGAAAAAATTTCTCTCCTTCTTCGCCTTCTCCGTCTTCGCCAAAGAGTCTTCTTTCCCAAACTGAATAATCTACCACAATGGTAATATACAGTCCATTGCCTTGCGGTGAAATTTAGCCACATAAAATTAATAAAATTTGTTTGCAAGCAGGCTGGTTCTACTATAGCTTCCGCAGTTACACATGCACACAAACATTTATTTGCCTGAGCTTGCAACATGCCCAACCCAAAGCGTTGAGCCTGACCTAACCTCCAGCGGTAGTGTAGAGCAGATGCGTACGAAAGTACGTTATAACGTGTAATTGCTTCTCAGACAACATTAAGTTCCGCTTCCTCATTTACGATGACACACTATAAATATTACTAAGTTCTTCTAATAACATTCGATTGGTAACTAAAATATGCACACATACATTTTCTCTCTCAAGCAAGCATATGTAAACTTGGTGGTATGTGTTCGTACCCTGCAGGAAAATTCTCAAATAATCTGTTGGTTTGTCTCCGGAGTATTTGATGCCATTATTGTGGGATTACTTCATTATTATTACCTTGTTGGAGAGAAATTTGTTTCGTTACCCTCGATCAAAATCTCTCTCCAATACTTCTCTTCGACGCTTATTAGCATATGGTGAGAAGCAATCACATCGGATGATCAAACCATTTCTAGTTCAAATACGGAATAATTTATACAAATGATTGTTTAGGTGCTAAATGGTTCTAAGAGGACCCTGCAACAAACCATGCAAGGTGTGAAACCATCACCTTATTGGGGCGAAGTTTGGGTGATTTGACTCTGTTAGACCAACTTTTCTGAATTACAACAGCTGGCAACTAACATTCGGCTGGATATGCTGGAAACCTGTGCAGGATATTACAGTGGTGCCGCTTTTCCTACAGGGTAAGTACGCAACAATCTGCTAAAGCCGTGTATTATATTCCCATTACAAATCAATTTTCGCCGTTGCAGCCAAGCTGTTTAGACGCTTAGACGTTACAGTTTCATGGTTATTTATAAACCGTAGAAACAAAAGAATCACAAAGAATAAGCATAAAATATGTTGTAACAAAATTTCTTACACCTTTTTGCTGCTGCCTCACGTCAAGTACATATCGGCATCGGTACAAATGCATATGTATATACATATGTCTGGATGCTAGTGCTTGCAAGTGCGTTTGACTGCAACTATTGATGCATGCAACGTCAGCGCATAACTGATCACATTACATTCTGCCTTGTTGCGCGATCGCTGCAAAAACAAAAAAAAAAAATAAAAATAAACAACAACAACATGAGAACAACATTAGAACGCATAATCGCATTGCATTATCATCAGCACAATCGACGACGAGAAAACCGCTTATGCATTGCAGATTCACAAACACAAACACACATACTTAAATACATACATACATGGAATATAAGGCTGCAAGCATAGCTGGGCCAATAAATATTATAACAGCATAAGAAGGCTTTTTGTATATTGCTATTAGCCGCTGGTAGCAAAACGAACAAATGCCGGCAAAGTCATTCAACTGCTTACAAGGCGACCAAACGCAACGCCGCTCCAAAGTTAAAGCAAAAAGAGTGAAAAGTTCTTGTTGCAAGTACTGCAGTTGAGCCCAGCTGAGAATGCACGGCCCGACAGAGACTAATGTAGTCAATAATCGGCTTCAAAACAGTGCTAACAAAAAACAAATTTTGTTTTTACTCCAACCCATCTTATATGGCATGACTAATGCATTACATAATGTGGCAAGTAGCAATTAAATGGCTCGATCACGCTGGAAGTATTGGCAACTGATTACATAGCGAAATATAGTACTTATAGCAGGCGCCACATCACCTTGCTTCCCTGCTCGTATTCATTAGTGACGCAGATAGCATCTTGCTTTTCATAATATTACAGAGGAGCTTTTAAATCACAATGGAGAGCCACTTCCATTCGAAATTTTATTAGATCATCATAACAGTAATCGGTATTATATCACTAAGTCGGCAGTTTTAAAATTTCGGGCTTACGGCAGTCGCAACCTTCAAACCGTTTCTTCGAATTTCGACGGAATGTGGAAAAACAAACTTTATGAGGGAGCAATTCCAATTAAAATTCTTGCCTTCTATCTCAGGATTGAAAATTCTTCCATCTCAGCTTCGATTATTGTTTTTGTTTGACTCGATTTCGACGATAATATATATAATTGTGGAATAGTAAGGACTCTCCAATTTACATATGAAGCCGTGTCGTTTCCACTTGAGTAACTGTAAAATGGTTCAGCTCTTGCATGATTATGAGCAATCGCAGAAATCGGAATTTCATTCTATTTTCAAGCACTTACTACATTTCCATTTCAGTTGTCGGCGAACACAAAATATTTCTTTCTAATAGTGTTCGCACCTTGGCGGACAAAGATGCATGTTCGACTGTAATTCTGGAGTTAAAAAGCTTCTCCCGGATTCTTTGAAAATTTACAAAATCCTCCATAAGTTGAATAATATCCTACTGCTTCTTAAAGCTCAGACGATTTTGATATTCGCTCCATGATAAAAAGCGGCACTATGTCTTAAAAATAAAGGTGTATTTTCATTTGAAACTTGCTTTTGAATCTCCTCGAACCAGAAGCTGCCTATTTGAACTTGCAATCCCAATAAGTTTAATAAAGAAATGTCTGGAAGTAACATTTTCGTTAAAAGTAGTTTTAAGTTATTGGAAAAAATATGTTGAAATTCTCGAGTCGAGTCCAAATCTAGAGCTTCTTCAGAATACAAGTTTTTGAATTAGAATTTCAGATGTCATATACTTTGAAACAGGCACATCTCCAGCTTCAGACACAGACCTTAAAAAGAAATCTTCTCTATCGTTTATTACTGAAGAAACCTTTTTAAGCACAGATTCAAAACTTAGACTAGCCTAAAGACAGGTTGCGACATTTTTAAGGTCTTCTATTCTATGATACGATTTCACCACAATTGACACCAAATTAGCGATGTTTAAAATATAAGCAATACACCAAAGGCAACTTCGGTCATCATATATCAAAGTATTCATGCGTGTATGTGCATATGTATGTGGCTTCGGGATAATCTATCAACGCACAGCTTAACACGCAACAGATATGTTGGTATGAAGTGCAATATGATGCAACGTGCCACGCCTGTTCCTTGCTTATTGTTATTTGAAAATATATATGTAGGTATGTAGGTATGTACTTGCCACATGTTGCATGTTGGCATGACGTGACATTGCGATCGCAACTAATTAAAACGGTTTCAAGGTGAAAACAACGAGTTATAACTGCACATGAGCAAAAGCAAGAAAAAACACAAAATGCCACAACAAATATGTGAGGCACACGCAAGATAACAGCAACAACAACAACAACAACAATGCGTCTACTGAGGACAACAATATGGAACATGCGCTATATTGTGAAATAGTTATGTGCAACAACAATGCCAGAGTGAAATACCAGTTAGTTGAAATTGAATGCAATCGTTCATGCAACACATGCGCGCACGAGCTCTTATAGAGCTGTTGCCGCTATTAAAAGGGTTGCAATTACTTGCGAATGTGCTACATGTTACGAACATATTTACACACATTTGTTTAAAGTTTGAAATTAGCTGCATGTTGCAACAACAACTATCTTAAGTGCACACATAGTGCCACACTCGCACACACACACTCACAAACAATCATGAAATCTATAAATTCCAAATGAAATTGTCATCGACCATACATAACTGCGACAATATGCGTCCACGTCAATTTGTGCTGCATTATTTACAATGTGCAACATACAACATTTACTGCCAACAACGCTAAACAATAGCAAAAAAATGGCCGCAGCTGTAATTATTGTTCGCCGCCGACGCCGTCACTGCCATAATTTTGTTGTTTGCTGGCAATGACACAGCAATGCGTTTGAGTTGCGCACGTTCTTGCAACAATTGCTGACAATTGCGATCTGCGATGAAAATCTGAAATCTGGTAACAAACAGCAGATCAATAAGAATCGATATGAGTCGCTTGGCTGCCGCAAAAGTCGCTAAGAGAAAAACGCGCACTGAACAATATTATCTGCGTAATTTATATCCTTATTAAGAAGCCATCAACTTGGAATGTTCGCACTGGCACTTTAGCCAGTGGCAGGCGAAAGAGTGGTGTGCGCTTATGACTCGCGGTAACAGGTGAGTATCACTATAAATACAACTACTTTATAACACTGCTGCCAACACTGCTTTAACACTGTTTCTTCACGTTGCACGCAAATCTGAGGAAAGTCATAATAAATCTTTGACTTTTTCTCTATATCATTTTATTCATCAAATTCATTAGTATTCATCTCGTCGCTTGCTTAGCTACAGAAGTTTTCACGCCTTTTCGGGCTTTGTTGCTTCTATCTATGTATGCGCTTGTTTAACAGACTGAACTGAAGTGAAGTACTGAAGCCTCCAGGACGGTGTGAGGTGCACCATTTTGAAGTGAAGCTCAGTAGAGTTCAATCTAAGCGAACAAAAGCTGGTTGGTTATATCGAATTCCCAGCAGCTTAAACTTTTTACTCAAACAGTTCGATGGAGTAAATAAGAGACATTTTCTTCGAAGCAAGAAATACACACTAAATACTTTGTTGAATCCAGGCCACGCCGTTTGAAAATCCTCATATAGAGCGACGTTTCTCAGATATTCTACCAGATGGTGAATATTCACTCAGTTTCTCGACAGCTCTGATCATTCATACACAGGTCATTGAGGGTCTATATCCGATATATATCCGGTCCCACGACGCTCTGCATAGAAACTTATGCCCTATTTAATAAACAGGGCCAATCCAACTACAGCTTGGTCATTCTTTAGACGCGCCATTGCTAACCAAATGTTCTCTAAGGCGAATAGAAGATTATGAATCAGGGTTTCCGTGTCTCTTATCCCTAAGCTCTTTCGAGTTTTCTCCCCTTCAATAATTTCTCGGTCTTTAAAGCTATTATTTATATTTCCTTTTGTATAATTTCTATAATGTATAAGGTGAGTTGACCTTGATATCACAAAGGCGAGGAAGGACGTTTTGATAAGATAATACTTCCATAACTTGCATCCGGTAAGATTTAACCTTACCGTGTGAACGCCGATCAACCGAAAGAATATTTCTATTACGCAATTGCCAATAGTTGATCTGTGCTCCGAGTCGTAGATCTACGTAATGGTCAGGAAGCCTAGACCTAGATATGGATAGCTCCTAACAATAGACAAACAATAGACAACAAAAAAGCTACTGGTTGACTAACTGACTGACTAAGTGGGTTCTTTACCACCCAAACTTCCATCGCAGATATGACCTTGGAGAAAGACCACCAGGGTTAGGCTCGGTGACCCAACGAATCAAGCCGGACGAAATCCGGAATTAATTCAAAATATTTATGAATTCCGGAGTGTCCAGGCACGTCGAGATCTAGTTACCCAGCTTCTCTACTACTGTCCATAATAACATAGCACCGAACACCAAATAAAAGTATCACATTATTTCGAGTTAAAAAACCCTTTTATGCATGTATACTGCCACATTTAGCACAATTGCCACAACAATGCCGCAGCAAGTGCAAATGCAATTAGTTTCGCTTTATTTGTATGGACCACATCACACATTGCATTACGCACATATGCGCACCAATAAGGCTACCGCATTTTCTATTTAAACTGACATTAATCCATTTCAATTACAATTTATAATCGTTGCAGCGTTTTTTTTTTTTTTTTTTTGTTGCACCTCCTTTTGCTGGTGACAGATTGCGCTGAGATTTGCTGCTGCTGCGGTAGCGACTGTGACTGCGACTGCGATACTACTTTGGTTGCTGGTCACCAATAGCACTCACCTGTTTGCAGAACTCATCTGCCGTAGTGTCTCGCCGCCTCGTGCCTCGTTGCCTCGTTGCCTTAACGCCTCTTGCCACTTAGCCGCGTTGCTGTCCCGCAGTGGGTCGCTCGACTTTCCTGTATTTGGCATTAAATTCTAATTAAACTTCCTGTCATTGCTGCGCATGTTTTATTGCTGTTGTCAAGTTATTTTGTTTTTGTTCTTCTTGTTTTTATTCTCGGCTTCTTGCTTTCAGCTTTTTGCCTTTTAACGCTGCGCAAACTCGGCGTTGCTCTGCCAATTTTCCGAAGCACTTTGCATCGCCGTCTCGACATCGAACAATTGTCGCTAATATCATTAAACACACACAAAGATACATACACATCGCACCACAGCTGTTTGCAACTGTGTTTTGTTGCAGCAACCCGTAAGGCTTTGTAAATAAAATTTGTCGCTCGCTTAATTGGTGTTTGTTGTGCGCGTTTACACATTTGTACAAGCACTGGAACATGTGTATCCAACTTACTTCTAAGCGTATGCGCTTTTTGGTACATACGTATGTTTGTAATAATCCCCATGAACACATGTGTGGTTGTCTGCTTCTTGTCCTTCTCTTCGTAAACTATTCAATCATTCAATCATACAACTTTTGCGCAGCCGTCTGCGACGCGAAGAATGTGGTTTCAAACAACTCCTCGCTAACTTTACCGAATAAGTACGGACGCACGCCAACTGAAGCACGAGCACGGCTCAATAAGTCACAAAAGCTTAGAAATGTTAGTTGGGTTCGTTGGGTCTTTAAATATATCTAAGTATATTGAATGTTCGATTCGCCATTTCTTTGCTCGCTATGTTGGAGTTCTGCTCTTTTGCCAAGAAATTTACTTTGAAAGCAACATTCAAGTCAACCAGTTGTATTCAATACGAGTGAGTATGTGGATGTCTCACCAAAGTGTTATAACCGCGGGATATTCTATATATCTATATATTTGATTTTGCTAATCTATCTCATATATGCCAGTTTTTTTGTCCGATTCGCCACTGCACAAGGTAAACTAACCTAATTTCGAACTAAAATAGTTCTAGTTCTCAGGGTGGGATAAGTCTCAGCGATTTTGTAGTCAGGTATGGCAAAGTTGCCATCTTATTCTAAGGGAAGGGAAAGGAAAAACTATATATTTTTACCATCAAAACAAAATAAACGTATGGTGGTTATGGACATCTTTATTTAGAACAGGTTTTTTATAGCTAAACAACTATTAGCTTCCGCCTTCGATTAAGTACAAAAAATTTCCTCTGCTTCAATGCTCCATTAGGACCTTTGATAACGTAAATATTATCATTATAAATCAATTTAACACGTTTACGTTTACGTTAAAAAATTAAGGACTTATTCAACGGCCTTAAAAGTATTTTTTATTTCTTTGTACATTTCATATGACATTTATGTGCTTACCTCATCGAGTCGCTAAGTGGAATGGGGGATTTGAAATAACTACAACTTTTTTGTTGACTTAAGAAAATTTAATTAAGCCAATGTGATTAAAATGTTTATATCTCATGTCGATCATCCTAGAAAATCATCCTCTCTAGGATATAATCGAAGTTGCTTGACAGAGAGTCTCCTCACTATTATCTCCCACAGAGAGGGTCCTTCAAGTTGCCTTTAAACTACTGATGTATTTAATGAGAAGCTTTTCCTTGTCATAAATAAAGACAAAGCTTCGGCATTGCTAACTGACACCGTTGTTAGAAAATATTATGGAAGTATGAGGGACTACATTTTTGTTTACCACTGGATTATTCTTTCACCGAATTAACGACACGCACGAGTGCAGACTTCGCGAGATTCATCAACCCAAGCCCACAAGACTGTGCAATTGGATTCAGGGTGCTAGTCCACGGAGAGTACCAATCAATCAACCAACCATCTCACTAGCACAGACGTTGGATTTTAATTACAACGAAACCTCGGTATCAAGCCATCCTTACCCGAAAGGTATCGAGATAGGTTTGTTTGCGCATGCTATTTTCCTTCTACAAATCAGTTAACGAACGACAGAGTCGTTTGCATTACCTTTAACCGGAAACCCGACTTCTTCACATATTATTATTACTACTGGTCATAACCTTTAATAGCGGGTGGTGAGTACAGCTACAAACCATGTGTAGCTAAAAACTTGGCTAAACCGAAACGAATTCCAACTCAGATCGTAAACAACGGACGGCGCGCTTGCTTGTACAACATGCGTTACCCTAGGTGGTTAGTAAACGAAACACCGGAAGCTAATTTGGATTAGCTCGATGCTGAACCGCCAAGAAGCAGGGTCGGTGTAACTGTAGATGGCGCTGTGCGTATTATGCCCCGAGAAGTAAACTATCTATTATCTACTAGTATCAGAAAAGAATGAATAAATTTTGCTTTTAATTTAATTTAAAGAAGTTGTGAAATTATTTTAAGGATTCTCACTATATATTCTCAATATCATAAAGATTGTTTATCCGAGAAAAGTTGTATGCAAATATTGAGGATAAAATTTCTGATAAAAAACAGTGTTGCAATTCGGTGTACATCTGCTGACCTTGCCACCTACGGTAAATTACACCAATCGTTGCAAAAGAGAGCGGGAGAGAGAGTGCGCGCGTAGGGTTGCCAACTGCTGCGCCCCGCCAATCTAATACGACTGGCTGTTTACATTTATTGGTGTTTGATACGTGAATGTGGTCGGACGGGGAAATTTTCTGCTCGGATCGCGTGTAGTGTTTTGTTATTTTGTCAGCAAAGGCAAAAACAAAGTGTTCGGTATGCGTGTAAAAAGAGTGTCAGTGTTTGTGTTTGTCTAGTGGCTAAAAGCAGAAGAGCCGAAAAGGAAAATATGCAAATCGGCGACAAAAACAATAAGTTTTTAGTGCAAAAGAGGAAATAATATACAGTAAGTGTGTTTGTGCGTGTCGTGAATTTGTAATGAGGAAGTGCGTTTGCTACATTGAAATTTGTAACCGCCAGCCGTAGCGCTGAGAATCTCTTTGTTTGTGTGTGGCGTGTGTGCCTACGAAATTGCGGGAGTGGAGCTCTGCTTCGCGTCGTCTGCACGCTGCGGTATAGATCCATCTGTGTTGATGAATGTGTGTATATGTGGCAGCAACAAGCAAATTTAGTGGCGACACCGTTGTGCAACAACAAAGTGTAAACAAAAAACAGCACACATAGCCATACATACAGCTGATAAAGTGAAATGGATGAAGCAAGGCAATTGTTTGCACCACAAAATTAACTTCGCATGCATACAAACAAACACATATATGTGTAAATAAAGATGTCTGAGAGGCATTGGAGTGTTTATAAACATGTGACCAGCAACATTAAATGTTTGGCCAAAGGTGTTCTGTCGGATTACGCCCACACAAAAAATTATATCTAGTGAACGATAAAAAGAAGTAAATAATACAAATTTAATTTACTTTTTAGACTCCCTTTCATTAGAAGAAAATAATTTTGAGCGTCTCTTCTTCAATACTAATTGCTATTTGTTAATTCTTTTTATCATCTCTTAAAATTACTAATATGCCAGACCATCACAAATTGTTAGCGAAATGTTTTTTTTTTTTATTTTTTAATTTCTTAATCTCCACGTGACGACGTCACATGGCATTAATAGTCAACAGCGAAATATTTGAAATTTCACCGCACTAATTTCGTTAGTTTTTTGTTTTTGTTTTTGTTTTTGTTTTTGTTTATTTCTTTCATTCATTAGCTTTGGTTTCTGTTTTTGTTGTACCATATGCACACACCTATATCGCTTTTTCACACTCATTCCATATTTTTCGCCTTCAAATAAACTCTGTGGTCTCTGTCTGCCTTTTCGTTTTAGCGACTGGTTTTCCGCTCGCTGGCTACTTGTTGGCTTGTTGGCTCTTGGCTTATAGCTTATAGCTTACAGCTTATTGCTCATTGTTAATTTTTAGCCAGTCGCTTATTTTTTGTACACATTCCCAGTGACATTGTTTTTGTTAATCGGTAACGTCCACGCTTACTTATGACGGCGTCAATCACTTCGTTTTCGTACTAATTTGAAATTCCAAAATGTGAAACTCAAGTCCACAAAATAAATGTTAATGCAAACGAAAAAGGGGGAAAAAGAAAAAAGGTGTTTTTTGCGAAATGCATGCGCAGACCATGCCTCTCGTTCCACGAAGAAAGCAGACATCACTTTTGATCAAACTAAACTATTAACGGAATTAATATTAAATCATCTTCCATAAAATAAAACAGGACTGTGAACGAATGTGTTGTCATCAAAGTAAAAACAATTGCATTTCAAAATGTGAACAAGTTTGATTGAATTCTCACAGAGAGCGCACTTCATCTATCTATTCGAAAAAATTCGAAAAACAAAAGAGGGCTTATATATAGCAAGGATGGAGTAGTAACTGATAAAACACAATTGTTATGTTAGGTCAATAGTTGTGCAAGGGCATTATAGCCTAAGAACCACTTTAAGCTTAAATTGCTAATTTGCATTATTTTTATTGGCTAGCTATAATTTGTTTGTCTAATTTTAAGTTAAAATAGTTAGATCCAGCCTTGATACTAAGTTTAAATCAAAGTCAAACATAATCGCACGCCGAAAACTGACCCTTAAAGCTTAATGTAACATTAAGCCTGTCATCGATTATATGACTATGGAACAAAATACCATTGTAGGTAATTTTTAGCACCCACTGTAATACTTTCACTACTTAGAAAAAGTTACCTAAGTTAGAAAATTTTATCCAGTAATCCATGAGGAGCCTATTTAACGGTGATATCATATCCAGAGGTCGCATTGTTTTGTTGAAATGTCTTGTTTTTAATTAGCAAATCTATTGTTTCTTTGCTCGTCCTTAGTTCTGCCTTAAAATGCCTTATAACGGCAACACATTTCCTACATAGTAACATCTTCGGTATCAAAAACTGCTGGCTAAAGCAGGTCCACAGATCTAGCTTAACCTAGATAGCTAAGGGCTAATGATCCTACTGACTTTAATCTTAGTTCAAATCTGTTAATTTTGATATTATTTCACACATGGAGGAAATCATTGACCTACAACAAGCATCAATAAAAAACGAACTTCGTTTGAACGATGTCGGAAACGTCAAAAATTTTTCTTTGACGGTTTTAGAAAATGCATTCACCTTGTAAATATTTTAAAATTCTTCTAATTAGAGACGACAGCAAAGACAATAGATTTTCTAAAATATAATTATTTGGTTCCATATTTTATCGTGGAAATGTAAAAATTAAAAATCCCACAATTTTCATCAAAATATATAATTGGCCTCCAGAAAACATATTGATGTTTACTTCAAAATTGTTTTAGAGAGAGAAACGTTACCAATGGAATTTAATTCTGGTATTTCTCGATTTTATTATATATAGTCTCGAACAGTGCCGATTTCAACGAAAAGTTGTAAAACTACCAGCCCCGAACTCCTAAGTCTAATGGTAATTAATATTTTTAATTTAAAAATTAAACATTTCCAAAGTCGTATTTTTTCACCAAAATTTCTGAAATTTCGCAAAAGTCCATTTGAGAAATTCCAAAACGAAAAAAATCCCAGCTAACCTGTTTCGGCGCAGCAGCCAACTTGTAGGCACTCATAACTTAATTTTAAATAATTTTTTTATTGCCAACTTTACATTTTGCCCATCGCGCATTTTGCGGTTGTTGCCGTTGTTGCCGTTGTTGCCGTTGTTATCGTTGTTGTTATTTTTTATCTGTTGTTTTTAATAAAAATTTTAAATCTTGTCCCAAATTCAATGCTGCCTAGCAGCGACAAAGGCAAGCGAGCGGGCAAACACGTTTTGCCACATACTTTAAACCAAAACCGCTTCTCACCGGTAGGCAGTCATACAATAACAACAAAACAGCGAAAAACAATTCGACTTCAAAATATGCCGCTCACTACAACATAACTCACCAATTCTAGTATGACACACACACACACACACACACACGCATACATAGGGCTGTTTGACGTTCCGCCCAACAACGTGCCACACTTACTCGCTAATTTTACCTGCCTTTAGTCAGCTCACAGTCAGTTTGGCCCGTCAGTTAGCAATTCGAATAAGCAACAGACAATTGCATTGTACTTAGTATGCACCTATATATTTACATATGGACTCTCATATACGTATGTATTTATGCATGTAAATGCTGTTGTGTGTTGCTGTTGTACTAGTAGTATGGCATTTCTTTCGTTTCATATTAATTCTTATTAACTTGCGTTTACGTTTTTGCTTTACTCACCGTTGCCTTGGTCTGACATTCCAGTTTTCTCTTGGCTTTGCTCTAAACGTTTGTTGGCGCTTTTGTCTCTTGCCTTTCGAATCAGTCGAGCGAGATCTTTGTTGTCTTAAATATGCTTTATTTACCTATTTTACGAGTTTTACTACTACAATTATTTATCTATGAGTAGAGCATTGTCACGTGTGTGTATGAAATACTGGTTGTCAGACCCTCGCAATATGGGCTCTTCGCCAAAAGCGATCAAACATAAAAACCGATTGTTGTGATGTCAATAACTGGTTTGCTCTGGCTGACTGTGTAATTGTTTTACTGAATGATAATGTCATTGTCTTTTGGTACATTTTGGTATATTTCCTACATCGGAAGATCTAGTTTCTAACATAGAAGTCATTTTTGATAAGCCAATTAGACTCTTCATACGTACTACAGTTGAGAAATAGGAATTTGGAATTTTCGAAATCAGCTGTTTTACCAAAATGACCTTTAACCTTTTACCAAATCAAAGAATTGATGAATTGGAATGAGATAAACACACAACATACACTCTCATTACATCACAATCATTCATCAATAACGGTCCCGTTCATTCGCGTTTTTTCGTCCTTCAGTTTATGACTTCACGAACCAGTATATTTTTCTATCAAACATGCTCCAAGAAAGTAAAGGATTTCTTTCATTCTAGACCTTAGACCCAATTAAAAGAAATATTGCCACTAGTCGAATCTCATATGAGTTGTTAGGCCCACCTATACAGTACCTTTGAAATGTCTAAACTTAGAACAAACCTCTTTTAATCAATACAAACATGAAATAACATTTTAGTCTACAAACAAATTTTTTTTTTTATTCAGCGTTGCCGCAAAATGATTGGCAGAGAAATTCTTTAAAAAACGGATTAACTAACCTTCCTCGAATACTATTACTAGCAACATATATAACAGAATTTAAAAGCAGAGTATTTTTCTAAGAAAGTTGTATTTAGAATGGCCTGAGCGAAAGTACTTTCCGCCATCACCTGCTGTATTATCCCCATAAGACAGCTTAAATGATCAAAACGTAAGATCGATAACTTAAAGATCATGTTGTTTTTATCTATAAAATGTTCTTTGGGCCCAAAACCTTCCTGACAGAAAGGGGGAAAAAAATTTACTAAAAGTGAAGAATTCAGTGTCAAAGCAGACTCTCTCCGAGTCTACAGAAATTCACAAAGCATCTGAAAGATTCTGTAGCCCATTATAATCGCGATCGATATTAGTACTTGCAATTACTTAAGAAAATCACTTCCTAATCCTTTAATTACAGCTTAGGAAGACCACCGATTACTATTCTTAATTCAAGCGGTCCAAGACTTTTTATTATTTGGATTGTATTAAATTCAATTGAAACATTTGTCGTGTGTCCGTCAGCGTAAGCATTCTTTTTCTTTCTTTTCTCAATACAACGATCATCATATAACGGTATATTATAAAAATTTCCAATTCCACTAAACCACGATTTTTGCTAAACAAAGTATCGATAAAATCCAGCAGGACACACCTTAAAATAGAGAATTTCTGATTAAAAATGGCAAATCTACGAGAGAATAAAGCACATTCAGCTACTAATTAGCATTATTCAAGACAAATCTACAAATTATGAATATTTTAACAAATAATATCTCCGCAAGTAGCGTGTGATTCCAACGAGTGAAACCAATTTAACTTTGGCAGCGATAAAATCGCAGTTTTTACTCGAAAATTATTTTCGCTACTAATTAACAGAGCTATGCTATGTAAACTACTAATTATCACTCGATAAAAATGGACAGTGGCGAAAACCACTTGTAAACAGTTACGAAGTGGTACGAAACTTTTGGAGAATTCTAGTAATTCTAATAATTACTATTTACATATTCGTAACTAAATAAATTTGTAGTTAATTTGCTGCTAATTCCATTTCTCCATATTAATATATTAATACACTAGTACTAAGCAATTGACGGGTTAATAATAGTTACTGCAAAAATATGCAGGGTAGGTAGGTAATTATATATAGGTTTGCAATCTATATACATAAATGCAATAGTAAATATCAATATGAATATATATTTTTTTTTATAATACCCAGCAAAACAAATCAAAATAATAAACAATAGTAAACGAAATCGCAGAGCGAGAGAGCGCGCACAACTGAGCGCTTCAGTTGTTTAGTAGTGATTTCAGTTACTTGCATTTACTAACTTAACTGTCAGTTTGACGTTTATAGCCAAGTCAAGTGTCATGTGGCTCGCAAGTGGCTAAAAATCTACGCTCTCGCCAAGCGATGTGTTTGTGCGTCGCAATTTGTTGTGCTAGCTAAGTGAGAGCGTCACCTGTGATTTTAATTAAATTTGATTGCCACTTCAAATTTAAGTTTAAAGCAGCTGCTTTTTAGTGGCACTCAATTGAATTGTTGCAACACAGCAATTGAAGTGAAAAGTGATTGAAACTAAATATTTTCGTAAGTGTGTGCAACAACAAAACAATTTTGCGATCAGTAAATAAAAGAAGTTGATGAGCACGAGAGCGACTTGAACGTGAAACCATAAGAATGCCGCACACATGCATACAAACATAGTGCATGGATATGCATGTGCAGTGTTGGCAAGAGAGGAAAGGAGAGTCGTGCTCACGCTTAAGCTTGTGTTGGCTGAAAAATTACTCAGTCAGTTATGTCAACGCAACACAATCTCAGCCTTATTTACACATTTTAATGCATTTTTACATTTTTACCCACCAAACAGCAGCTATCTAACGAATTTTACATATCAGTAAAGTGAGAAAAGATTTTAATATTTCTTTTAAAATCAAATTACGTAAATAAATGACAGAGAAAATCGCGAAATCATGCAATCGCTGCAATTCAAAACTACAAAAACTTTTATTTGCAAATAAAAGCCACCCGAAAAATTAAAATTAAAACGCACAAAGTTGCAAAACGCATTTTCCCACATAATAATTCGCAAGAAAAGAAATTCATAAATATCAGCAAAAAGTAAAATTAATTATGACAAAAGCCATACCACCACAAAAGTGAGCAAAAAGATAAAAATAAAAGTAAATAAAGCAAAAAAAGCCAAAAAAGGAAAAAAAAAAAATCAAAATCACTTCCATTCAAAAAGTAAATAAAAGTGATGGTTGTGCGTCTGCAAATGACAGCCAACCAAGTGAGCAGCGACTCGGCTGCCAAAAAGGCTGCTACCATACTAACAGCAGCAACAACAATGCTGCCAACAATGCTGCCAACACAGTCAGCCACTGTTAGTTGTGGAGTTGGTGTATCTGAAGCGAGTAACGAAACAACATTTCGAATAAAAAAGCAATATCAAGAACAACAACAGCAGCAAACAATGCAAACGACGTCATGCAGCAGGCAACAGCAGCAGCAAAAGTCGCTGCAGCAGAGCAAACATGCACAACTACAACGAAACTTACTCATTGGATTAATTTTAACAGCATTTTGCGCACAGGTGAGTCGCTGAGACGCACAAACAAGCAATTTCTTTTATATGTAAATATGTCCAAATGTTAGAAATTATAAAAAATTTTATTTATGTATGCACAGTAAACTAACGCTAATACGTTGCTTGAGACTCTAGAAGTGTGCCGAAAAAATAGTGTTCCAATCTTTGAAAAATGTTTGTGTTTTATGTTGCAAATTTTCCAATTGTTCTTTAACTTTTGGGAAAATTTGTATTTATTTTTTTCGTGTGATAACCATACATATTTATTGTATATAACATAACCATACATAACCACACATATTCTTATATTGAGACTGTTTTGATTATACTTATTATCTATTACTTATACTATACTTATAAATTAACTTTATAACTTATGTATGGCTGATATTAAAAAACTGCCTCATAAATTCGGGGAGGTCAATAGTTCTTTTACTGAGTTTCAATTTGAGTCCAGCTTAACTCAAGATTTAACTGTTTATCGGAAGATTCTCTTTATTTTGCTTTAAATACCGAAGAAACAGTATATAAAGTACACACTGTAACAAGTATAAGGTAAACACTAACCCTAAGTTAAATAGTTAACTAAAATAGTTAATAAAAAATATACAATGGATTAAATTGTAACAAAAAATAACTAAATTAAGCTGTCAAATATTTTACTCAGCGACGGTACTACTTTCTGATTTAGTCTACATTCATTTCTCCATCAATAGTTAACTCTGGGTTGAAATGTTTACCGGCACATAATATTTTAATGCTATTAAAAAAGAAATGCGTTATATTTACCATCTTTTTGTATATAAAAATGTATTTTTTGAGTTACCACAAATTTGTATATTTTCTATTTTTAAGTGTTTTTTTTAATATTTCAATACATTTCCATTTATAATTGTTAGGTGGAAAATATTCAGGAAGTGTGATTAATTTCTATACAAATTCTACCAATCTCGCGCAACAATTGAACAATATGGCAACCCTGTTCTTTTTCAAATTCACTCTCCCACTTACCATATATGAATATTAGCTACTTGTAATCAAAAGCAGAGTCAAGTTTACAAATTTCTACCAGATTTCCATAGTTTATTTAATTTACATTTAAATTTGCATACAAAGTTTAATAATAAGAGAAGAATTCGCCATTTTATTTACAGCATAAAAGCCATTTAAAAGTAAAGTGTTTCGTTTATCTCCTTTTTAGCTTATTTTACTCGATTTTCAACGTTTAGCCTTCCAAAAAGTATTTTGACTTAGTTTGTGTGCCACTTTGCGGCTTTCAAGGTTTTCCCCCATTCAACTCTCTTTTAGATTTCAATCTTTTATGCAGCTCTTACAGTCTCAAATGTTTATTTTAATTTTGAATATGAATTTAAAGCTTTAAATTTGTAACTGTTGCTGCACTTGTTTGTTGCAAGATTTTGTAATAAATAATAAAAATAAAAAGAAAAACGACTTGACTGGTTACCGCCTCTAAAAGAGGTGTACTAACTGAATCGCCATGTGTAATTGGGTGCTGTTGAGTAACTGGGTGAAGGACTGAAGGTTGGCCTTATTCTCTTATACATAAAAAGTGCATAATACAGAGGTGCATAGTGCATAATTTTTAAGAAGATTTGTACCTAGTCGCTATACTTTTTAGGCTTAGCTTATTTCCTCAGCCGCTTTCATTGTTAAATTTTAATTATGATAGCGCTGTATATAGTCTTTCGTTTTTTCTGTATATTACAATACAATTTCATTCAATTTAGCTCTGTTTTATTATATTTTTTTATTTAATTTGTCTTATGTTAAATATAAAATTACATTCCAATAGGCAGTGACACAATTGCGACACTCGTGACGGTCTGTCACACTGTCATCTGACTATCAAATGTCACCCACCAGCAAATCAACTTACAGCCACGTTACGTTTTCATCGATTACGATACGATTAGGTTCGCGATCCGAGGGAAAACGATAAATACAAATAAAATAGTCAGTCAAAGAGTTTGAATATTTCAGTGATGGTTTCTCCGATTTCCAGTAATCATCTGTATATATTATGTACAAATGTTGAATTTGCGGATCCTAGATTTTGCTTAAGAATAACGAGAAGAAGGATCGTTGATTCACTCGAAATTTTTTTCAGCAACTAATTTGTCAGTTGTTTTTCTAGATTACCAATATGAATAATTACAAAAACTCGATACTGAGTACTTGTAAGTGCTTAAGTACTCGTTATCAACAACAACTGAATAACTCATATTTTTTTAAGGACGATGTTTGAACAAGTATGTATTAAAAAAAAGTATTCGGTGTTCTAAAACATACCCGAAGCTGAAGAAGCGGACTTTCAAAACGTACTCAATACTTTTCAACACTAATATTTACTGCTTGGCTGGAGTGGGAAAATAAAAGTGAACTCGACAAAGTGGCAAACTGTGGCATCATAACACCATTCTCACATTAGAGACACATACACACACACATACACACGTAAAGTGGTAAAATTGTGGGTACAAATTGAAGGCGCATGAGAAACAAAGAAAAAGTAATGGCATGAAACTATGCTGGTAATAAATGCCATAATTGCGCCAGCATGCATATAAAAATATACCTACATGGAACTAGATATTACATTTACATACGTACATACATACATCTCATATGCTGAAAATACTTGCTAGCCGTCAAGCAAAAATTCAGCCATTGTGTGCAATTTAATTGCTATCAACCATAAGTTTTGGCGTTGCGGCTTTTTCGCAGTGAAATTTTTCAGTTTTCTACTTTTGCCATTTCATCTAGTCAGCGTTTTTATATGCAAAGCTTCGTATGTATGTACGCTTATGTGTGCTTCTACGTTTTCTTTGGGTTACAACCTCAGTTCAAATCTTCCTGAAGACATAAATTGCTTAAAACAACAATAACATAATTCTATGGTAGTAACCCTATTTGTATATATATACATTACATATGTACATTACATATGCATATATATATATATTTATGATTTGTTTACCAAAACCTTTAATATGAACTAGGCATAGTTCTCATCAGTTGTCAGACACTTCGCTCAATGCATTTACATTACATAGCTGGCATTTCACATGGTACAGTTATGTATGAATATATGCATATTCCAACAGATATAACCGACTATTTCAACAAGAAATCACTACTATCCATGTGTACATACATATCAATTAAGAGTTCATAACTTTCGCCTTAATTTGCAAACAAATTTGACTTTCGAGACAAAGGAAAATAGGTACAAACAATAAAAATGCCATTGCTACAGAAGAAAGTTCATTACAGCAAAAAATAGTGTTAATTTTGGGTGCCAAAGTCACTGAAAGTTAGTACTTAAATACTTGTGCTGTCACTTGTTGATTGTTGATTGCTGAAACAGTTGGCAACCTGTCAAAATAAAAAATAATTATTGCTTCGGCATTTCTATATATATTAATATCGTTTAGTGAAAATCTAACCCTATAACTGTTAAACAAATCTCGAAATAGTTCGACAAATGGTTTCTTTGACACACGTCTATTATAATTAACCTAAAAACAGTTAGTCCATCAAAGAAAGTTGTTAACAGTTTGAAAACTTTAGCAAAAGTTTTACTGCATGAAAAGATAAAGGGACAAAAAGCATGATTTCACAAATTTACTTAAATAATTAATTTGTTTATTAACACTGCTTATTGGCCTATTTACGTAATTGGGTGTCGTAGCATATCTGATGTAGCTGGTTCACATTCGTGGCGCCGAAACGCATGCTACTAGAACACCTGTTTGATTAAATTATTAGAAAACTACGAATAGTTCATTTACGCTCTCATTAAGTCAAATACAGTACGTTAAATAAGTAATGGTATAGCATTTAAATTTTTCTGACTATATCACCAATGAAAAGTATAATCAATACAAATTATTTAAACTTATTTATAAATGTCTTATCGGTCTGATTCCAGCCCAAAATATTTATGATTTATTGACTTCACAAAGTCTTGCCGTAATTTTCACTTGCTCCTTTTGCAGTTTTTTTTACAGTAATTTTTTCTACCATATAGAAATGTTATAAAGCCCTTAGTTAACGAAATCAGTAAAAAAAACTCTTACCCGTTAAGTAAATTTTTATAAAGTCGGATGAAGTGATATTTTCAGATCAGATGTGCCTTAACAAGTATTTCTCTGTACTGTGCCGAATTATAAATCCATCTTGAAAACTGTAAATTTCTGGGAACAAAATTTTTTATTTTAAGACTAAAAACTCAAAACTCAAACTCGAACAGAAGTGTTAATGGCAGTATGTCATTAAATATGTCCAGAAGTCTGAGCCAATTCATGTGAAAGCGATCTTAAAGGTCATAGGTCCAAATTGATACCTTAAACACTATATTCAGGTTGTTGGAAGATTTCCATTTTTGTTTATACTCTCGCAGCATGTTGCTAAGACGGTTGGTATTGCAGATGGGCGTAATTGGACATATCCCACGCCCACAAAATGCCATTAATCGAAAACAGATAAAGTGCTATAACTAAGTAGCAAATTAAGACACAAACGTGTTATGTGGTATATAGGATGTTAGTAGGGTGGGGCATCTGTGGGCAAAAACTTTTGAAAAAGTGGGCATGGCCCCGCCGCCCAACAGGTTTAATATATATATCTCGGAAACCGTTTAAGCTATATCAACCGAACTTGCTCCGAGTAAGTTTTTCGAGCATCTCTTCATATACTGAGAAAATTAGTGAAACGAGGTAATAACCACGAGCACCTCCCCTCCCAAAAGCTAAGCTGATAACTCGCTGAGGAAACACGTTAGAAACATTACTCTTAACTCTTGCAGCAAATATGGTACAGAAGGTTTGCATAGGAATCCGTGTACTCTGGTATCAAAAATGGCGAAAATCGGGTAAACGCTATCGAATGTTATATCGGATATATCATATTTTACATATATACATATAATGATTTTCGCTATTCTAGCAGACTCTATACCGAATATGTCGGTCACTGTGTGAGTTACCTTCTCAAAATTGGGTGAAAGCATGTTCCCTAATATACTTGAATAATGAAAAGAGTTAATGTGTTCAGTGCAGATCTTCCTCTATCCCAAAAATCCGCAATATAAGAATTCCCGACTTTCCATCTGACTTTAAACCGTTTATGTTGGTCAATATGTGTGATATTTTAATGAAACTAAGTGGATATGTTTACATAAACAGAATGTGAATTCGGGGTAAATATTAATAGAATCCGTCTAGACCATGGTCTAAACCGCTTATTCCTAGCATAATGGTTTCCGTTTCTCTGGCTGACTTTTTTTTCCTCATGTATCTAATATTTTCAATTAAGCCACTTCGGTTGAGTTTATATCGCATATATAACTTTTGAGTTAATTTGATTGATTTTAATAAAAATATATCTTACACGAAGCAAAATATAGCAATGAAAGTACATGGGTCTGTGGGCTGTAATATAAGTTAATAAGATACTAAATATGATTCCAATCCATTGACAGTTTCGTCGAATAATGAATTGAATGTTGAATTTTTCCGCATCTTTTTTAATATAAAGTTATCTCAGCACCTGAAAACATTTCCCCGCCTCTGATCCTTGGACATTGCGAGAGTATAAATGTTTGGTTACTCCCGAACTTAGCCCTTTCTTACTTGTTTAAACTAATTTTTTTTGTTTTTGTTTTTTGTAAGTATTTCTGTCATTTGAGTATTTTCTTGTTCTTTTGCTTCTTTTTTTAAGTCTTTTGCAAAAAACGAAACAATTTAATTTACTTTACGCTAGTTTTAAATAGTCAAAATAGGTGTCATTTACTTCTTGTACCTTCACTTATGCGCCCTATTGTATATTCATATGTACAAATGAATCCGCTGTACACATTTATGACAAACATAAGTACAACTATTCAACTAGACCAGTTGCATTTTTATGCTGGAATGTCGAATGCTCGCATTTTAAACAATTATAAGACTGTTTTTTAATTGCCCCAAATTGCTACGCTTTTATTACAATTAGTTCACTGCATATACATAAGTACAAATATGCTTGATTTGGTGCAAAAAGTTGATAATACAAAATTTGCTGATGTAAATGTAAACAAGCCACCTTAGATTCGCCACTTATCTGCTCGGTATGTTTAAGCACTGTTCTTATATCAATAAATTTGGATCGGAAACCAAAGGAAATAGTTTCCGATTGCATACAATAATTTACTGAACCTGGAATACCTCACTGAAGTGGTATAACCGCTTCATATTCTATTTCTATTTAAGCATGCCAATCTATTTGATTTATGCCAGTTGCTTCTTCCATTCGCCAAACTCCAAGTTTTGCTGAATAGAAGACGAGACAGGTGTGCATAATGGAATACGGCAGCCGCATTTCATTTAAGTGTTTTAAAACCATTTGTATTTTAAGTTTGTTCAATTTCTTTGCACTTAAAATTTTCATCTCAACAATTTGGTTAATTTCTAATTTTTAATGCCTACCTGTTGTAGGCGACTGAATAAGCAAAGCATCAATTAATTTTGAATCAATTTAATTTACACAAAAAAGAGAGATTTAAAAAAAACTAATCGCTAACCATGATAGACCAATTTTTTTTTTAGCTTTCACTAAAAATTTTTGAAATGGAAATGGCAAAAGTTTTAGTGAATATATACATTAGAGGACTATATCTATATATATACGTATACATTTGTATATTCGAAGCGATTATAAAATACTTACCAGCGTTCCGTTACAGTGAATATTAAAATTATACAAGCGAACTGAATAAATAAATAAAATGAGAAGAAAAAGCTTTCATAATTTTCATTTCGAAATGATAGTTTGGGCAACATTAAATGTCAAAAAATAAAGATAAGTGAACACCTCTCAATTAAAACCACTCAATGTCACATTCGAACGTACGCGACGTAACTCCAAATATAACATAATAATTAAATGCATTTCACAAAGTCACGTTTTGCCAATTTAGAATGTCGTGCGGCAAGTGGGTGAGTTGTGGAAGAACAATAAAGCTGAAAATCAACTGATAGAAAAGTATGAAAAAGAGAGAATTTATATTAAAGAAATAAAAAAAATAAAAATTTGTAATGTGTTTTAAGTGGTCGCCAGTATTTTTTTGACAATTTTGGTGAAACCAATTTAAGGTGGGATTGTACCATATCTTTAAAGGAATTCTATGCACACACTCGTGATGTAGAGTCTAGAATTATAAATGAAGAACAAATTTCTTTATACGAAAATATCATACCACAAAAGAATAATATGTATGTACATGTACATATATGTTTTGAACACACCAATCTCGAAAAATACAAAGAAATGCTGGAGAATATAAAAAAAGTTTGTTCATCAAATTTACGAAAATATTTTATGACAGCTATCATGTACAACCTGTTAAAATTATTCACTCTTGTTACTACTTTTTATTGAATTAATTCTCGCATTGCAATTCGTTTTATACAGTTTCATATTGTTTTGGAGTATTCAAGAACAAAACCTAAAGAAAATTTTGAATAAACTATGTAACTGTGAATATGAAGGACGAGTTCTATGGAATTTTCCACATAACGTAACCTGAAAAACAATAAAATATATATTGTGAAATAGTAATGATAAATTTTTTTTAATGTTTCCAATTCAATTCGCTGTGAATGTTTTGTTTAAAATAACACAACACATTGCTGATAACATGGTAGGGCGGCCTTGGTCAAATCAAAGATAAAGTAGGTATTTTATCGATGACATTCCGTATTTGTATGTATTTTTTTCTGTAACGACTTATCACAAAATTTTAAAAGTTACAGAATCTTCATATTAAGCATGCACAACATTTTATACGTTTTAATCATATATATTAAGATAATAACTGAAAATTATGTAGATATTTTAAAGTACATAGTTAAATTTACTTATTTAAAGCATTCCAATTAATAATTGCGCAGCCGATATATTTACACTCCACATTAATCTGTCAATTTATTTTACGTGTGTATGTGTGTATTTGTGTACGCGCATGTGTTTCTGCTAAGAGGTAGAGATGTTTTGTCAGCAGGAATCATAATAAAAAATTTCAAAATTAATATTTATGTCAACAGTTGTGTTGAAAAGCATGCAGCGTACAGACAAGCTGGCGGTAACTAAAATAAAACTGTTTCTTGTGAAGGTATAATTCTATTTATAGGCATTCACAGAGCAATTGTTGATTCGATATATATTGAATATATATATATTTACTTAATATTATATATATATATACATATATATGAATAATTGTAAAAATCGGTTTCGTGCCAACTGTATGGCGTTCAATCACCCTAGACTACGAAAACGCCCACACGCACGCACATACACATTACCTGGGTCACAACGGCGCTCTGCCTTGGCAACAAATTATTTTCGCATTAGAGAAATGGAAATAAATTCCAATAAATAAAGTGGCATTTGTGCGTCTTGAATTCTGCCGAAAGTTCGAAGGGTAGAGTTTATCAAACGGCGCAACGCCTACATTTTTATGGCGAACATGCCCGCACTAAGCTCACCAGCCGACATGAATAATGCGCGAAATTCTCCAAACTAATTGACCCACGGTTGTATTATGGCTCTATTTAACGAAATTTCAAGCTCCCTTGATTTATTTTCGAGCACGAAATTCGCCTCGTGTCATGTCTGACACAAGCACGTACTCACCAAGTTGCGCACAAAACCAAGTGGTTCAAAAGAAATAGAGAAAAGGCGCTCAAAAATAAATTTTCAAATTAAAAAAAAAAATTTTGTAGGCGAATTCTGTGACATTCACTGAGCCTTTCATTCAATTCACAAGTGTCTATGCGTATACTACACTTCTGTATAATTGGCTATGAATATACAGTATACAAGTATATAGATAAGTACAACTTTATTATTGTATTTGATTGTATATAACTATGTTGTTTGGTTGCTATGTGTATATTGAAGGCTCAATTTGCCCGCTTGTTGGCTAATTGAAATGAGTCGCTGCATGTCGATGCTTTGGCAGCCGCCTTCGTGCTCTCATACATACATACATATAGACATTTATATGATATACTCACACATGCCTGGCACACAAAATATAAATCTATATATATATCAATAAAGCATCATTAAATATGATTTGTGTGTTTTCGCACTGCCGGAGACGGTTGAAATTCAATTTTGCTGAAAATATTTTATATTCGACTTATCGTTTTTAGTAAATATATGCTCTTACGTATGAATGCTCTGCACATATGTGCAGAAATAAGCATTTACTAAAATATTCATGAGATATAATTTCCAACAGTAAATTTAATCACATTTTTTATAGTTCTTTAATAAATTTGCTCCTGTTTTTAATTGTACTTCATTTTATTATCGTATTGCAACTCAAACTTCTTTTTTTTATAATTTTTATGGCAATATATCCCTATGGCAATGGTCCCTTAAGTCAACTTAAGCTTAACTTAAGTTGTAGGAGATAATTTGAGTTATTTTGTCCACTTTTACCGAGACTCGATGTAGTGTTCTTTGCTAAACAATGCCTCAGAGCCGGGGGCATCAAATTAATATAAAATGCTAATGCAGGGTGTGCCTAAATTATTACTAGAAATCAAACTACATATCCTAACTAAAGCGAACTTAAGCTATTTTAACATATTAGATATGTATATATAGATATAGAAGATATTTTTAATTTTAATTTAATTATTTAATTTTACCTTTTTTAACGTTATGTAATATAACTAATTTATTCGCGCTTATTTGATTTTGTTTATAATTTTTTAATTTGTACGTAATTTAAACTATGACTAACAAAGTGTTAACTTCAGTAATATTGCTTCCCATATTCATTTTTTTTTTAAATATTAATCGATATATTATTGATAAATTTACAGTGTAGATAAAATATCACATAGTCGAATTTATTGACTTTTTTGGTGCGAAACACACGGGCCGCATTAAAAATGTCGGTTTAGCATTAAACACTACTTATTGTGACTAATTTGACTTTCTTAAACTCCCTAAAAAGTGGATTTTGCTGTCGAATTTAATTTTAGTTATTATTTGAATACATGTTCTTAACATATTTTATTTTGTTCTCAAGCCCTTAATGTATTCATATTATATTTCTATTTCATTTTATGATATTCTCTAAATTTATTTATAATTTATTTCATTTTATATACTTTATTTTGAGTTAATTTTTATACATATATAAATTAATTGAACGTCCTCTTGTTTGACTTTACTAATATTCCCCTGATCTGTTCAGCACCTATCAATCTCTCCGCACATAACCGAAATATTGCAACAACAAAGAAATGCAAGAACAAATCTTCTGGGTGCATCACAGCTTGGTTGTCAATGCATTGTTCGCACCCTTGTTTGCATGCTCCATGACACTGCATCAATAGCTGTTTTTTTTTACAAATCTATAAGATCTTGAACTCACTTGCATATACATACTACATATGAGGATATGAGATAGAGGCACTGAGTTATTTGAGTTATTTGAGTGCCTGAGTTCGTGATTTTTTTTTTCCAAATTTCTGAATTTTTAAATTTAATGTTATTTTACAAATTTTTTAAATCAAAGTAAAAGAGAGGAACTTTTATCTATTTTGCTTTGCTTTCATCGCGATCAATAGACAATAAGTTTTTGCGTCGTTTCGTACTCATGATTTGTCATCGGCTTATTTTAGTAAATGACGTAATTAAATAGCCGATAATTATCTTCGCTTTCAATGTTTGTGCGTTTTTGTGAACGACGCTTTTGTATGCTGTGACGCTTTATTTTCTATTTCGCTTTAAATTCCTCTCCGCTACTTTCTCAATTTCTTTTAGTGCTTGATGCATTCTCTCTATCTGCTTTTGTGTAGCTTTACCCATTCAAATTGCTTTAGAATATCGCTGCACGTGCGCAATATTTTATATTTGTGGCTAAAAAATTTAATTTAAGTCATCTGATTTATTGACCAAGGCTTTTCTAACTTAAATTTGATTCAAATTCGTAATTGTCTTCAGTTATTATATAATAAAAAAATATTTAAAAAATAATAAACGCTAATGAATTAGTCAGTTTATAAAGAATTTGCATATTTCACCTTAATTATAAATATAACGTTGCAAATAAACAAATGGATGACAGAATTTAAAAAAAGGCTTTTGATGATAAAAATTATCAAACCGTTATTTCAAAAATTGTTTGAGACTGTATTGGAAGCTTATAAAAATAAAAATTAAATTACAAAAAATATGTTTATGTATATATATACTGGTTTAAAAGCAGTCAATGTAGTAACATTTTGTAGCAGAAAGCATTTTGTTGCAAGACAAACGACGCTCCAGATGTGTTGCGACTACCCAGTTTCGGAATTCTCCACGCACATGTCTTTTGATTATTTGCAGTACAGTGAATCACAAAATTTACAAATTGTACTAAAATAGTAGTAATAGTAGTAGTAAAATCTTCATTTAATTCTGAAAATTATGTCTGCACAGTTTATTGTACACAAAGCAGTATTAATCTAAAAAATATTAACATAGTGTAAACCGTGTTGCGTTTTAAAATTAAATTCATCAATATTCGAATTATTATATTGTCAAGCGTCTTGTGTTTAGGTCAACTATATAAATCTACTAGTTTCCGCACTTGCTAAAAAAAAACGTTCGAGGTTTTTATTTTAAATGAATAAGAAACCTTTACTTTAGGATTCTTATCTACTTGCTCATATAGATGATGGTTTTTGTTTTTATTGAAAAATTTAGTCGATATCTTGTGATCGTTAAAAAAAAAGTAAAAATGAAAAATAAGGTTTGATAATATCCTATTTGAAACTGACAATGACTAAAAATTAAAAAAATAATAATGATTTTGAAAAATATTAGCATTAAAATAAATGAAAAAGAGTTGATAACTTGATGATTTAAATTCAAATTAGTTTAATATAATATTTTTTATTTGCTCCAAATTGAAGAGCTATTATATAAATTATCTTTTATTTATATTAATATTATTTTTTTGTTTATTATTATTATTATTATTATTTTGTTCTTCATTTTGAAAAATATTGAAAAATAGAAGCGATATTTGCGCCACTGTGCCACAGTGTGCCACAGTGTTGTAAACAAGTTGCGTATTGCAAATGTAGAAAAATATTATGCGTAAGCGATGACGAAACCGTTGTAAAGCAAATGTAAAGTTATAAAATCTAGCCACGCATATGTGTTGCATAACGCATCCACAAATGTCGCTTAACGGCAATGCGAATGTTTCCTTTTGCCACATAGCGGAAATGCATACTTGCCACCATTGGTGGTATAACCTGTACGGAGCAGTGCTTTGCACACACACATACACACACGCACACCTATTTACCGGTTTAATTTGTGGCACATCACGAGCTGCTTGCTGTCGTGCAAATTCGTAGGCGATTTGCCATAAATTTCCTCCACTCCTAATTGCCAAGCGCTGTCACACTAAATCGCCTGCCCTTCTTCCCTGTCGCCGCTTGCCGTTGCGAACCGCTGCGTGGCTAATTACTCGTCCATTGTGCGATTGCATCAAAGTGGAAAATTAAAATCTCACAATTCTATCGAGTTGGTCCAGAGAAAACCTAATGCTCGGCAACTATGGCATTGGTCACATCAGTGACCTAAGCGGAAGTATGTGTTTGCAAGTGTGTAAACGCATCGAATGACCACATTTCGCACATAACGGTAAACATTTACAGTAATTTTTGTCTGAAATTTTCCCCATTTGGCAAATTATTTGCGAAGCATTTTCTCGGGTATTGAAAGCAATGCTTTTTGAAGGGTCCCCTGCGCAGATACCGGCTGGAGTGGGCCGGACTAAGCTCGTAAATATTTACTCCTTCCACAGTTGACAGCAAATGGCGAAATATTACCTCGACATTTCCAACCCGAATAAACAAAGGCAATACACAAAAATGAAAATACTGCAGTTTATTTACTCTCGAGTGCACTTGACAGCAAGCAGGTAACTAAAACTAACGGCAACATTGTCGAGCTTAGGTCAATACACAAGTCTGCATGTGTGCGTAGATGAACGTATGTGTGTGTATAGTCTTCTTTAGGCTGCACGAAACTCCAGCAGTTCGACTATCTCCCTCAGTGTTTGCGAGCTTTAATGAAAAGGGGAGTTGGAATTCCGGTCAAATATTGACCGGAGACTGGTATGTTTGTATATACTACATATACAAGCCTATAAATTTACTAGATATTTTTAGGTATTATATCTATCTTTTGCTGGATATTTATTACCAGTAATTTCCTCCTTTCAAATTTCACATTTTCATATACTACATACATACCCTGTAGGGAAACGCACCTGTAAAAAATTAGTTCAGGTCTAGCGCTCTTATTTTTTTATCTAGTTTACTAGTACGCTTTTATACTCTTCCAAGAGGAGATGGTGAGTTCACCAACTAATCGCTACAAATTTGGCAAAATCTCTTTGTCCTTGTGTCATAGTATTGTCATAGATTTGTCTGACCAATTCCAGCTTTCCCGCAAGGTATATATAACTTAGTGATAAACTACACAAATAGTATTTACTAGCATTGCTTCTCTTTGATGATTTTGTTGTTGTTTTAATGCTTGTCTTTTGCGTTTGCCTCAATTAAATTCATCAAAGAGTTATTTGCTTGAGTGAAATTATTTTAATCATGGCAATGACAAACGAAATGTCACTAAGCATATTAATTTCACAGTTTGGCTAAAATAAATTTTTTATAAGAACTGGAAATTTCGATGACACCAGACATGAGGATATAAATATATCAAGAATTTGTGGCTGAGAAATAAACCGTTATCGTTTATTTTTATTTAATCATTGTGTGAAAATAGACATCAAGTATCATATCGCACCAAAAATGCTTTTGTAAAATCGTAAAAATAATATCCAAGAGTCCATTGCACCTTTGTTACTGTTTCCTGGATGATTCAGATTTATTTTCACTGTATTTCAGATTAGCTAAGTAGAAGTAAATAAATTTAGGTCTCCCTTCAATTAGATATAGACCAAGAAATATCCAAGTGAATCTTGTGGAACACTTTACACCTTGCTGATGAAACTTAATAAGGTTAGAGTCTGGGTTATTTTTATTTTAGTGTGCAACGATTGATTATCAGAACCTTAAAGAGTCTATATACAAAATCTATTTTATCATATGCTTCTTGGCAAAGTGGGATGCGGTAACAACCTGCGCCGTTGAGTGGGTGAGTTATGTCTTCGAGTTGAGGTCAAAGCAACATCTGATATGTGCAAAATATTCTTCAATATTAAACGTTTATTGGCACCACCTGTGGGTATTTCCGTCAAGAAAGAACCTTCTTTTAAAGCTCAAGGAACCCATCTCATAGAAATTTTGCAACAAATGCCTTGGAAAGGAGTATTTTTGGGCTCAAAGCTTCCAAACAATGGATTCAGTGCGGCCAAACACATGAAATTTTCCACAATTCTTTTTCAGTGTTGCCAGTCTGTTTGAACAGCTGGTGTACTGTGTTTGACTCGCTGCGTTCTAGCGCCTGGCGAATCTCATCGAATTCCACATAATTCCTATCCTATCAATATCATACTCGTATACCAATTGAGTTATATCGAACAGTAGCTCATCATTTCCCCATTGTTGCTGTATTAATTACATTTGATTTTATTTTGCATGCTTCAACGCATTTAAACTCGATCGCAATTCAATTAAGAATTTCTCACAATTTATTCAACATAAACTTCCTATTAATTTTAGCAATTGACCAACTCGGTCAGGCCATGACATTACCACATGAGCATATAAACGTGCTGCAAGTGAACCACACAAACCGCAACAACATGCCTGCACACACACACACACACGCACACCGGCAACCGCACGAACCACCCCAAGCTCCAATACGAATGCAATTAATCTCCACACACATGTGTACGTGTGTATGTGTGTATGTGTGTAATCAAATCTGCAGCACTGCCACCCCGGAAGGCTGGAAATAATTGATGCTGGCAGCTGATAAATTAACCCTTTCCGCCCACCCACTGACCGGGCGTGCATTATTGCACTATCTCAGGACCACCTGCCGTGCCGTGCACTAGAATAAATTCGTTCGTTGTTGTTGCTGTTGACGTTATTCCAACACCCACTAGTGAAAGGCTTAATTTATGCAAATATACAAATTGTTTGTGCGACTCGAAGTCAACTGTGAATTTCTTATGACAACTTAAGCTGCAACAAAACGGATCAGAAGGCAAGTCGGCAATAGTTGAGGAGTTGAGGAGTTGAGACGAAGCCTTTGAAGCGTATGAATTCATGCATGCTTATAGTGAATATGCTGATGTGTTCATATATACAGTTAAATAAACGTGTATGTGGCGTGTGGCAAAGTCAAAAGTGTCAATTTGATTCCGTTGAATGCAACCGATATTCCCGGGTAAACGCTACGTGTCTCCAATTACCCATAGCTTGGAGCGTTTACGTGCCCATTTTCACATAATCCTTTTATATTCACTAAATCCTTGCATTCCCACATTTGTCTGTTGTTACTAATTAAGCATTTTATACACGTGCCCCTGCTGCTCCCAGTTAGCAATTGACAGAAAAAGAAGAAACGAAAGCACGCCGCAATGACACAGGTGCCATAGTAGCAACCAAATTTCACAACAACAACTTTAGTGGCATTAATATTTCACTTTTAGCAAAACAAAACCGGATAGGTCGAGTTAAGTTATTGTTCAAAGTTTGGCTCTCGTATAAAAATAAAACCCCTCAGCACTTTACTTCGTACTCATTTCAACAATCTGGTTTTTATTCCAAAGCAATTTAACTTCCTCAGGCAATAAAAATTATTTTAGACTCTTTAAAGTGTCATATACCGAGATTCTCTCAAAATTGAGTTATGCTGTTATTTCTTGCTGGCACAGATTTGAAAATTAGAGCTGTCTACACTTTTCATGCGCCTTTGGTAATCTAATAACCATGTCACCATAGCAAGGCACTTCTCATAAATTTTAAAACATACTCTGCCCCTGCATACAGATATACACACACACACACATCCGTAGTTAACGTATATCCCGCATATAATTTATACGGCATGTGCACGTGACTCACATGCCGATTTCACTCCCAAGTTGCCACGCTCAGAAATTGTCTGTCGTCATGCTTGGGTGTTAGAAATTAGCTTGAAATTTTCGGAATTCAAAATGCAGCCCAAAAATGACGGCCAAATAAATTTGAAGTTGCGCGACCCTCAACTGCCTCGCTACTTGAGTGGTGCTCTGTAGCTGGGAGCATTTACTTTTGTTTTAATCTCTTCACAACTCCACTTCTCAGTTGTCATTTGTGCTTTCGCAATGTGCTTCCTTGTTTCGCCTCACCCTAATTTCCATTTCATTTTAATTTCGAGTATTTTCCCTTAATTTTTGCTCAATTTGCTTTTTGATCGAGCAATTCGTTGTCATCACAGGCCACTTAGTTGCGCTCGGCATTGTATAATGCTAATTGTGCTTATATTTTTAGATAGCGATACGAAGATGTTATGTCAGTTTTCCTAAATGCTTCGGTTTTTTTGCTTCTTTTCTCTGTGTTTTGGTAATCTAATTTAAATTTAGTATTAATTAACTGTTTTGCTAAACGCTAATTTAAAGCATTCTACAACTAAACTAGTCGTTGTTATCAGTTCATCTATATTGATCAACTCTGATTAAAACAAATTAAAAAGGAGTGAGTTTGGGTGGAACCAAACATTAAATACAACCAAACCGTAAGAACTATAGAGTGACATATTTCGAATAGATGTGAAAAAATGTCGCCTCAAACATCGGTATTCATTATTAGGGGAAGTTTTGATCCAATTACGCCACTTTTTGTACCTAATTATTGTATGTTAAGTATAGTATGCTTACCTGGCTTCATAGATTCCTCACAGATATAAATTCGGACCCTTTTCGGTTAGCCAAGATATGTCACATTTTTATCGACAATAATATGTACGTCCAATTGAAGGACTAAAAATAATTTTATTCTCGAACCGCTTAATCTTACCTTAATTACTGGATCCTATCTGCAAAGCTACGTTAAGACCAATATCGCATCATACATCCGCTTTGTTTGGAAGTGATATTATTGCGAAGAGATTTTGTGCATATGTCTCATATGTGCTAAGTCGACCCATAAATACAAATTTGGTAATAATTCGGCAACGTTGTTTTGTAATTTCCAACTTCTGGACTTTGGGGAACGTGGAAGCACTTACAAGTATGTATATACATATATATTGCACTAGATTTTTAACCAATTACTTATTTGCTTATAGTGATTAATTCACAACAACAACTTCCTCTACTCATTATTTCCACACTCTTTCGTCAACACCGCTATTTGCTTAATGCAATCAGCGAGTTGCCACTTGCCACCAGCGAAAGCTTGCAAATTCACACTTGGCCTCGCCAGACACCTCACGCGATTTTGAAATGCACACACACCCACACACACACACTCATACTCATATGTATAAAAATAAAGAAAGTGTGCATTGCATATATGTACCGTATGTAAGCATTCAGAACGCATTTGTTCGCACACAACTCCTGATGTATATGGAAGCAACCGGAATGTGCAAATGCTTGCCTGATTGAAATTTATTAAGTCCGTAATATTTTTGTTTATGTTTGGATTATAGGATATTGCCCTTTTGACTTTACGCTGATGCCACACAGAGTTGGCGGTGCCTCTTTGGTGAATTTAGTTTGATGGGATTATGAAATAAAAACCAAACGGGAATTTTTACACTTCGAATTTGTGCAACAAATTCTAAAAAAAAAAATTAATTAGGTTAATTATCTCTTTAATAAATTTTTTTAAACAAATTTAATTGAATTAATTTTTTTGTTGAGTAAATAATAATTTAATCAATTAATTAAATCAATTTAATTATATAGTTTTTTTATAATATAGCAAATTTAATTAAATTAGTTATTATATTAAGTAAAATGAACTAATTGAGTCAGTTAATTGATTAAATTTGATGAATTAATTAACTTTTTATTAAATTTAGTTCTTCATTACACTTAATGAACACAATGAACTAATTTATTTAATGCTAAATTATTTTTGTAAAACAAATTTAAATAAAAATATTTAAATCACTTAATTGAATATATTTAATTAACTATATTTTTTATCACCTTTAGTGCTTCATTAAAGTTAATTTACGAAATCAATTAACTTTAAATTACTCTTTTATAATTATTTTAATTTATTCAATTAATGATTTAGATTTAAATTATATCATTTTCTATTGAATTTATTTCTTCATAAAACTTAATATATTCCACATTAAGTGAACTGTTTCAGCAATTCACTTAATGACTGCCACCAAATAAACTTTTAAATTTCTACCCGTCGGATGCCATTAAATTATACACTCATATATATGTTGCATGTATGTATATATGCTGGGTGCACAGCAATGTACGAAAAAAGCTCCACGACAGACATTCACAGATGGTCTCACTTCCTACCCAAAGGGTGAGCCGATCGCAACAAATCACTTGATGCAGCAGGCAAAGCAATACAAGTGCAACATGAGCAACCCGGCTGCTGTGGCAGCATCAATGGCAAACAGCTGCCAAGAGGAAATACTCGAAAGAGACAGATATGAAGCAGCAGCTCACTTGAGATTCAAGGAAACTCAATGAATACATGGTCACACGTATGTACATATGTATGTATATGCATACGTATGGGTATGTACATAAGTAACGACAACACTGCATACAAGTCAAATGAAAAATTGCTGCCTTGTTGATGCTGCGACAAACCGAATTGTCTCCAATTGCAGGCGGCTCCTTGCATTCGCCACACATTAACCCTCGACTGCCCCTTCTCTGTCCTCCCCAAGTGGTGTCTTGCTGATTGTCTTCGCTTCCCATTCATCTTGGATTCTTATTCACACATATGTGCACACAAAGCCCACTCGGGTAGGGGGATGGTGAAGTTGATTGTCATAAATGTGACAAATGCAGCATGTAGCATGCAACATTTTCGGGATTGTTGTTGAAAGTTAATGAAATTGATTAGTTTGATATGTTAAAACGAAGGGGGGAACGCAAACAATGTAATTTAGTTGCACCAGCACCAAAGCACACATTAGCTCATTATATAGCCATATAAGAACACACATATACATAATGCCTGCAATACGAAGTAAGCTAATGACTGCTGTCTCTGGGCTTTGCTTGCAACAAATTTAATGATTGAGCAATGAGTGGGGTTGAGAGGGCTAATAAACACCTTAAGGCAGCTGGAAAATAAGGCAATTAAATGATACGAGTTGCGCAGCCTTGTGTGTCTAACTACATGTGTATGTATGTATGTAGGTGCATGCCTTTCAGACAAGTCAATTCTGCCGAAAGTCTGATTAGTTCATACCGACTTGTTTTTGTTTGTTAAAATGTAAACAAAAACAACGGAAAAACAGCTTTGAAACTTCTCATCGCTTGTGCGCAAAGGAAATTTGTTGGAGCAACACACAGCTGCGATAAATTGCTGAAGCTAAACTCCTCAGCGGTGTGGGTGCACTGTTTAGTTTCAACTAACAATAATACAATTGTTGTTTTTGTTGTTTTTGTTGGTTGGTCTATTTATTATCTTTAATTTTTAGCTTTCCAGAACATGTAAACACATACTATACCGAGTCATGAGTGATTTGTACTAATTTTTTCATAAATAAAAAAATACTTTTTGGTACCTGATAGTTATTGTCTCAAAAGCCAAAAGCTGTTCCAATATATAAATGTTAGTTGTTATTTTTATAAAAAAAATATTGAGTCTCCTTACCACCATTTTTAATGCAATTGTCTAAATTTGACAGTTAGTTCGATTTGGACTTTTAGTTTATCTCGACATTATCTTCTTCTATTTATATACGCTTAATTATTTTATGCTTGTATTTTATCAACATTATTTGTTTTTTGTAGAAATTATTTGGTTGGGTCATGGTTCATATTTTATTCTTATAATTTATTAGTATTGCCATTCAAATGTCAATTTCCATAATAATTTTTTTTTTACAATTTCGTTCGAATTCCATTATAGAACAATATTTTAGATATTTGCTTTCTCTTATAGAAGAAATTTAAATTTTACTTTTCGATAAATTTTTCGATCATAGATCATTTGCAACTAGATAATACTGTGTTTAATAAAATAGTGGGGAATTATCTGTTTCAGAAAAGAACATGACTAAATTTCCGATAAAAAATATTTATCCGCTAAATTACAATATAACACAAACAATTTTCGATAACTATTTATCGATAAATATTGTAACTTTTGCCGAATATTAATAACTATGAAATGTGTAATATTTTGCTTGTAAAAACAATTCAAGAGAGTAACTAATAAAAACAATCTATGAAATATTGGTCAATTGTAAGGCAAGAATACCTTGCCGTTCGACGAATGCGAAAACCGGAATTCCGGAAATCCCTCAATTTGGCTAATGACTAAATGGGCGATTTTACTAACAGAAAAAATATCGATTAATAGTAAAAGTGTATTAAATAAAAGACAATTATAATTTTTAGAGAGGGCAATTATAGAGAGGGCATGTCAAATTTCGAAAAAAATTATAGTCTTTGAGTTGTTTGTAAATATTTCGATGTGGAAAGAAAATTGTTCCAAAAATTAATATCAAATGAATAGAATCCGGAAAAATTTATTTATGAGAGAATCTTATAAATAAATCTTCAAGTTTCTATAAGTAAAACCTTTCTGCTTTAATCAAATTTAACGTATATATAAGAAAATGAAAATTAGTTATTTGGTCTTAGTTATAAGATCTAAAATTCGATTAATATTTATTAATTTATCACCATCAACCGTTATTGCTTCTTCCAATAAATGTGCATATAATTTTTTTTAATTCAGCTACCTCGATTTTTTTTGATAATTGTTTTTCCAATAAAAATTTTAAATTGTACAACTCACAACCCATATACGGTGCTCAAATCTGTATAATTGTTTCAACCCTAAACCTTTTGGAGCATTGTTCTCCCTCTCACAACCGTATTTCTTGTCGTCTTTTTACTTACTTTATCTCTTTTTATCTCTGTTCATTTAACTCTAGTGTTTGTCAAATTGTTTATTAACTTTTTCCTTTTATTCATTTAATTCATCCACTTTATATTGTTTTACCATTTTTGCTATGATTTCTCTCCTGCCTTCGCTTGTTATTCGAACCCAACAACAATTGAAGCCACATATGTATGTACTCATGTGCATGCAGACCTCGTTAAAATGTATCTATTTTTGGCAACAGCATGAATTTCATTCAGTTTTTTCCCTTTTAATTTATCCATTTACTTTTGGTTTTGTTAGTATTTGCTCTGCTGCTGTTTCCTTTGTTTTTGTATTTGTTGGCATTAAGAGTTTCGTGACTTGTGCTTCTGTGCGCTATTTGGTCGATTTTTACTATTTTTTTCTTAATAAAATTTATGTTCAGGCTTTTAATTTGTTTATTTTCAAATTTCTATGTATTTGTACTGGAAACAGTTTATAATTACTTTGTTATTGCATCTGGCACATTTAGTGGGTCAAATACCACAGGCATCTGGCTGATATATATTATATGTATGTATAAAGCATTATAAGCACTGATTCATGGTTTTGGAGCAGTCTGCTCTGGAAACATTTTCTTTTAAGCCAATTATTAAGGCAAAAAAAATCGTTTATTATTCTTAAAGATCCTTACATAATACCTATAATGTATTAATAATGTGAAATGTACACAATTTCTATCAAGAATTTTGAATTAAAATTTCTTGCGTTACATTTTCTTAAGATGTGGCAAACCGTTTTATTGCAAAATATTAAAAAAAAAGTATCAACAAGTGTTTTCCGATTATTTCACAATTTCGGAGAAGATTGATTGAATTTAATATTTAAAAATTGAAACATATATAAACATACTTATAAGAAGCAAAAAAAAATATTTGAAACAAAATTTTACCCACTACTTTCACTGCCCTTCGCTCTTCCCTCTTTTCTTCTAAATTTTGCTCTGATTTTACTCAACAATTCTCAATTTACTGCAATCTTAAGCTGCACTCTATCATATATTTACATACATACTGCTTTCAATATAAAACCAGCTTAAATGTCTGCTGATAATGCAAATTACTTCCCTTTTAAGGGACTTACATAGTTGAGTTATAATTCAATTTGACCTTGATCTTGCTTTTTGCCTTCGTCTAGCATTTGATGTGCATATATATGTTTGTGTAGAACCAGTGAGGTTCGAATGTCAAAGCAAAGTGCAAGCAAGCAGCGGTAAAATCAATTAAATTAGCCCAGCCACAGCATCCTTGGCTGTGGAGCGCCAAAATCATCAGCATCAGCAACAGTATAATCATCGTCATCAGTATTCATCGTCAGCGACGCCCTTTGAAGTCCGCCATCATATCACTGTAAGTACTGATGTGTCGGCAGCCGGAAATCGCAACAACCACATCCACATATGCGTAAAAGCTATGGAAATGAGACCTTGCAGGAAATAAAATAAATAATTGGGACAAAGTGAATCGAAATTTCGAAAATGGTTTTATAATTTCTTTCTTTCTGTAATATTCTGTAATAATTGCGGATCAATTATGTGGTGGTTTCAAAGTCCACAATTTTAATGGCAAAGTAAAAGCACTTTAGTAGCATTGAAATTCATATAAGATAAATTAAGCTCAGAAATGAATATTTGGGAGTCTTCACAGTGAAAGTACCACAAGTTTTGTCGTGGAATCGGATATTATTTCTTTTCCTCAAAACACAAATTCACTTATTTTCATGGTTCAAAGTTTTCGAAATACACTCATTTAAATTGCTGATAAATTTAGAGTGTGTCAAGTGCATGAATATCCATAAGCTGTGTAATGGTTTCGAATCGTGACAAATGTCTTTTCTAATAACAGTCGTACCTCGAAAGGCAATTTCTAAGCTCCAATATCAATAACAATTCTGTCATGAAAAGGCTTCAAAAATCCGTCAGTTGTCCGGAGCACCTTGGGAACTAGTAGGACTCAGGAGAATATCGAGCAGGAAACAGAATATAATGTTTTTTCTAATTTTTTATTTTTAATGTATACTAAATATCTATCCAGTTTACTTTTGAAAAAAAGAGGTCAAATACATTTATAATCAGTTCGACTTTTCTCTACAGGGAACGCATTATTACAGAATCTCTCTCGTGTTCGCGCGGTTGTGCACTTCTGACCAGACGTCGTTATTTACAGCTAACCACTCACAGAAGGAACCACACAGTGACAGTGCTAAAATTATAACAACAACAAAACGAATATTTGCAAAAAAATGAAAGTTATAGTGCAGAGGCAAGCGCAACAAGAGCAACAAGAGCAACAAGAGAGCCGAGACGAGCCACAAAGGCAGATGCTTCAATATTTTGCCCTTAAACTTGTGCCACGTTCACTTGCCGCCGTCTGGCTGCCGTCTGCGGCTTATCGATTGCCACTTTGCTCTCGCTCGCCCTTGCTCTACAACTTTTTTCATTTCAATATTTTCGTAATTTTTTTTTTTGCTTTTATTATATTTCATTTATTTATGTATCCCAAGTGCACTATTATCCTTTCGAGGTGCAATGAGTCGTAGCTGAAAATTGCAAGTTAAAATAAAATTTCTTGTAAGGTTGCGAAAATGCTCATAGTGAAACGATTACATGCACAATCGTATTTGTAACACACGAAGGAGAAGAAGAGAATGAAGAAGAAAAAACTACAACTACAACAAGCTTGCGACAATTTACAAAAATAGCAACAAGCAACTGTACTGTTACGCGCCGGTAGTGTCTCGTGTGTGTGTCTGTCGGTTGCAGATGTTTTCTGCAGCATTGCAATTTATTGCTTCCGGTACAAAAATAACAAACGGTTTTGTTGATTTTTTCTTAGCGCTCGCCAACATACTTATAGGTATATTGCTGAGAGGATTTCAGAGAGGATAAACTGAGTTGAAATAGAGTGTTTTCATTTGTTATGTGTAAACAAATCCTTACATATATATATTCAGAAACTTTTCAGAATCTTAAAATTAACAATGGACTTTTTTTTATTAAAAATAAATTTTTCGAGGAGAAAAAACAATCAACGCGCTTGACCCAAAAGGGAATTGATGGTGTTGAACTTTTTATGATGTAACATGACATGCGATGCTCATAACGAGAGTTAAGAAAAGTTTATCGATCGGAAAGGATTAACGCTTTGTGTGCTCCATGTCAACTATGAGTACCCTCTTGTTTTGAGCTATTGAATTTTCTCTGACCAAAAACATAAAGGGAATCTCAGAAGAGCATGCTTGGGCTTATATTTCTTAGAATGATTGTTAAAACATGTCACATAGTTTGAGTTGACTTTTTAGTTAGTACAGAGATGTATTAGTTTTCAATAGGCTTCCAAAACTAGATGATACGTGTACCTTACATCTCGCAAGTGGAGATTACAAGCTTAACTGTTCTGTCTTTATAAAATAAAGAACTTCAAAAAGATTTTCGGTGAAAGGTTCTAATTTTGAAATCACACGGGTGAATAGCTTTGAGTTGTAATCCCCTGAAATAACTTATTAAATATATGCTATAAAACTAATGAAAAGTTAATCTAGCATCAAATCAAGTTTTGAAACCTACGCGCTTAAAAGTAGGCAACTGCAGAGTGCTAAAAAGTAGAAAAGAACGAAAGAAGGTTAATTTTATTCTTAAATCTTATACAACTCTTAGCAGACAATCCCCACTGGTCATTTCTGATAGGAAAAAGCTTCTTAGCGAATTAAATGGCCGTTTGGAGAAAGTTTAAATATTTTAACATTCTCACTTTGGAACTTGACACAACATCTGGGTAAGCGGGGAACGACTATTATATTTATATATAATATATTGAAGATATATAATGTTTTAGAATTGTTGAAGCCATCAAAATCTCCACAAAAGACATTCACAAAGCTCTTCAAAACAGCAGCCAAAAGTTGCGTTCTCCAAAATCTCTCCCCAGATAAATATACATTTCACATATCACCCCCTCGGTGCGTCAATACTCAATCATTTAATTTGTTAAATTCGAATTTCCTTCAATCTTCAATTTAAATAAAAACATTGTATTTGCTTTAATCTACTTTGGGTGAAATTGGAAGAAAGGCTGTCAAGTTTTGTTCGAAAACCACCCCCTCGTAAATAACAGAGTAGTATTTTATTATAGGATGCTAGAAATCGGAAAAATAAAAGTATGATTATGAGCTTACCTTTGTATGTGTGTTATATGTGTTATATATATGTATGTGTATGCTCTCTGACCCTTAGTCACCCTCATTTATTGGCCATTTGTGCCAAGCGGCACGTTGCGTTAAGTGTTAAATAAATTTTCTTACAGACTTTTATTGGAGTTCTAGGAAAGCGGCCACCAGTGCTTTCGCATGGATTTTTGCAGAAATTACAAAAATAAAGTTTTTGGAGTGTTGTAACTTACAACGCAGAAACTTCGAGCACTGAAAGTTTGATTTAACGAGTTTTTGTGGATTTCGTGCCATACTTTCTTAGCATTTACTGTGCCAACCTTTTAACATGCAACATATGTTGCAAGTATGTACAGCACACATATGCCAGCTTAGCAAAGAACGGAAGTGTGGAAGTGTCAAGTTTGTTATTTCGCAAACTCTGCTCCTCCTATTTACCTATTTTTTGCCTAAATTGCATTCGGAGCATCTGTGCTGTCTGTAGTGGTGTACCTTCGCACTTGATGCCACGCTTGGTTTGTGCCACATTCATACATTTAATTTCGTTTTCTTGTTCTTAGGAAATGTCCTTCTTCGATCTCTTAACTGTGTGGAGTCCCAGTGCACTGGTTAACGGCATGTTGTCATATGTGGCAGGAGGAAAAAAACTACTACTCGCTACTGTGAGTGATTGTCCGTTTCTTGATTGTTTTTGTCGCCTGTAGCGCGGAGATTTCCTATTTCTAATATTTCTTTTTGTTGTTTTTTTTTTGTTTTTGACACGTTTCGTTTATTTGCACTTTTTGCACTCAAAAGCGCGCTTGCAACGTGTGGCCACTATTCAGCCATTATCAGCTCTATTTCACACACTTCCAGTGCATTCGATTGATTTACGCACTTTTTGTCAGACGCTTTCAATGCTCTTGCTTAGTGCCGTTAGTGCCGTGTACAGTGCTCTTTTTATTGTTTCCCAATCATCCGAGTATAGCGTATTAATTTTTTTTTATTGCTTTTTAACATATTGGACATTCGCCCAGTAAGCGCATTTTTGTCGCACGTGACATCCGTGCGGTTATCAGTTATCGCATGCGTTCGTAAAATGACATTAAAATGTGTCACAGGAACACAGAGTGAGGGTGTCAATGTAATTTCGAGAATTCAGTAAATATATATATTATTCTCATATGAGAGAAGGTAGGTAAATGGGTCAAAAGAAATTCGATAAAACAGGGGTTGCTGCCGAAATTTATTGATAAATAGTCTGACTTACTTATTTTCATGTTTTCCTTTTCGCAAAACCAAGCTCCTTTTTGGAGAAAAAAGCAAGAAAACGGGGAATTTGCAGGCAAATAATTTTCGAAAATAATATTTTCGTTGTTATAGTTCTTTGAAGAAAACATGAAATGTTAGCTGACTAGTAGTTTACGAAAAAATTAAAAAAAAAGTATCCCCAAAGATCTTATAGATGATTGAATATTTGCAATAGAGTAAAGAATGCCTCTGAAATGGATTTGTATTTATCAAAATTTTCTAATTCTTCTTCTATTCATAAACTCTCTTTGGTAAGTGATAAGCCAGATGAGAATTGTTATATCCGAAATGTAAAGTAAAGAAAAATTTAATATGGTCCATTAAATTTAGTTTCATGTTCCTCCTAGCAGAAAATCCCTTTGAAATGTAAATTTATCAATGTGTTTTCATTAAATTGGACCCGAAACCGCATAAAATATTTCTTTATGTTAAAAAGACACAAGGTTCGTTGCGAAAATGCTTAAAATCACTGGTTTGAGAAAACGACTGAATTTCAACTTAAAAATAGTCCAGACTTTCCGAAACACTCCAGTATAAAAAAACGGCCCAGTGTAATGGATTAGCGGTCATTTGTGCATTCGATTCTTTAGTGAGGTAAGCATGTGTTTCATTTATGAAAACCGCAGCAAAGGATTGAGCCAAAAAGGTCTAAAACATTTAACAAAAATCTCGAAGAATGTTTTACTATTTTAGTTTTAAAAACATATTTTGACTAGCAAAAAGATGAAATTGAAGAGAAAATATTTTTTTTATTTCAATTGTTAGACTTTTGAGAACTAAGATATTAATTACAATAAATTTTTCACGAAAAATCCACGCCTGGAACAAAGGACAGAGCACTTTAATTTCTTTGCCTGAATTCTCCCTCTCCCCGAGACCAATTCACATAATTACATAATTCACTGGAAAATGTCTTGCCAAATGATTTGTAATTGAATCATCCCATCTAACGTTTCGGTGTGCTTCTCAAAACATTTCACACCCACCTAAGCAAGTCGCAGAAAGAAGAATATGCAACCCCCGTCCATTTCGAATTACTCTCTCTTGGGAAGAATGGGAAATCCAAAAATGTGTCAAAATAAGAAGTCTTCATTTGCAGACATTGTCCTGGCATTGTTAAAAAGCTGAAAATACCAGAATCCACCAAAAGTTAGCACAACAACAATTCTAATCTGAGAAATGGAAAGTAACTGCGGCGGTAACAAACAAAAACACAGAAACAAATCAACAATAAAAGACATTGCCTGCCAGCCAGCACACATTACATTACACACAGAACATCACAGAGAAATGCAGTGCTCGACAGTTTTGGGGTGCTAAATTGACATAAAACAAAAGTCTTATTAGTGCCAAGCCTCACCCTCCCCCGTTTATGATTATAATTGCCGCATTTCTTGTTTCGTGCATTATGTTTTCGTTCATTCTCTTTCCATCGACGCTTATGAATTTAACCCTCAATGATTGGACTGGTGAGAAGCGCTCGCTACCGCACAGCAATAAAATAGCAAAATAAAATCATATGTCATCGCCGAAGCTACTAGCCACCAGCGGACGCTAGACTCGTAACTCAAGCCACCACCACTCTTAGTAACCTCGTCGAGAGCATCGCAGATCAGCGTAGCGGCAGCACGACCGAATTGTGATGGCGACAATTTAAATCAGTCTCATAATTCTCAATTGGGACACTTCCATAGTTGATTTTTATATACTAGCTGTGTATGTTATCTTATGGTTGTTGTTTTCGGTGTTATATTATTTTTTTTATATGCAAACATGCAATGAATTGAAATGGGTAAAGGTTATGAGGGGACCATGTGCTTTGTTGTTCTCTGGTTATTCTCATTTGCGCGGGTAGGGTACAGTTGATGACCTTGCTCTGTGAATTTTTTGAATTTTTTTGAATCTATATTTATGTGTGTGGTAATTTTTTTACCTTTTGAGCGTTGTTCCAAAATGTAACCATGAGGTGCAATTGAAGTAAACATTTGTTATTGCTTTTTATTGAGAATTGTTTGTAATCTTATCCGGTATCTTGGGTGTGGTGTAAAGGTGATTCGCACCTTAATTAAAAAATGAATATAAGTAAAATTGTTTAATTGCATCTCAGCATACAAAATTGGAGTTCAAAAAACAGTTTTTTTAAATTTTTCAAATTCTACCATTAAGCCGCGCACAATTGAATCAAATTTCCTTACAAAATAAACTAAACTGATTTCTTTAATTATTATATTACTTTGTGATAAGTTACATAAGCTTAAACAATTTAGCGTTAGAAACGTCTAAAATTGTGCAGCTAATAGCATGAATAATATTTAATTTTACTTAACTGTTAAGAGTTTACAGTTTTCATATTAACAACTATTTACACATTAAATGATTAGGGTGGTAACCCTGCCTCAAGTTATCTATCTTTCAAGTCAAGACTTTTAAAATATAAGGTTTTGCACAACTTTTCATTAGAAGTTTAGAATTTCTTTATTTTTAAAGTATTTTTTAATCAGGTGGCAACGTCATAAAAGAAAAAAATAAGTATAAATACAACTTTAACATAAGATAATGGCGGTTTTACCAAAATGGCATTCCTTCTACCATTCGGCAATACATGCTCCTCAACTTTTAATCAAAATCTATTGACATTTGACATCAATTGACCCGATTTACCCGATTTTAGTATTTACCCGATTTTCACCATTTTAAGAACATGGACACACTGTTATCAGAAAGAGACACTCTCTAAATTTCAAAGAAATAACTCACGCATTGACCGTTATATATGGTATAAACTACTGGAAGGTTGAAAATCCGTGTATTAGGTATATGGGGGCTAGGGCTAGTATTAACCCGATTTTCACCATTTTTTATACCAGAGTACGCTATTATCATGGAAAGATAATCCTCCATTTTCATTACAGTATCTTACAGATTTCTCGACATTTTCGATAAAGTCAGGTAGAGGCACTGCGATCCTAATATTGGGTATCTGGTGGCTTGAAAGGTTGTAATCCGATTTCGTCTATTTTTACGCTGAGATGGCATATGTTGAGAGCACTATTTGTACAAAGTTTGATTTTCATGTCTTAATTGCTGCTCGATTTATCTGCTGTAAAGTGAAAGGATCAGATGAAATTTGAAATCGTGTTATATGAGAAGTAGGCGTGGTTTTCATTCGATTTCGATTTTCACAGCGTGACGTAAGAATGCAAATATAGTGTTACATACCAAATTTTGTTGAAATCTGTTAAGGGGTTCTTGAGATATGGGATTTCTCGTCAAAGTGGGCGGTGCCACGCCCATAAGCAAAACTTTAGACGGATTCCTATACAACCCCTCCGTGTCATGATTTCTGCAAGATTTTATGTTTCTAACTTATTTGTTCAGCGAGTTAACGCACTTTTAGTAGTTTTCAACATAACTTTTGTATGGGAGGTGGGCGTGGTTATTATCCGATTTCACTCATTTTCTCAGTACATGAGGAAATGCTCGAAAAACCTACTCGGAGCAAGTTTGGTTGATATAGCTTAAATGGTTTCCGAGACATATATATTAAACCTTTTGAGAGGCGGAGCCATGCCCAATTTAACAGAAATTTGTACCCACAGATGCCCCACCCTACTGGGATCCTCTATACCAAATAACACGTTTCTATCTTAATTGTCTTTGTTATAGCACATTTTCTGTTTTCGATTAAGGGCATTTTGTGGGCGTGGCAGGTGTCCAATCACACACATCTGCAATACCAACCGTCTTACAGTGACAAAGAATACATGTGACAAGTCTCATCAAAATATCTTAATTTTTACTCAAGTTATCGCTTGCACGGACGGACGGACGGACGGACAGACAGTCACTCGGATTTCAACTCGCCTTTTCATCCTGATCATTTATATATATATAAATATATATATATATGTCTATATCTAACTCGTCTTCTAGGTCTTACAAACAACCGTTAGGTGAACAAAACTAATATACTCTGTAGCAACATGTTGCGAGAGTATAATAATACCAAATACTTATTACCAAATTTTTATGTTTATACTGCTTAAATATTTGATGAGTACTTCTGAGCCGTTTATGAGCTTCTATAAAGTGTGTAAACGAACTCATTTTAACGAAGTATATAGATCTGCATGTATATATTTCTTTGTAAGCGTGATTGAGTACCATGAAATTTATTGGACTGCTTTTCGTTAAGCTAAAACGTAAATACGGAAGATAATTCCCTGCGCTGAATTCATAAAAAAAGTTTCGTATATTTATGTACATTTGTAGCGTATTTAGATGAGATCCACATGTTCCGAAAGACTTCAATCAGAAAATATTTTTTTTATTTATGTTGTGAAGGAAATATAATTAATTTGACATACTTCACATTCGAACTTAATCAATTAAGAAATGGTCTGAGCTAAGACGCAAAGGGTAAAATTGCTAATTGCCTAAATGAATGGACCTCTGAGACTCCCAAAAGTCGTTGGATGGCTAATTTGCTTAATTTCTCCATATTTTGCCAGTTTTAAATTTGAAATGTTGACCGATTTAAAACAGGGTATGATAAATTATTATTCATCCAATTTTTTTATGACCGTTCGTCCGTTTATTCCTTCTACCTTCACATTTTATTAGGGAAATGGTGACTATTTAAAACATTTTAATTTTTGCTAAAGTCTTGTAGAATGCGAAAAGTCTGCTAGTCTGCTAGATGCGGTACTAGCAGGTATCTTGTTACAGTCACTTTTGAGCCCAAGGAGCGACAGACCCAGCTTTTATATTGACAATGAGTTGTCTTTCATATCTTTTGTTCAGTGATCACAAAGATATGTCAATATTTTCTGTGAGATGGCGATATGAAATCAGGAAACTTTGAAAAAACTGTCACAAGAGAACTCTGCTGCCACTGTTATTAGTCCCTAATCCCATATTTTTTATTAAATAGAAAAATGCTCGAAAAAACCTTTTGCCAATGTGATATGCTTAGAAATTATTCTAAAAAGCATTTTAAGGAATAGAGAACTTATGTCATGTCATGCGGTCCGGTATGCGCACAATTATAAAGTCCCCAAAGTTCTGATAGACTTAGGTTGTGAGAACTTGTGACATTGGTCAAACCCTCTTAATTAAACATCTTTTCGATGTTATTTGTAAAGTTTTAGAAAAGCTCGTAAGCTTATCCAAAGTTAAATATTTGGAGTTCTAGAGCAGTGAATTACTCTCTACGTTTCAGTAGCTTTGGCAACCCTATAACCAATTTCTTGGATTTGAAAGGGCTTAAACACATTTTCATGTATATTTTGTAACCGGAAACGGGTTAGATATAATTAATTAATACGTTTTATGTAGCCTAGAGAGGTTTTCCGAACACATTTTTACATCTGAGTGATAATCCTTGTGTTAATAAAGCCCGTACGCCACATTAAACTACATTCGGGTATTTTAACGCAGAAAAATACTTAGAAATGGGGAAAACATAAGTTTCTGTCATCTACACAACTGAAAACATTATACACCCGTATCAGATATGTATACCAGCACCACATAATATCCCCCAATACATCAGTAATTGTCAGCCTTTCTTGCCATACTAAAATTTTCTAACATCCAAATAATTATGCAACCATTCTATTAGCATTGTTTCACTAGTCAACCGTTTTTAACGGTAAAGCGTTTTACATTTAAGTTTTAAACGTTCCCTAAAGCGTAATGACGTGTGCCAGCAAACTCCTGAACTGCGCCGGTAACCCTCCCAACACATTTCACGAAGTTCCACAATGCGAAATCGAGCTTTTGCGTGTGTATATCCTTATTGTAATAGAATTGTTTGGGATTTGCGACGCCTCCGCTGCATCCGCATTAAACTCATTATAACACTCAGTGGGCGATCCAACACACACACACGCACACACATAGGTAGTTAGAAACGCCCCCGACTCCACCTAGTCGCAAGCATACCTGACTGCAGGCGGCATTTTTCGAGAGCTTTACTGACGCACTGATGAGTCTGTGGGTGCCACATGCGACAATCGCTTCAAAAGTGGTCGCCACTAAAAATAATTTAACGCCAATGCAGTATTCAAGTGACAATGAAAGCAATAAAAACGCCAGCAGTCATAACAATAATGCAAAAATAAAGATAATTGACAGCAAGCGTTGGCGGCATGAAGCGCTGTGGCAGACAAACTGAAATGCTTATGACACAAGCGGCGAATTGACAAGTGCATTGGCAGCGACTCCACTCAGCCCGTTCAATAGCCGAAAAATGCAATGAAGCCGGAAACAAAGCAGACGTTCAACTTGCACAACAACAAACACAGCGTGAGTGCGCTGTAGGAGCTAAGCCTAGCAACAAAAACCAACAATTGCGATCGACTGGCGAAGTTTGGGCAACAAAAAGCCGCCTTCGTGTGCACGCATTCCATTGAGTGCATCGCTTTGCATGTGTGCATTCGAACAAATTGCCACAAAAGCAGCAATGCCGTCAACGCATTTGCGTGCAACTTCAATTGCTGCAATGTGAACTGTGTTGTGTGCGCAAACATGCTTGCCTGGCATGCAAAGGACGTCGAACAATGTTAGGGTTAAGGTTGCAAAAATGCTGTTGCATCAACTTTACCACGGTCGAGTCAAGCACTCGCGTCCCTTACTGCATAGCGCTGCAGCTGCAACACACAGCAATTTTCGGTTGCATAACGACTAACGGACACGGGCATTCCTTGTAGGGCATTTCGTTTACAAATTTTATGAGTAAAAATAATAAAAAAAATTTGCTCATCATGAACTAATGAATAATGAATAGAATTTTTTAATATCTTTAAGGAGTTCAAAAAGGTTTTCTCACAGAATTAATTTTTCTATAACTATGATAAATCTCAGCGTCTATTCGTGCATTGAAAAAGCTACTCATACATTTTGTATAGGTATCTCAATTTGACAAAAATTTTTTTAATATTCTTTGGAGCATTCTTGTTGTTGTAGTGGTATAAAACATTCCTCAAATAATTTTGTGTATTTCCTTCTAGTTCACAGCCCTTAGCCGGGTATAAATCCGGTTTCGTTCAGGTTACGTAGACCCGGCTGCAATAGGAACTGTGGAATACGTGCTTATAATTGCCTTAATTCAGTCAATTGTCAATTCTCTGCACTAACACGTATAAGGAAAGTAGGAAAATAAGGAAAGCAGCCACCTACCACACATATATATATAAATACTTTTTTTTGTTATATATCATCAAATTAGAAGACAAAATAAAAACACATTTTTGGAATAAATAATTAACTGAATAGAAAAGAAGCGGTTGGAATTATTAAACATACTTCGTATTTAGCAGTTCTTTACAAAGGTGGCAACTCTGAAGAAAAATTTTAATCGTTCGTTGAAATGTGTTCATTAGGTTCATACAAATATTGTATATAACTAATATATAGTATGTAAAACACGAAAAAGTATTTTAAGATAAGTGGCAACCACATAATAAAAAAATGTGAATTAATGTTGTTAAAAATAACCCAAGTGCACAATTTTACTTGCTATTTTGAAAAATAAAAAAATCACAATTGAAGAAAATCATTTCGAAACAGCTTTAAACGTACATATATCCCTGGAATTGCCCCATAAGCCAATCTTTATGCACAAAATCGCCTATGTATCTGCTAAATATTTTATCATAAGCATACTTATGCACATGCACTACCCCATATGTACTGTATCTGCATTTGAGGGCATACCTACACTCGAAAATATCCAACATTCAACATACGTTGCAAGAACGATGTGGCAATTAAGCTCGCTAGCAACAAACGCCACCCTCCACACCCACTTCACAATTGCTCAAAGCACACACACTCACACGCAGTATATATATATGTGTGTGTGTGTGTATACCAATTTGTTGTTTTTGTTGTTCAAACTCCCTTTTTGTGCTTTGTTTGTTTGTTTATGCATTTGTTGTTGTATGCAAACGTTGTTGTCGCTCGTTTGCCAAGTGACTAATGTTTGCTGTCGCCATTCTTTGCCACTCATTTGCTGGCGTTTCTGTTGCCATTTCTGATTGTTGTACGTTCGTTGTTTGTTGGTTTGTTTGTTTATAGCTTGAAGCCGCCACAACAAGCGGCGCAATCCCCAGGCTTTTGAAGGCGTGCCACCCACCGCCCGCACACCCGCACCCGCGCGCATTACAACAAAATTCCTAGACAAATGCAAATGCTATTTGTTGTTTCCTGCTTTTATTGTAAATGCTGCAAATGACATTGCCATTGCTGTTGCTACTCCACTAGATGCCGTTGTTGTTGTCATTATTGTTATATTAGTATAATGTCGGCGTATAGACTTTGGCATTTCTCTCTGATTGTTTTGGTGCTGTGAATGGACTTTTGAGCACTTTTTAGTTGACTTATCATTTTCATATTTGCCTATTACACACACACCCATATATATATATATATGTTTTTATTTATAAATTTATGTGTGTATATGAAATGCATATATGTACATTTTCCAACACTCATTTATATTTGCACGAAATTTCTCACCCAAACCGAGTGTTCAATCTCTATTGACTTCATGCTGTTTTGTTTTTGTAGTTGTTGTTGTCAAAGGTGAAGTTTACCTTTTAAGAGTTATGAATTCTAAATGCCGATTCGTCTGTCAACACTTGCCCTTGAAGTGCCAAACACTACACACACACACACACACACACACATACACATACCGCAGACACTACTCGAAATATTATTTATTTATGGGTGTTTCTGCTAATTGCCAAAGCAGTGCTCCTTGCCACCAGGAGCATTCAAAGAGTTTATCTCGAACTTGAAATTGTGAAAAGTGGAAATTGTTTTGAAAGTTATTATTTTTGTGAAATTCATGTTTCAAACGCAGTGTTCTGTATTTTTATATTTTATTCATAAAAATTGGTTTTGGAATTGATTCCCATACCCCTTAAAAATTTTTGGTACTTTCAGGGGTATTTTTATTTGAATCAGATCATGAAATACGTTTTCCAGCATAGCTTTTCAGATATTTCTTATATTTTTGCAATTTCTAGAATTCGCTTTTAAAAAATGTATGCCATTTTAAAAGTCTGAAACTTAGTTCGGAGTGCATAATAAGGGTTCTTAAGTTACCATGTTCCCCAAAAATCTGTAAACGCAATATTTTGTCCAACTTTTTAAGAACTCTTAAGAACTTAAAAGTGAACTATTGTTTATTATCGGGTCTTTTTTTAGCTTGATAAGACGAACTTTGTACGGTCCAACAAAGGAACGTCTGATTGAGACCAATTAATATGACAATTGGCATTTTTCTTTTTTATTTTGGTTTACATCTCGATTCGAGTATTTTCTATATGTTTGGATATTAGTTTTAGTTCTTATTTATATGTAATGCATTTCTTTAATAATTTATTGAAAATATTGAATTTAAATGGTTTACAAGTGGGGACAACCAATTTATCCCATTATGATAGTATGACATAAAGGCCAGTAGAGTAATGTATGGTTTTGAAATTAGTAATTTAGACAAGCAGAGCAGGCTGGTAAGCCCTCTAAAGGATTCAATGTGATTTAAAAAAGATTCTTCGAACACATTCTAACCTTACTTTATACATTTTTAATGGGTATTAGCTTTGGAATATCATAGAAGTGTGGATCCCTTTTTGATTGTCGCACTAAAGAACCGACATTGGTGTGAGCTTTCACCCCTCATTGAAACTCACCAAAGGCAAATATTTGTTGAATATTACTTTCAATTGTCACATCATTAGTTAATTTCATTTAGACAAATTGCGCAACAAAACTCAACGTATTTAATGGTAAGCCGATATATTATATTTAGATATAAAAAGCTTGACCACAAAAAAAAGTATGTGTAATTAATATTGATATAGTATTTAACATTCAACTTCTTTTTTAATTCCCCAAATTTTATTTAGTAGTACCGCAAATGTTTTTACTAGACATTTTTTTTTTTTGTTGCAAGTTTTTGAGGTTTTGTTGGCAAAACGTTTGCCTTGATTATAATTTATCAGTTGTGAAGCATAGTTAATTTGCTTTACCTAAATTTGCATATTTATATTGTCATAAATTAGTGATTAAACATGTTTTTTATAGTAAAATAAAAAAACAAATTGTTTCGTATTCAAGGCCAAATGTAAGTTCAATACATTTATAATGCAACCGAAATCAATTTCATTAATTAAGTCGCAATTCAATAAAAAAGAGTAATATTTGAATGATTCAAGCGAATTATCACAATAATTCATGGCTACTTATGTACACATGTGTATGTACATGTGTGTGTGTGCACAAGTTCTACACGCAAATATTGTTTTTATACGATATGCCTTGAAAATATAATGACAAAATTTGCTTAGTAATTTTGCGAATTTACATTCTAAAATACGTAATTAAACCTCATTTTATTTATTATAATAATTTGTTTAGCGTTTATTTTGTCTGGTTAGATTTTTTCCGGTGGCGGCAATATTTCACAAATTTCACCAATTTTCTCATAAAAACGCTCCGAAAAACTCAACGCAAATAAAGCACTTAAACAATGTAATTGGAACGTTTGTTTGCCTTACTTGCTTACACACAAGCATACAAATATGCGTGTAAGCATGTCAGCTTACGTAACTTAAGCAGGTTATGAAAAATGTATACTGGCCGAATTGCATGTGTGTCAATAAGGGTTAATTGGAAGAAGGGTTAACTGTAGTCAATGCAAAGTCATTAGTGCGTCCGCAAACTACCCCAACAAAAAAGCGCACAAGTGACAATATAATACATATGTACATGTGCAATACTATAGTTATATAACTGCACATAAATCACACAAACACCGGACGCTCTGTGTTGTTGTTGTTGGCCCGCGCGCTAAGTGCATTGCTGCATACGGCATTAACCCTTAATTAAACCAATGCACTGGAATCTTTAAATCTTCAGCATTTGTTTGTTTATAAACTTTGTAATTGTTGCTTTTAAATGTATTATTTAAACGAAAAATTTAACGAAAGCACACACACACATACACATATATGTGCATGCAAACTGCAGTTAAAACTTAAATGTGCGTATGTGTGTGTGTGTGTGTGTGTGTGCGCATGTCTATACAAAAGGTGTTGAAATGTCAAGTGATTTTAATCATTCGCCAAGCAAATCGCTTATTTTTGTAAAGAATCGTGTTGCATGCAGCCAACGCGCACAAACACACAAAAGCACGCACATGCATGCAAAGTAGCTGTAATCACCCTTTCTTTGCGTCTGCAATGCCACAGAAGCGCGTAAATGTGCCGCAATCAACTGTTTTGCATACAAGCATACACGCACATATATACAAATGCATACAAGCATACACAGACGTATGCATTTTGTAATAATTAAATTTTTCGCTTGCTGCGGTCGCTCTAAAGCCGATCAAGAGAAGAGCGAAGAGCGAAGAGCGAAGAGCAGGCTTGCCACCAGTCGCCGGCTTTGGTCAGCATGCCGCGCTGGACCCTTGCAACATTTAAGTTGCTGGTGATTTTTCGTGTCGGTAAATGCATTTGTATGCATTACATAAGTATGAATAAGTCTGTGTGGATGTGCGGACACTGGGCTGCTTATTTTATGCAACCACTTCCTTTTTGGCTATCCACACCGGAACAAATGCCACTCAAAGTGAGCTCGTTCTGCACGTTGCCACAGCGTCTGTTGCGATCAAATTTAAAAATAAAATACTTCGGGATCCCGGGGAGTAGATTACTTGAACTTCATTTCTTTTTGAGCTCTACTCTTGCACGCTTTGCAAAGACAGTTAGAATATAAACATTATCGGATTATAGCTACAATTTCTAGTATAAATTCTTCTCTGATGCTTCCTAGCATCCTAGCATAACAGATTATTTGTAAATGAAGTTCCCTCACCATTATCCATACTTGCTTTAAATATAAGTCAAGTCAGGGCTTTTACGAATTTTAATTTTAACTTAATTTTAGTGCCATTTAGCGGATTTCAGATTCACAGAAACACTTTTAAGACTTCTAAAAAAGTAACTGGAGAATTTTAACGAAATTATTTAAAAGATATCCATCCTTAAACTGATAGACCGAAATTTAAGTGTTCTAGACTTTTCGATTTAGCAATACGGAAATTTCGGGATGTGCACTGAGGGTGGATGTACGAAGCTTATATATGTGATTGCCTGCGGAAACATTTTCTTAGAAGTATATCAAGAAGAAGAGTGAGACGTTTAGCATTAGCAAAAATTAAAAGCGCGTATATAATTTAGTCTAAGATTAGGAGCACAGTGCTAGTTTTGGTATTCGCTTTCGACACGTGCTGAACTGTGTGATCTTCGGCCACTATTTACCCAGCCTAAGGCCTTCCTTTGAAGCTAACACTGTTTTATTACACTTTAACTTTTAGGAGCATATTCTCCAGTAATAGTATGAAAGCTCGTATAATTATTGAGAATATTTCCAATAAGGAATGTGTTGGTGCCCCACTAGGTAGTTTCCCTAGTGGCTTTCAAAACTACACACCTCCTTGTATGTACCAATTGTATTACATCTGAACCCACTGCATCCTCTGAAGGCTGCAGGATAAATTTAATTTTTGTTGGCAATGAGCTCAGTGACGTTTTTCATGAATGCACAATGGCAGCTTAAACTTGGTCTGATCAACATGTCTGCCCACATTTACATATTTTCGGCATACGCACATACACACATACATCCATGGATGTGACAGTGCACTGTCGAACAGTTAATTGAGTTATGCCAACATTGTTCCGACGCCATTGAAAATTTGCATGCAACAAAGTAAAACGCCTGCGGCCGCATCCACTCATTCAAGCTCGACCAGGTAGTGGATGAATTGCTTGTATACACACACACATACACACATATGTACGCTCATCTGTGTATAAAGTGCTGGTACGTAAATTTGGTGAAATTAATATTTCATTGATTCCATTTTCATGAATTATTTATTTGAGAAATTAAATATTATAACGGTAAATACCACAATTGAATTTTTTTTATGGATTATTGAGTATGAATTCATTAAATTATAAACTATAAAGCTATAATTATATAAATTATAAGCTATAATTATTAGTTATATGATTGAAAACAAACCACATCTTTACAAAATACAAAGTTGAAGACATTTTTGAGCGGGAATTTTTTTGATATTGATTAATTAATTAATTTTTATTTTTTTTTTGAATATGAAGATAATTTAGATTACTGATCACAAATTTTGTAAATGGTTCATATGAATTCGTTATAAGATTTCCGAAACCTCCCATATAATTTAGAAATTTATTATTCCAGGCGTAAGAAGCACAGCTTGCGAAATTGATCTCGAGGCTCTTTCAGGTTTACAAAGTAATCAGTAATCGAATACTGAAAATCTAATCGCCTAATCTAACAGCCTAGAAAAATCTGTTAGAAATCAAACAGTCGAATCACAAATTATACATATAAAAATAATGATATTATATAAAAATAAATTTAGTAACCAGTCACAACGGAGCTCTTCTAAAAAAAATCTCCATATCTCCATACCAACTTAATTGAATTCAGCTAAATCCTTTGAAGCCATAAGGATATGCCAAGGATTTCACAAATACATATGTAAATTGGCTTAGGGTAGCCAACCGCGACGGATAAAAGCAAATGGCAACGCGTTTGGGGGAAAATTGATATTAAATTATTATCGAAAGTGGAAATTAAAAAAGATTTTATCATTTTCCGTTTCGCATCTGAAGTGAACTGCCAAACTTTACCGCCTTTTCACACACAGACACAGGAATGTACTCGACTTAAAAGTTTCGCAGCCGCAGACATCAACAGGGGTACACTTTAAGAAGGAGCGCTACGCGTCTCGAACGTTCATTGAACCAAAATGATTAATTGCATTTTCATAAGCCAACTCGATAGAGCTGACACCGAGACCGACACCGCCGCCGTTATGAAAACTGCAGACGACTGCACGGGAAGAGCGGCAAGAAATTCGTGTGTACACATTTCCTTCTCTTCCGCCAAATTGTCGGCGGCGTAGGGTGGTTCAAACACAAGGCGGAAAGTTTACTGCAGCGAAAAGCCGGAGGCAAACTCGAAAATTCGCAGAGATTGTGGTATTTCTTTTCGGAGGGTTGCTTTTCTGGCTGGAAAAGTCTCAACGGTGAAGAAAGTCGGACAAGTGGGGCGCACTCCAGCGCGCTACGTGTGTGAACGAAAGGTTAAACCGAGCTTTTGTTGCCTTCGTTTAAGATGATAAATTAAATTGTTTGCCTGCGTTTGATGACTGGGCGACACGCACAGCCAAGGAGCCCACTGACACCATGGCGATACCACAAACTGCTTGGCGTCGAAGCACTGCAGCCCGTTAAAGAATCGACACTGCAGCGCGTACACGCTTCGAAATGCGTAGCCGAAGCATTGGGAGCGTCACGTTGGGGATGACATGGATATCCATTTTTATAAAAATTTAAGCGCTTAAATATGTATATATTTAGCTTCCTGTTATTGGCGTCTGCATAAACAATCAGAAGGAGGCTTTGAAATGGATACCAACGCATTATACAAAAGGGATGTGAAGACAGCTCAAGGTAGCCATAAATATTCATGTTGCAAGCAGCGCGCTGCATGCCACCACTTCATTTGACTTAGGTTGGTAAACAAACATTCGGTATTTTGGGGCGCGTCGAAATTACTGTTACTACTTAGTACTGCTTATTGTTATATCGTCACGCTGTCCTGATTAGTTTCAGCTTTATAAACTAAATATAACCGGCGTTAATGAATACTTAAGTTTTGTATACCCGAATATGTGGTTAACGAGCTTTTGCTGCGCAGAGTTTTCGTTATAACGGTAAATACGGATAGTTTGTTTATTTTACAAGTAACCACACATGGTATACCCACATTTACCACCCCCTCCCCCTCCTTTAAAGAAGACGTGCGCGCTTTCATACAGTCGGTTCGGATGTTTCTTAATGCTCGCAATGAAGTGCCGAGTCGAGCTGTCAAAAATCGTTTTGCGGCAAACTTTCACTTACATTCATACGCGTATGTACCGTTTGTGCGATTTCATGCGACTCATCTTCGTCGCGTATGTTTTCTTAAACACACTCGCTCGCATCCATTATTATATCTGTGTTATATCTGTTTATTTTGTCTTGTTGCGATTTTATCGCTTTGCTTTGACAGCTGTCATTCGGCGGTGTGTTTGTGTAATGTAATGTTTCTTCCACTCCACTCCACTCCGCTCAGTGATTGTGATTAATGATTTGCTGCACACACTGTCTAAGCTGTTGTTATACAGTATTAGGAATATCAAGCGTGTAGTTGGAAAAATATTTTTATAGGCTTTGAGAAGATTGAACTCGCTATCTGATTGAAAGTTTTTGCTTTTCGCCATATTAGTTTTGTCGACGCATTCAGTTAGATTCACAGGTCCACTTACCTAGCTAATTAAAAACTAAAGAAAATAGTAGTTTTTATTATTTTCCGAAGCACATGGTAGCGCTGAGAACATAAAGCTTTACGATTTGTTTTTGAGTCACAAAATGTTTCCGAGCTATGCGTAAGTAGACCTTAATGTGGTTTCTGAGGAACTGTAATTAACAAATTAAGAAACGAGTTATAAAGTAAGAATACCAGCCGAAAATTACTAAAAAATTTTAATCTAACTTTGGAAGAGGTTGGCCACCTAGAAAAAGTAAATTTGAAAATGTTGCGAAATATGCATAAAAATCATGAAGAGATTTAGAAAGATCAAATGTATTCGAAAAGTCTTCAATAAAGACATATATTTTCATAGGGTTGCCACTTATCGAATAAAGTAAAACTTAACATATTTTAAAATGATTACAAAATATGAGGCATTTAATAAAGCTTCATAGAAAGGAGGATTTAATACTTTTCTAATTGACTAGTCTATTCTATTAATTATATTGTGAATTTCAAAATTGCTCCATTATTATTTTTTATTCACTTCGGAATATAATTAAGTTTAGACAATCCCTCATATCGTCGTTCATAAAGCCTAGAAATGTTTTTAGGCAAAACGATTAGTAGCATAAGGTCATTGAAGAGTTTCTCTACGGTTCTCATTTCGGTTCTCGTTGATCTACATCGTTGTTTGTCCGCACCGGAACCTTAGCAGCTGATTCCTCTCTATGCCTATAAAAGAGAAGGTAGAAAACAATTTCTTCTCACTTTAAGATAGTTAGAGTTTGTTTTAACTTAATAGTTTGGACTGGAAAACTTCATGAAAGTGTTGCCATACACGCAAAATTATCTCAATTTATGATAAAAAATAAAATTAATACAATTTGGAATGGAATTAACTTTTCATTCAGAAATTATTTAAAATAAAAATTTTCGCTTATCAAATTTCTTTTATTTTTTTTTAGTAATCATAAGCAAAACAGTTCAATGTTTCAACTCCTTTAACTTTTTTTTACGCTAACTCCTCTTTGCTTGCCAAACAAAAGCAGTAACAGTAACTTTATATGCAAACAAGTTTAACGAACGGTACAAAGTTTGTGGTGAGCAAAAATAATCAAAATAAAGAGTCACTTTGTAAACTTTGTTAAACCAATGGTTAGACCAAGCTATGTGTTATACTCTGACGAGGATAAGTACAAAATTGAAGTAGAAAGTTTGTGGGCTACCGGTAGATTAATGCAATCAGGATGCAAGTTGCACACAAGCAGGTGGCAAGGCAGTGGATGAAGGCAGCAAATTGTGTTGGTGAAAAGAGAGTAGGGTGTACTCCAGCTAATAGAACTTTCATTTTTCTTTGCATAATTTTGAAATTTAAATATTGAGTTCCAATTTTCAATGCCGCAAATAGCAAATTAGAATCACTGCGCGAACACCGCTTTCTTTCCGGTTGACATTTTCCTTTCACTTGTTTTCAGGCACTCAAAATATTTCTCACCTACATGTACATTTACACCTTCTCGGGTTGTTGTCTTGCAACGCCGGGCCATCAACCGACTTGAATGCCGAACAATTCCCGTGCTGACTGATTTCTGCCTAGTCGCATTGCCCTCTTTTCGCCGGGTTCCTATTGTCCTCTGCTCGCAATTATTCCGCCTCTCGCCTGCGCCGACTCTTACCGGCTCATCCACATACATACCTACAAACAATTGTGTATGTAAATGAAAACATTATCAGCATGCAACACGAAATGTGCAACAAATTCTGTGTGCAGTTTTTTCTTCTTCTATTTTTATGCCGTCAACAATTGTTTTGCTAATTTGCCAACAATAATAAAAACCGGTTCCGTCGTCCAAACAGACTGTCGGCTGTCGCACAGCCTTTTGTTGGCCGACGAACCATTTAATTTATTCATATCTCGGACGCCTTTTTGGATTATGAAGTGGCTCTTCATTGGTGGCGTTGTCGGCGGCCAGGTAATCCATTTGCTGGTTGTTGAGTTGCATTTTCAGAGGTTCATTAACCAGCTGAATTGAGAAGGAGTGAAAGAATTCGGTTGAATATTGAAAATTTGTTTAGCAATTGCAGGAAGTTTAAATTCTAGAACAAATTTTAAACTATATGTTTGTAAATAAATCGTATGTATGTATATATAGACATAATCGAAGTAAATACCGTAACTAACTGTTTTCTGCTTGCATATCTGTTTTGCACTCCACTTAATGACGAACTCTAGCAATAAGAGAAAATAGACTTTTTGCTTAAAGCCTTTTAGTTCTTCCTAAGTACTAAACGGAATTTTGACGGGAAACAGGTCGTCGGGTAGTAAACAGCTGATCAATTTCTGTCAGAAAATCCCGTTAGAACTCTGTTGGACGTATCTTTAAAAATGCATATGTCATTTATATCAAATGTGTTAAATACTCGTACATTACTCAAGCAATAGATCACAGATATCAAAGAAAGCAAAATAGAAAACCTGAGGTACGGCAATTCTCTTTGTCTATATCTTCCTCTAGTTACCAAGTACTGATTATTTTTGTCCTTGTGATTGACTCCAAAATAATATCTCAGTCAATAAAACTCAACTAATTTATACTAAGAATTAGCCAGACCTTGGAGAGTGGTGAATATAATAAACAACTGGTATAAATACAATAGACTGGACTGGTATAATCAAATAGAAAAATAACAGCAAGCGGTTATACCACTTTTATAAGGTTCACATACTCTCTTTCAATACAACCGGATAACTATGTTGCATATAAAAGAAATATGTGTAAATTTTTTTTAGCAAAAGAGGAGAGCTGAAACATAGCGAACAGTGAATGTTATTTTTGAAGCGGAAAGTTTACATTTTTAATTTGTATAAAAAAAAACATGCAACCATGTAGGTATGTATGTATGTAATGGTGCTAAAAAAATATTAAAGAGACAATCCCAAATTAAAGCCAGGTGAGAAATTGCAATACTATGAATAAGATTACTTACAAGACGTTGAATATCCTGACTCATCATATGTACACAACTTCTTTTAGAAGATTAAAAATCACAAGAAAGCATCGACATGGCGAGGCAGTTCAGAGAAATCCAGTCAAGAATGAAGAGATTGTGAGTTTTAATGCGCATTTGTAGAGGAAAGTGATTGCTAGATGTAAATAAAAGAAGTGAATAATAAGGAACGCGCCTTTTGCTATGCAACGTGTCACAAGAAAGTACTCACACACAAACACACACACACATATATAAAAATATTCAAGATGTGCCTCAGCAACCGGAATGCAAAAGCGAAAACAAAAACACACAATCCTCATTTCACAAGAGAAATTCGCAAGCACTTAGCGACGCAGGTAAATCAAATCGTTGTCCTTGAAACAAAGGAATGCATCAGCAAGTCGTGTTCGCTGAGTTCTTCAGTTGCTGCTGTGGCTGCTGAAATAACTTTTCTTCTTTTATTCATATTACTTTTTCCTATAGCACTTGCGAATGGTAAATGAAGTACCTGCCCTTTCGTCCCCGGCAAAACCTGCACGCGGCGCCACTTCTGCCTCAGTGGCACATTCCCAAAGGCATTTGTGGGCGCCCAACGAATCATGCAATGCCATGGCTTGAAATAAAATGAAGAAAGAATAAATAAAGTCAAGCAGCATAAACAAAAGTAACAGTATTTTGCGGCATTGAATTATAACCGTAACCGGTGGCTTACATAGATGGCTGGGCATTACAAATGAATGGCTGGGTGTTAGCAGACGTAAATTTACTGCTATTCCAAGCGAATGTGTGAAGTCAAGGTTACTTGCGGCGAAATGCTGACTCGCTGCAATGAACGGTTGTTCGACGGTCAGTGAAATGAGAAGGCACTACTTTTTCGGATGTGGGCGAGAAGAGAAGCGCTTTAAAACGGATTTACGTTGGGCTTGAATTTAATAAACCCGATTTAAAAGCGAGCATCTTGTGTTCTAAATTTCTTCGATATCTCTTTAATACAATCATTATATCTGGTATATCTGGGCTAAGGGAGATCTGCACTGATGGCATTAACTTTCATCATTGCTCAAGTACACTGCAGAACATGTTTCCACGCAATTTTGTGAAGATAACTCTTCATCGGTATGCAAATATAATGCTGTGAACTAAATTTGGTTGAAAATTTGGTGGTGGGCGGTGGGCGGTGCCATACTCATTGTCCAATTTTTACACCTATTCCGTTGAAGCTTTTAAGCACCATCTTTAGATCTTTAAGAGATTTAATGTTTCTGATGTGTTTCTTCAGCTAGTTAACGCACTTTTAGTAGTTTTCAAGCGTCTGTAGCCTTTGTATGGGAGGTGAGCGTAATTATCATCCGATTTCACTAATATTGCCATTGTGTAAGGAGGCGGCTGAAATACCTATTCTGCGCAAGTTTGATTGATATAGCTACGGTTATTTGATATGTGCAATAAACCTATTGAGAGGCGAGGGGCGCACTCACTTTCAAATAATTTTTCAACCACATATGCCCCTGTCCACTATGATTCTCTGTAAAAAATTACACTTTTGTATTCCAATTTGTTGCTTAGTTATAATTTTTTATAGGTTTTCGATTAACATCATTTGGTGGGCGTGGCAGTAATTCGATTACGCCCATCTCCCATCAAGATGTGTTAATTTTTATTCAAGTTATCGCTTGCACGGGCGGACTGACAGACAATCACTCGGAATTCAACTTCTCTCTATATAATAATTAGTCATGTTTTATGTATTCAAGGAAATAAATTTCGATCCATCTTTGTTTTGCAAATTTTTTATTTTATGGTCCTGCCACCCAATATCAAATACAATTTTGACTGAAATAAATAATAATTTAATATTTTACAATACGGTACAAAGCTTAAATCTTTCCGAAGACTCCAGTTTCAGTAACATTTATAATGGAGTTGCCACTCTTATTAAATACAATACCCGAGGCTAAAAATTATGAAAAGAGAAATAGGTATGAGATGGGCTGTTTTTTGGAAATATTAGTGTACAAAAATTGTGTTATGAAGTTGCCACCTGATTTTAAAGACTTGTTTCCTGTTTTTGATCAGTTGGACACACTTCATGACTATCATTTCATATGATCAATATCATCATATATAGTTTCGCTTGCGTATTTTAACGACTCCTCTGCATATCTCGGATTCAACAACGGAGATATAAAATGATTAAAAGTATCTTTTTCACCAAAATCTATTATATTACTCCTAATTTCATCCGTTTGTAACATATGTTTTGTAAAAAAAATGTATCCCTGTCATAATGTAGCTTTGCAAAACTATTGAAATTTGCATTTGCCACATTTAAGTATATTTGTTCATATACTCAGATTATTTCAGTCCATATTTAGTTTAATTTCCTGCACAATTTTCTTTCTTGTATGTGATTATATAGCAGTCAGGTATACTTAGTTACATTACATTTGCTTATTTATTAATTTTCATTCGTATTTTACTTCCAATTCACTCATTTGCCTGAACTTTAAAGAACCATAAACAAGAAAAGACATATATTTTCTTATACTGCCTTAACGTTGAACTCTCCTCAACCGAATCCGAACTTCCTTCCTCAAAGTTCTTCCATATTTCTTTCCTTCATAAATTTGGTGAATAAAAAGAATCGCATAAAGTTCAATTTCGTAACTACTTGTCAAACGAAGCGTAAAATCCGAATATTTCTTTGTAATACCAAGATTTGCTATATCCCACGTCCGCAGGGAGCGTTTAGAATGAGAAGAAAGCATTTCCTTAGTAAGTACTTGTTTGAGGCTAAGCGGCTGAGACAGTCGGCAGTCAAAACACCTGGGAATCAAATTTCATTGCATCCGCAAACAAAGTCTCTAGTCGCTGTATGCTGTATGTTGGCCAAACGAGGATGATGCGGAGTTGACGGCAGCTGGGAGAATATATTGTATTCTACGCGGCGGGCAAAGCGAGAGCACAGAATGCAGGAAAATTAAATGCCAAAAAGAATTATATACTTATACCCTCCTTCATTCCATATCAAGTGAGCACACAAATGCTGAGTATATACTCATACACTTACATATACATATGTATCAGCGAAGTGAAGCTCAAAGTGAAGGAAAAGTGGTCACAATGAAATGTGAATCCGGGCAAATCAGCAGCAGGAAAAGATTTCTGCATCAATATGGCTTGGTTGTATGTGTGCGTGTGTGTGTGTGTGTGTGTGTGCATATACGGTAAACACTAACATTTCGTGGCATTCAACGATTGTGGCATGTGTTGCATATTTTGCGGCGTAGAAGCATACATGGAGTATAACCCATAAACAAGCCGGGCTTCAATGACAAGAACCGTATACCGTTCGGCAGCGGAAGCAGTTGTTTGCCTGGACTTCGATATTGCGGCAAGCGGAAGAAAAAAAAGTAAGTTGCTTTGACAACGCACACACACACATATACACTTTTGTAGTCGTATATATATATCACAATGCTGCTGCTGAAAATAGCGGTAACAATAACTACGAGTAGCGGCAGGAAAAGACAAATGACAAAATATGTAAAAGCAAAATTAAAAGCGAACGCAACAATGCCAACAACAAAAGCAAAAACAGCGCAAAGTGAAGTAAATACGCAGAGAAAGTCACAAAAGCCCGAAAATGACGGTGGCACAAAAAAGAATTAACAGAGAGCGACTTCACAAACGGCATGACGGCAGTGCTTTGGGACAGTGTTACAACTTGAAGAAAAGCATAATTAATATCATCATGATTTGATAATAAATAGCAAAAATACATGTAATATAAATATAAATATATAATAAATATTTTTATAAATTTCTGCGTAAATGTGCTAATATAAAACTAAAGTGGTTTAATCAACTTAAGCTTAGGTGGGTTTTATGATTTGGATTTTATTTCAATTATATCATAGTTTAAAGCTTTCGACTAAAATGTATAATCTTTGGAATAAAACACATCGATGAGCATCCATTAACTTGAGTCGACTTAACGTATTTCCACAGATTTGTTTCAAGCATTGGGTAACAAACATTTATATTAATGATAGTTTAAATAAAATATGCTTTCTGAAGCTAGGGTTGAACTTTGGCCGATATTCCGTCTTAACAATATTTTATGATTAAAAACATGTTTTTTTTTGTCTACTAATGATAAATTGTCCAAACTGTTTCGGTCCAATCGGTTCGGTCCAATCTATTTCGGAAAATTCGTAATCTCAAAATGTATTTTAGAGCTTTCGCACAAAATTTTCCAGTTTTATACGAAAGTTTTAAAGTTTTTTTGTGAAAGCAATCATTTCTGGTAATAATTATTGTTTTTTTGAGTGAGTTTTTCTAATTTGCGAAAAATAATATTAAAACCACCTTTAATAAGTTTAGTGAATTTGGTAGAAAGCTCTGCAGAAATCCGAAATAACAAACGCATTCAGAAAAAAAGTTCTATTACATATTTTTATGCTTATGGGTCTCCAATTAATTATCGCAAACTATTATCTTCTTTTTCTAATCAGAATGTCCCACTGTAGCGCATCTATGTCAGGACAACAACTGATTTTCTCTTCGAAAATGTGTGGGAGTTAGCAAAAGCGGCATTCGAACCGGTGTTATTATGTATACAAGTACATACCACGACTTATATATATGAGTATGCGTGTAGTTGGTATTTATGTGTATACATATATATCGAGGCACATGCAATTATATATCTGTGCATGTATTTGTTTGTACAAGAAAATCGATAATTTTCGGTAGGTATACGCGCGTCAAGTGCCGCACACGCAAATGTGGCAACATGAACGCACTCACTGTTAGGTACATATGTATGCAGCTAAAAGCAATATATATAACACTAAGATGTGTAGGTGGAATTTTCATTGTTGCCACATTGTTATTGTTTTCATTTGGGGCGGTTATTGGCGAATTTGGCGCAAAAATACCGATGTGTATACTTACCGAGCATATATAAATAGGTGTAAGAGTATGTGAGTGAAGTGATAATGCCGTTATATCTATGTATATGTATATGAAATACTCGAATCGCATTTGAGTCACGAATTGTAGAGACAATATGGGTACATACGCCTAAAGGCATGCTAAAGTTGTCATGATAATGTGTTGTTATTGCTTTTAAAAATTTATGTTTTAATTGAATTTATGAAGAAGTTGGAAAATTAAAAATTAATGTTATTTCATTACTTTTTAAAATACATTATTAAAAAATTTATTTAATCTACAAATACGGAGTGTCAAAATCTTCTCTCTACCTTCTAAATTCACATCTTAAAATCATCTAAATATACCTGTCTCCTTTGCAAATACTCATTAAATATACTTACACATTTAAAGATTGGTAAAATATATAGAACATCGTACATTGCCTCAATTAGTTAGCAACAACAGACACTCACCACACCCGCACTAGTTACGCTCCCTTCTTAAACTCGACAAAACATTTTTAGGGGTGACTTTTCATGCAGCGCCCACTCACTCATTCAGATTGCCGGTGGCTAACACACTAAAAATGAAAAGTTTTCATCATCTCGACTGACCTATTTTCGTCGTCAATCACCTGAGCATGGCGGCAATCACCATTTGCTTTAACATAATTGATACATATGCTTGTGAGAATGAGCATTAAAGAGACACAAAAATTGAAATTGATTAAATTTTGCTTCCTTAATTTTCAAATGCTCTGGCTTGTCGCCCTCCGAGTAATTTTTTTGGGCTTTAGAGCCGACAAGTGGGGAAGGTGGCTCAGATCTATTGTATTCTATGTATGTACAAAAATATATACACGAACATCTAAATCCTTTGGAGACATATGCTTTTATATGTACATATATATATATTGACATTTGCTTTTTGGTTTTTTCTTTTGTTTTCCTTTAGCTTTTGTCACAGTGCCCTCCTTTTTGCTAAATTGACTATGTGATTGATTTGATGTCCGAATTTTCTCACTGTGTAGGGCTAAGAGTGCGACCATATTATGAAATCACTTAGAATTTATCGGGCTCTTTATTTAGATTTAAACATTTTAATGTTCTTTATTAGCTTTTGCGGTAGAATTAATGGAATGATGGTGTTGAAAAACAAGTCTATCCATAGAAATCATTAGTAAAATACGGAACTTATACACGTCATATGTATGTATAGGTACCAGAAATGTAGATTGAGCTGAATCCATAAAAAATAACCGATCTCGATTATATTCTGAATGCTATCACATGTTATGTAAATAATTTGAAAAAGGAATTGCAAAATTTTAAGTAAACTGCCAAAAAAAATATATGTGGGAAGTTGGCATCTTTCGGAGCAGAAAATTTTGATAGAAACTTCTAAAAAGCAAATAATTATAAAACAGCAGTTTGTTAAAACCGAACCTCCCCTAAATTCCGAACCTCTCCTAATAAAAGGCGACTCGCTATCTTGGTGACAGTGGGTAAATCAATGAAATACTATGGAAAGAAAGGATTCTGAAAGTGCTCTGCCTAGCAAATGGAGCAACTTTTCAGCTATTCAACGTATCGCTGTAGCAGAAACCATATTCACAAGAAATATATTATGAATCTAGAAATGCAAGGCTTTATCCGTTAGTATGCACTAAACGGAGTCCAAAAAGTCAATCTAAGAAAATTAAATATCAAAAATTCTTATTTAACAATTTCTTCTATGAACTCACCACCTTTTATTAACTCCTAACTTATTAACTCCTTAACTAACTTTTAAACATTTCGAATAAATTCTTTTCGGTTATAGTTTAACGCTCAACTTTTTGGTCCAAAGGATATTTTGTGTCCTATTTAATGCAATGAAAGTGTTAAGTCGGAGGAAGTCATTATTTCGATACTCTCATGGGTATATTCTGCGAAAAGAATCACCAAAAATGAGTAACCCCTAAGTGATTATGGTTATCACAGATAAAAAAAAAATCTAGTTAGTGATTTACCAAACAAATACAAATTCCTTCTTATGTGTGTTTTTTTTTCTCTTTGCAGGTACATAAATATATTTTTCTGACTTTTATGCAAGATTAATGTGGAAATGCGATATTGACGTAATTGATAAGGTAAGAGTCTCATAACTATAATTTATGAATAGAGGCATCTCCGGCAGTCAAATGAGGGGTTACCAAACTGACAAAATGATGACGAGAACCATAGAAATATATTTTTATAATTCAATTACTTTGTGCTTATGAGAGTGATAATGTAATTAGTGTATGCGAAAAATGATACTTCGCCTATTTCAAGAAGTTCTCACAAAAGCTGGCAACTGATAAAAGTGAATAAAAAAGATCTCAGAGAGCACTGCTAGAATGACGTCACTGTAGAGTTAATTTCACATTTTTCAGTCAAGCAGCATAACTTTGTATCTCCAAATTATAAATAACTTTTGCGTTTTCTGACTGCGAATTTACGAATGGCATACAAGATTTGGGGCAACCGCGAAACATTATGACTTTTTCAAGAGCATTTACTCAAAAGTTCATCAAAATTTTACAACGCCTTACATTATTCATACCAGTGCCTAGGCAATATTCACATTTTTAATAGAAGTAAATCTGGGTCACAATGACTCTAAATTTATTTATATGTTCGTGTGTATGTGAAGTGGAACGCTTCAATAGTCTATTGAAAATTTTATGGCAACCACAAATCGAACAATTGAAATTGAAATGCGTTTGCCGCATTGTTGTCTCTATGCAAATCGGAGCGCACCTATATAAACCGCATATACATACATAGAGATATTTATATATGTATGAAATAGAGTGATGTGGAATGCATTGTATGCAGCGGTTATCGGGTATTGCCTCAGCGTTAGAAACTTATTCCAAACTTTGGGTGGGTGAGAGCTCCATGAACACCCCGGAGCTCTATATACATAGGTGTCGTCGGTAGTTCGCAAGCAATATTGGTTCCTGCTTCGCGGAGCATTGCAGCAACAACACATACACATAGCATTGTTGCCGCCACATAACTATAGGCAAATAGGTGAGCGGTAGTCATTAAAATAACGACAAAAACGTAACGAGTGCAGCAATGACGAGCAGCAGCGTACAACAGCAACAACAACAACAATTAACAATAAAAACAAAAAAAAACGATAAACCTTGATTAATTTGAACTTTTGTTATGCGAAAGCTCGGCGAGCAATAGAAAAAACTGCGCGGGCCCGCCACGAGTTGCACGCGTGTGTAGGAGGAAGCAAAATGCGCTGTGACAGCTATGTGCGGAAGCCCGGCCAATATGCCACCAACTGCCAGTACACTAGTTGCCGAATGCAGCGAAGTGAAAGCGGAGGCAAAAAAAGCAATGGGTGCTTGTTGCATGAGTGGCGGAGTAGTGGCGGAGTAGCGGTGGAGTAGTGCGGGCCCTTGCCGAGTGACAAGTGGCAAGCGGAAAGTGGCTGCACACTCCTTCCTGCCCAGATGCAGCGCCTTAGAGCGAGCACTCCAGCGGTAGACGGCGGTGCACCGGCATGCACCGTTATGTAGTCAGCAGACTGATTGCTTTTATTTGCGAATGAGCGAGTTGGCGCTGGTAGGTGTGTGTGTATGTGTGGGTGCATTTAGTTTGAATGTGTCAAGAAGGAAGTGCTCACACTCAAGTGTTGCAAGTTTGCTACACTTACCACTTACTCGTTGCAAGATTTGCGCGCGCCCGACATAGAAATAAAAATGACTTTATTAAAAAGTGTTAGCACTCAGCCACATACCGTTACGTTTTGTGTGCGCCCACAACCACATGCGAACAACTATGTTCATCAGCTTGCCACTGTGACGCGACTACATTCAACTTGCAGCGTCTGTTGCATTTACAACATTTAATATGCGCATATGTGTGTGTGTGTGTATGTGCACATTCAACAACTGAAACTGTAAATTTGAGTGCAACTGCTGTGGCCCTGCAAATTGGTTATGCAACTGTTGCAAGTGTGAAGCTAGCAAATTGCACAAATCACAAGCAAACTGTGTAAATTAAGGGAAAATCATACTTAATGCGGACTTTCCCACTCCTCTCGCTCCGCTAATGCGCCGCTCGACTGTGACTCCGTGAGCAATCCAGTGTTGGTGTTTTACTTTCTTTGCCGTTACGCCAGAGGAAGTGTCAAGTTGGAGGGTTGAGTGTATGTTGTTGTGCCCAACAGGCTTGGGAGCAAACTATTTATGCAAGTATTACCGTTATAAAGCGAACATGTCGTAATAGAAACACATAGGCGAGTTAAAAAAGTTACGTATCATTGTAATTACGATTTTCTCAACACCAAAAGAGGGAAAACACAGTCTGAAGCGGAAATAAAAGTGGCAAAATACCTAATATATTACCACATTGCCTCTACATATGTATATATATATATATATATATATATGGATATTTCATTTTTAATTACAATTAATACAAATGATAAGATAATGAAAATACAAGCAACTCCTCTCTTCGTCGAATTACTAACAAATTTGCACTCTGTTTACACTCGAAAAGGAAAGTTGTCATAAAAATTTGGCTTTAGCCTCAAATAATAAATATATCTCATTTATTAAGATCCTACTGACAATTATAAAACTTGGTTTTACTATAGTGCTGGATTTTGCAGTGTCGAATAGGGTATGCGTCCTTGCTAAATTGTGTTTGTCTTCCACTATTCGGAATGAAAAGTTTCAAACCTACATTCACAATAGTTTTATGTCAAAATATGGGAAAAAGCAAACTTGAGAAATAGTATAGAATAACCGTGACTAGACGAAACAATAAAGATTTTTACGCAATAAATTTTAATAAAATTTTTTTAATTAATTTTAAAGATTATTGGGTTCAAAGAACTGTCGAATCCTCGCTAAAGTTATGATTTTCCACTGTGAACGTTCCACTTTGAAAGTCAGTAGAATGTTACAATTATAAAATTTCAATGCTTTCGTATTCGATTGAATTCATAAGATCTGACAGATAGTTGAGAATATTCCGAAAGTTCAACTCAGGTTGGAGAAAAATGTCATTTGATCCTAAAATTAGACTCAGAAAAGGGTTCTTGGGTTAAAGCGTTAAAAGGTTCTTTTACTAGGGGTGTTCGCCCAGTATTGATTTTACCTGCGCGATTATAAGGATGAGTACTGATCATAGCTTCGTTTCAATTGAAATACTATTTCAGGTGGAACTTTTTGCAACAACTTGCCCTAATTAATTTTAATTGACATATATATTTTAAATATATGAGGCAACCCTGCTAACATTGTAAAAATTTGTACAGCAATCTGTTTTGAACTAATAATTAAACTCTCGGTTTATAGTAATTAATAATTACCTTGTCGGTTGTATGAGTGCTGCGTTAAATTTTAGCCCTTGCAATGGAAATTAATTTGTATACTCTTTAGTCTAGATTAGCGTATTAAAAGTTCTAGAAATGCAAACAAATTTTTTAATAGGTGGCAACTATAAATTGGGCAAATTCTTAAAAAATGCTGTAAAGCACTTTTATTATTTGACAATGCGCCTAATTGTAGGCAAAAGAGCATCAATAACCCTTTTGTTTTACATTTAGTGCTCTCAGCATGAGTAACCTGCTGTTTTAATAGTATTATATCCATTAAATGTAAATAATGCGTATACTTTCATATATGTACATAAAAAGTTTCCATTAAATTACAAGATTGCCACATATCCACAGAATAGCGTCAAAAAAAGTCATCAAGCACATGATTTGTGTGAAATTGTTCACTTATACAAGCATATAAGTACTTAGACACATACATATTTATGCTCTTAGTTTCATTCATAGAAAATGCAAACAGTACGCCACATTTGCGCCATTTTCCATTTGGGTGTGACGTGTTTTATAAATCGCATCAACTCTGTTGCACATATGAAATGTGGTTTTTTGGAGTCAAGAGGGAATCTTTAAGTTGCAGCAATGCTTTTATCGCAGTCGGTAGTCGATAGACCATTAAAGAGATTTCCTTGATATATCCGCATTCATTCCGTGCGTAGTTGTTGGCGCTCAAACACCCATACATACTTGTGTGGGAATGTGTGTGTTCTCATGCGGTATTTAATTGGATTTGTTTTTGGTTTTGTTTCACTTTTGCTGCAACATAAATGTGTGTGTGTGTGCGCGATTAAAAAGTGTCGGTTAAAAGGCGTTGCATCGTCCAACGCAATCCCACAAATATTTTCGCAGTTATCCTTTTTAATGCACACACACACGCACACACACGCACACACATACTTAAGTGCACGCCCTTCGTTCCCCTTCTGCCACTTGTCATCCACCAGCGTGCAGCAGATTCATTGCAACAACAAGAAAATGGTCAGCAACATGCGGAAGCTGCCACAATTTGTGGTGTTTAAAAGGCGTACTTCCCTTATTTAATGTTGTTGTGTTTGTAGTTGTAGTTGTGCATTCGCACTGTTGCAACTTGTAATGATGCACACATACGCTCGGTAGCAACTGTTGTCGGCACATACTTCCCCAGGCAAGGCGGTGTGTGTTTGCAGTTGAATCTGCTTCATGTGTATGTGTGAGTGTGTTTGTGTGTATATGAGTGTGTGCATGTTGATGCCTTGCAAGCTCACATAAAAGTTGGGTCCTTGCACTTTTGCAACGCCAACAACTTTAGCCTCTGTCATGTTGCCAACTATAACAGCAACAACAACAACAGCTTTATGGTGAGTGAAAGCAGCAGCATCAACAACAACAACAACAACAACAACAATAAACACAAACAACAACAGGAACAGCAATTAGACGAACAGTGAATGCAGCAAATGTGGCAACGTCAACATTCCGTTACACACGACCATCCAATGGAACACATGGCATGTGTGTGTGTGTGTGTGTGTATGTATATATGTCACATATTGATGTGCGCCCAGCGTTATCTCTGTGGGGAAATACTGTATAAAAATCTGAGAATAGTCAGTCATTAATTTATACTGTTATTTTGGGTTTAAGAAAACTTTCCGTACTATAATCAAAAGGAATTTACAAATAACGGTATATGTACATATATGGTAACTTTTATAGATTTAAAATTTTAAAATTCGATTTCGACACATCGAACTAAATTGGGTATCAAGTTTTCAAGATTCATTACAAAGCACCGATATGTAAGCATATGTATTCTTAGACCCAATGGAGCAAATAAGTGTTGCGTTAATTGATGCTGGAGTTGAATTTTTATCAACAATTGTATATATGGTTCCCATATTGTATTAAATTCGATATAGAAATTTGTACAAATACGAGATTTACAAATGTTAGTCTTGCAAACATTTGTTCTACTAGATGGCGCTGGTGTCAATTATTAGCAGAAATGGAATTTATAATATAGTGTTGTCCATATGAGAATTGTACACCTTAAAATCTATTTATTTTATGTATTAGCAGCATGAAAAGTTTTTGTAGTTGATATTTTTGGAAACAAATCGTTGAAATATCATTCGAAGCAGATAAGAGCAAGTTAACATCGAAATCGCCGATTCAATGAAACTGTAGGTTTTGCCTTCGTTTCATCGGCGCATATTTATACTGCAACCTCTGCTTGACATTAATTTTGGTAAAAGTTAGGCCTTTGATACGAGTGTAACAGTGGTGTGCTTCGGACTCAAGGCAGTGACTGAAATGTTTCCAGTCAACGCAAAAGAGATGATCTGATAACTTCGTAATGCTACCACGACGATTTTCGAGTAGTTGTTCTTATAGCACAGGCGAATGAACGCACGAACTTCAGGGAATGATTTAATATTTATGCCATAATGATTTATGGCGCACTTAAATACTTGAAATAATTTCTAAAGAACTTTTTATCCCGTAATTTTCACCAGGCAAACTTTCGGCTTCACAAGAATCTCAATGGAAGTTGTGGTAATTTTAATGGGTCAAAATGGATCGGATGGCACCAGTTGAACCAGAGTAGGCAGGAATCAGTTTAGAAGTCACTTTAGTAGCTTCTTTATTAGAATATTATTTTTTATTGACAATAATTTATTACTTATTAATATAATTACCATTTTTTGTTGTTGGTGGAATTTAAACCAGAAGCTCTTAAATAAAAAAGAATATGTAAAAGTGTTGTGCAAAGACTTAAATTCTCATTAAATTTATTTTTCGTAAAATCGCTAGGCGTGAAAATTTAAACAGAAAAATATATATAATATATTAAAAGACTATCAATTTCGTATCATAACTCATTTACCAAAGCATTTAAACGCCATTATTTACAAAAACTCTCAACGGCAATCGATTACGACATTTATCTGATAAAGAATAACATAATCATCAGCGTCATCATCATGGTTAACAAAATAAAAGTAAAGAACACTTCAACCCGCCACCAAAAATAACTCCCTGAATTCGCACATTTTCACTGAACTTAATGGTTCTTAATTATGGTGTTTTGTATTGTTGTTGTTAACATTTTGTGTCAACAACAGAAGAGCAGTTAAATATATTTATATACACTTATAACAATATTCTGATATATAACGTACCTAAATACATATATAGTATGTATGTATGTGTAAATATAGCACTGGCATCCGTCTTATATCGCTACTGTAATACTTAATACATCTATAGTATGTATGTGTGTATACTGGTATGTAAGTAGTTTTGTAAGTATGTATTAATTTCCATGTATTGTAAGCCTCACCACACAAACGCAACAGTTTTCATTCATACATTTTCAGGGAGGGTCTAACGTACGATGTTTCCTTTGTAATTTTTATGGCATTCTAAGCGAAAGTATCTATTGTACAAACATTCAGAACAACAGCAATGACATTCGTGTGTCTAACACTATACTTTGTTAACTCACATCAAATACAAACACATACATACATGCAAGCTTACACATCGAAGAAGCAGCCGTAAAGGATTTCTTTATCCTTAAGGTTTTCTTGACTGTCAAGCTCACAAGTTCTTGGCAACACCTAATCTTGGGAGAATACATACATACATACATATATATATACTTTCCCATTGTTGTTGTTGTTGCTAAATATATCTAACCTTTTATATCCCAAAGGCCATTCGCCATTATCCCTCATTGTAATTTTATATTTGTCAATTTGTCCGCTTCCGATGTGCGTTTGTATGTGTTTGTGTCAGTGTGTGCGCTTACATGTTGCCGGACTTCATTCAGAAGTGTTCATGTACACTTGTGTGTATGTGCATTTGTTATTTCCACAGCTTGTTTATCTCTACTGTTGTACGCCAACTGATTGCTGACCCTTTTCCCCAAAATATTGCGTTATAATTGGAAAAATAAGAATTTGTCAATAACAGTGATATTCTTTCATGGAATGAAATCGGTTTCTGCTTTTTTTCCTGCACACATACATTTACACTCGTGTGTTTATTGTTTAAGTGCGGGTCACTAGGAGAGGAATTTGCCGCTGGGGTATTTCACATCTACCTTGGAGGCTGCGCCAACAAGCTTAAATATTTACCGTTAGGTTATGTCGCTTCAATGCTTCTGAAAAAAAATCGAAATGATTGTAAAATATTTAGACAACTTGAAGCTTTTTAAAAGTTAGCTCAGTAATATCGCGTAAAATTTGGAACAGGTCCTGAAAAATAGAAATAGATGAGAAATAAATAATTCTTAATTACTCGAAAGAATATCAGAACCTTCTTTTATCTAATGAGTGTCCGCCAAAATGCAGTTTGAAAGAAACTCACCACAGTTCAATACTTTAGTTAGTATTGTATTTGGCATGGTGAATTTCGGATAAAGCTATTGGCACCGACTGCGATGTAGTGATAAGCGTTGCGCGCTATTTTTTCACAGGATCTGGGTTCAATCACAATGTCTAGCTAACATATGGAAATTTTCCTGGAGGCAGTCCCTCTTCGGCACATTTACTGGTGTCCCTCTCCTTTATGCGATAATGCTCTTTTGTTCGACAAAAACAAAGCTTTAGCAACATTGAGTTCATTCAGGTTATTTTCGCTCCCAAAGCGCGAATAGGCTCAAATAAACATAACCTAGAAAAGCTTCTTTTCTTCAAGGTTGCTTCAATGTTTAAGCAAGTCGTTTCCGGATCTCCGGTTCTTAGTCCAAATTGGTGTAATTAATAAGGTTGTAATTGCATAAAATCGGACTAGTGATTGCATAATTATGAGTGTTAGACTATGACTGCTATTATGGTAGACAACGTAATCCGTGTGTCCATAGGTCTAAAACGCTAAATGTAGGGAAGCAAGATGAATTGGCATTAAATTGCAACTATTTCATTTTCTTACTATATATTGAAGCCGAACGCGTGGTTGCATCTTTAATTCATGAGCTCCCACACAAACAAAACAGATTTCTATTTCCAAAACTGATGAAGTTAAAAATTTCGCCAACTGTTTCAAATCTTCAAAACAGAACACTTGCATTAAATGCGCAACGAAGACAATAGCTAACGTCGTAAACGTTTCTTAAGCAGCTGCTGCAGCAGCTCAAAAGCAGCCGTTGGAATTCCATAACTATTATATATACAGGCAACTAAAAAACTTGTAAACAGCGCAGCAACTCGTCCAAGTGCTTCACACACAATTGAAATTCTTGAAAGTTCTTTTTTTGCCATTTCCCAGCGCCCAATGCATATTTTTCCCATCGTCGGTTACATGAATGGCTGGTCCGTTGGTCGGTCGGTCGGTCTGTCGGTTGGTTGGTTACTAACCACATTTTGTTTGGCAACAATTGCTGCAACAATGCATTTGTGCCGTCGGCGGCACCATCGCGCACAATAACGCAGCAGCCGCAACAACAACAGTGCAATTATGCGGTTTCCATCAACTTTACAAGACTATTTGTATTTTTTTGCGCTTCCCTTCCAGCTGCGCTACGTTGATTTTTCTACACCATTAAATCTGCACCGTTGTCTGCTTGTTGCAACTGCCAAATGCCGGCTGTTGGCTGTTGGCTGTTGGCTGCCGACTGTTGTTTGTTCGCGTCTGTCTCTGCTTCTGCTGCTGATTTCAATGTACTTAACCAATTTTCTATTAGCGCTTCTGTCTGCTACGTTTTTTAGGCATCGCGCGCCGCTTTACGGACCAAATTTTGTGGGCGCTTGACAGCTCGTGGTGGCCAAAATGCGGTGGCTGCCAAAGCAACCGAAGCAGCGGCAGAAAATGCGCCAAAATTTGCCTTTTTGCCGTTGTATAGTTTTGGGCGTGGCGGCTTATATTACATGTGTGTAATTAATTTTGGTTGAGTGGGTGATTTCATTTTGGCGTTTGTAATTTGTTGGAAAAGTGAGTTGAATGTGCTGACGATTAGTGTGCATTTCTTTCAATGTTTATCCATCATAATGCGACTAAAAATAAAAATAAATTGGCACTAGAGAAACTGAGCGCCATAAATTAACAAAAAGTGTATAATTTAAAGAGAGAGAACTCTTATTCTCTGTTGAAGTTCTCCATTGCGTTCAATTTTTCCTCCAAGCCAAAAATAATAGAAATAGAGATTGCGACAGTTTCATCTAACTTTCGCTACCTTTTTGGTATGCATTTGACAGAAAAAAATATTGCTTCCTGACGTCAGAAATGAAAGAAAACGAAATTTTTAGAAATTTGCAAAAAGAACTGCATAATTAAGAGATAAAAGCAATTCAAAAGCTATTTTGGAGTCTTCCTATTTGAACATTAGAGATATTGTGTGCCGCTAAGTGCTTCTAAATTCATTTTAGCAACATCAGGGCTAACCTGAAATATTTAACGAGAAGAAGAATTTTTGTTGGACTGACTATATAAAAGACTAAGAAAGCGAGACTTCGTTCAGCAATTTATTATAGAGAGCAAAAAAAAATTCTAACAAGCAAAGGCAGCAAACTTATTTTATTTGCATAGGGTTGCCACTATAGTAGAAATTAAAAATGGTTAATTGTGTAATTACAAAAGGTGTGATGGATGATGGGCTGTGGTGGATTGAAAAGATATAAAATTCAATCCCAATCCACCCTCAATTTCGTTGTTAAAGTCGTAAACCCTAGTGCAAAATGTGTAGTACCTTTATGAAAAACATCAAGCAACTGGAGGTATGATTCAAAATATAAGTGTACAGTGACTAGATCTGACAAAAAATACTTATACTTTCAAACAAAAGTATCATTATATGTCAGAGTAGCTACTTTTACCGAAATTAAAAATAAGTGAATACAGATGTAAGTGAAATATTGATTTAAGATATGTAATACAAGATGACAGTGTAGGTATGAGATATTGAAATACTTCAATTTGAAACTTAAAAATTGTTCAATTCACACAAGTTCGAGTTGACAGTCGTTGGGCAGATATAAATCCGTGTTCGGTCCGGTTAAATAGACCCGACTCTTGATATTGATAGGCGTGAGTTTTTCTAAGTCAAGAGATGAGTATAGCGTCGTATAAAGATATTTCAAATAGTTGGGAATATATTTGAATTACACAAAAAAATAAATAATCTATATATATGACAATATTTTTTATTTCTACCATAAATTGTCTTTACTCACGCTGCCAAAATTGTATATTTTGATCCAAATAGCCACATATTTCTTCCCTTTAAGCATTGTTCTCTTTGGGCAAACTTTTACTTTTGACAAATTTTTATGCATTAAATTTCCACTCCATAACTCAAAGCTGTAACTATATAAAGCAAATACAAACTTACCTTGCATACATAAGTACATATATGCACACAGAGCCTTCAGGTCCATATGTAAATGAATATCCGCATTAAAAATGACATTCTACCTCATTTCCTTGCCTTTTTCATTTCTTATATTGCTTACCATAGACAGTTTTTTTTTCCTTTTATTATTTTACTTTGCTCTTGAACTTCCGGGTACATGTCACTGCCTTCCGCATACGCAGACGCCCACGTCACTGCACACATATTCGCGTAAATATATAAACTAACACACACATAGATGTAGCTGGGAAAATTGTTGCGACTTTGAGCGCATAAATTAAAGTTGGAAAATGGAAACAGCGGCAACAAACGGAATAGGGTCACTTCTAAGGGTCAAAGGTGCAATGTGATTTAGTGTATGACTTTATTGTAGCGAAATGGAGGAAAATTTGGGCCTAAAAAATTTCATTTTCCCATGAAATGGGCCTTATGAATATCAAATAATAAATAAAGTTGAATTGAAATATAAAATAAACTCTTTCTGATATATTTCCATGAAAAAAGTTGTGAAAAAATCAGCTTGTAGCTTAATAAGAAATATTTAAATTTGTGAAATCGACAAATCGCGTTTTCGTAACATGCAAAAGAAATTCACACTTCACCTGCTAGCAAAGCAACCAGCCGCATCTATTCTGTGCTTAGCAGTTGTATACATATGCATGCTTTGCCCTACCATTTACCGTTGCTATTGCTCTTTGCTGCTGAAATATTGAAATTTTTTCTTCGCTCGCATTGAAGAGATGAATGACTTCTCTTGCCCGGCAGGCATTGCTTGCATTCAACTTTTACTCACATATACATACATTTAGACATGAAGCATGCATTTATATACTGATGTAAATGTGCTCATATGTGTGAGAATTGCAAAGAAACGAAAGAGTTTTGTAGGAGGTTTGCAATTTTGTAACAGCATTTGCCCATTTGCTTGTTGGTTTCCCGCTTCTTTCAGAAGATGAAGCGCCTTATGTACGTAAATGTGTTTGAATGATTTCTCAACCGCATGTAGATATAAAACCGGGATGTTGCATGCATGCATCTCGTAGATGGGAAGTCAAGCAGCGGTTTTGTGACCGATAGTGATTGTTTCAAGCGTGAATTTTGGTTTGAGAAAATCCCTTCAAGCTTGCTGTGAACCTCGCAAATGGTTGTGTTTTGAATTCAACATTTTTGAAGCATTTTCATGCATGATAGGGTGTACATTGCTGTAAAAATAGTAATATGTAGAAAATTCTACTTTTTTCAATTTAGCATATATTCATAAAAATATCTCCAGCAGTTGTAGTAATCACAACAACGTTTTAAAGATGATTCAATTATCATTTAAATTATGGAAATTCATTCAAATTATCCAGGAAACTTATAAATATTTTCGTAACAATACTAAAGTTGTTTATTATTCAAATAAAAGTATTACGGGAAAAAATATTAGATTGTAATAGAAGTTAATATTAAATTTGTGCTAAATAATAATACAAAATCTTTTTTTTCATCATCAAACAATCAATCAAATCAATCAACAATCATTTAATGGCAATTTTATCACTAGTGGAAAAGGGAACGCCCATAGTGGAAAGGCAACATTACTATAACCTATAATGAAATATTTTTTATTTGCAAGACCTACTGAAATTTACCCACTTTAATTTCGTGCAACAACTTTTTGTGTTATGCCGTAGTGTCCGCCTTTTGACTTTTTATTGTAGCCTACATTTCGGCGCGGTGACATTTTATATCACATAATATTATATTAACAGAAAGGGGGATATAACTGTAAATATAATTTGTATATATTTACATTAGTAATATTAAATAATAAGTTTTTATAGAAAACTTTAATTTTACATTAGCTACCCGAAAATCCTTTTGGGCTGAAAAATACCAGTATTAACATCAAAACGCTTCCCTATTCAATAAGAAATTTCTCTGAAACAAATAAAATTTAATTTTTGAAATACTTTGAACAAGATAAAGCTCTAGTTTCCATTTCGATGTTAATTGTGGCTCAAACCACTTTTACGCACATTGAACTTTGTCTTTCCCCACAAACAAAAACAAAACAAACAAAGCAAAAAAAAAGTATTCATGTCATTTAAAATTTTAATCGAAATTTAACCAAACACTAAAGAGCGCAAGCTATTTTGCGCCACACAATGGACTTTTGAAGAATTCAGCAAGCTAAACAAGTAATCAGCTCAACGGCTTGCAAGCGCACAAAAGTATTTCTAAAGAAAATTTCCAGGTCAATAGAAAATCACATAAAAAGCGCTTTTCTTACTGCCTTTAAAATTTTTAGGTTCTGCTTTCTTCTAATACTCGTGCATTATAGGTAAGCAAATATTGGCTTGGCTGCTACGAAAATAAAATAACAAAAAAAGAAAAAAAATTGCCAAGTGAAAAGAAAATGAGAAAACAGCACAACAAACAACCCTAATTGAAATCGAAAGGCATAAAAGGCTGTACGACAAGCAAGGCGGCGGCCAAAGAAGCAGACGAAGGAGAGGCGCAAACTATAAGAACTTTAAGTATTTATACGTGTGTGTTTGCGAGAATATATCTATATTAGTGTGTAGAGTAGATTGGAGTAGGGGTTGACACAGCATGACCCCAAAATGAAAGAAAAAATGAAAGAAAGCGAAATAAAATGCCCCATAAAGGAAGAACAAGATACGGGAGGAGGCGGTCAGAGGCGGGCAGAGGCAGCCTGTGAAAACAAATCTAAAGTACACATTATAAAACTGTAATAACGGCAATAAGCGGCACATTACTGGGCATAAAAGCAGCAGTAGGGCAAAGCGGCATGTCACAGGCGGTGCGGGGCGGAGGGTGGTTGTGTTGGTCGCTGCTGTAAGTAAGCGCGCTAAATCAGGCCATTTTATGGCGCTTAGTGATAGATTTGAATTTAAATGCAACTTGAATGTTTCATTTCAAGCAACCGCAAAATGCAACATGCACAAACAACAACCAACAAAACAGCGCAAACGCATTTTCGCCCCCCCTCCCCGAAGAGTATTAAAACTGTTTCTGAGAGGGGAGAGGCTACGCTATGAGCAACATCAAACAGCAAACAGCATTGACCAGCTGGATGGAAAGCTCTTCAGCGGCACAAATTGATACAGCTGTAATATTCTGCGTGCAGGCACACAAGCGCACCAACACTGCCACACACCCACCCGCTAAGTACTTTTCATAAAAGTTTTTTTTTCCCATATTTTCATATAAATTTTACGCTTTGCGGTCCGCAGAATGAAAGCGAAAAATGCAATTTGGGTCAGGCCATAAATGCAGCTGTAGCGGCGAAAGCGTCGGCGGCGACGTTGACTGTTGCTATCTCTGCGCTTCGCTTGTTTGTTGCACGGTGCAACCCTGCGGGTCTGTGGTTAGTTTCTGTACGGTGAGGGCGGATTGTTGTATGGTAGGGCTGTGGCAAGTGCAGTGTGTTGTTGTGTAGAAAGGTTTCACCAACAACAGCATGAGCAACAAAATCTCTAACTGCTAACAACAATGCTTACAACCATGTTGACTGCACCAACGCTGCCATATTTTCCGCCTTTTTCTTACTATTTTTCATTGTTTTCCGAAGTTATACACATATTTGTGTATATAAAACACTCCAGTTGCATTATTTTATTTTCTGCGCGCTCGACTATTGTTAACGCTGACATAAATTTTTATGTTTGCCACAAAATGTTGCTGCCACATTTTATTTCATAAAAGTGTGTAAAAAATTTGTCAGCGCGAACGCACAAAAAGCCAACGCAGGCCGTCGTGAAAGTGCCGTTAGACGCTTAAGGCTTTATGCATTGTCACAAGTGAAAAGCGCTGCATGCCACCAACAAGCGTGCAACAACTAAACAGGAAGTACAAAACTCAGTCACTGCGACAGCAGGTTATGCTGTAACATGCTTCCGTTTATGGTTGATTGTCTGTTCTTGCCAATTGTTGACGTTGAAATGCCATTTTTCAAATGTCACTCATACGCCCTGTTGCACATTGTACTGGGCGCATGCATGCCACTTAAATACGTAGCACTGGGTGAAGTGCTGTCTGGCGGCGCGGCTGCAAGTGCCAGCAATTCAATTTATGTTATGTAGAACATTTTTTACTTTATTTGCTCTCAGCCTATCCTAAATTTAAGTACAATGTGTTGGGCTCATTTTACTCAAAATGTTGCTCATACGCCGCGTGCACTTTTAGTTGCTTTACATGCTATGGAAATTCCAAATCTTCTACAATATTGTTTAGTTTAGTTATTTAAACTATCTATTTAATAAAGTTAAATTCTTACTTATGATATTACGATTTACTGATGTTTTGGAAGGGACTAATCGGTGATTTATTTTTTTCGTTTCCTTGATCAAAAACATAGAATATTAACGGAATTCAGAGTTATTACAAAATTGTGGAAAGCTTTAAGAAACGATTTCCTCTAAATAATTTAATACAGATACCATATATAACTTTTTTTAAACTAGTTCTATTCAAAATTCATTGACAATATCCAAAAACTTAAAAAGAAGCAGAGATGGTATTCTTAAGGCCTAAAAACGTGTCTAAAATTTCAAATCGGGATAAGATATATAAATCAATCACAATTTTTAGAGATCTAGGAGCTGTGTAGATGCGCGCTTATCCCTTCTTTCTAACGTTTAGTTAAACAAGAAACTATGACTATCTCAATCAAAAATATATTCAAACTAATGATAATAGTAATGATGTTTGGGTATAAACCCAATTTCATATATCGAAGAGTAGACTAGTTTTGTTAAATGATAATTTCAAGAACTTAATCCTTGTGGACCTGTGTCCATGTGCTTCAGATGAAAATACATTCTTTCTTCTTGATATATAAACTTTCTAAATTTTTTAAATTTTATTAAAATTATAACTTTATCTAACCTGAAACTTCGCAGCGGCGCAAAGAAATTAGTGAGACACTCCACTATCTAAATATCGCTTGATTTTTCCGAGTCACTACTGCTCCACTTTTCATTTTACATAGCTTTTGGAAAAGCGTGCCTGCACCGATTTCTTACACACATACATTTCAGCTGAGCCATTGATTCAATATTTGCTCGTTCTACATGCGAGACACAGCAAAGCGGACTCACACATGTACAATTAAATAAATATGTTATCATTTCTGCGAGCAAGCCTACCCACCTGCCTGATAGCGGCATATATGTAGTGTGTATATATGTAGTACTGCAATGACAGTGATTTATCCTTGACATGGAAATCCTATATTTTGCACATGCACCCTTACATACACACAGGTATACAGTCATATTCATGACTATTAGTATTTGAAGGCACTTTTATCTTACTGAACTCAAACAGATTACACTGCTCATGCTATTGACTTCACATTTTTGCCTTTCTTATTTTTGCAATGTGATTGCGCAAACTTTCCTAAATGCACTTTTTCTTACCACTTTTTGCTGAGCAACCACGTCGCACGGTCGTCATTTAGTTGAGTGATTGACTGAGTAAATATAAACATTGAAATTTGCAGCAATCCATTTTGAAAAAGCATAAGTAGACTCTGCGAACAAAAGCCGACCAAATGTACATAACCTACTTACGAAGTTAATTGCCCAACACAACCTTGTCGAAGCAAAGTACTTGCGGTAGATTAACAATAGTCGCTTAATAAGTTTGTCCAGCGAACAAGTGCGCCCTCATTTCTATTGTCCTTCACAGTTACCAATAGGAAGAAATTAGTTTTATTTAAATTACACGAAATTTAGAAGGAAAACATAATAGGAAATGTATATGTTGTTGAATACAATGCCATAACCGTCCAAATTCGAATTCCAGGGAGATAAAATTGAACTGTATTGTCAAAAAACACATATATTTCGGAATAATGAAATGTTATTAAAGTATCAATAACATATCAGAAATAGAATTATTTTTATTTTAAAGTTAATACAATTTTTCAAATAATTTTTTAATTTTTTATTTAAATACGGTACCAATATACCTATGTTTTAAGAAATTTAGTAGAAGTGGCAACCCTCTCTAACCGCTATACCAAATGAAGTGCTTGAAAATATTCAAAAATTTCTTTACCTGGTCAATGGTTTTTTTTTTTCGTTTTTACTCATTCGCATATAATCTATATTCAAAATTAGATGGCAGCTCAACAAGAAAAAATTTTTTAAAAACTTCGAAAGAAAAACTTAATATCAATATACATGCGTCTGCAGACGTTATTCGAAGCAAAATAATTTTACAATATATATATATATATTAATAATATTTTATATGTTGTTTAACAGGAGTTTGTCGCCCTTTTCTGGCTAGATTCTCAGTATTTTCTGTAACTAAGAAAAAAAATAAAAATACCTAGTCTCATAGTATCACTCATACCCAATCCAGAAATTTTATAAATCGAATTTCTAATCGATTCAATCGAAGTCATAATGCTATCTTCACTACCACAATATTGGCGTGAGATCTATTATGCGGATTTCTAGTTTTCTATTCGAGGCCCTAATGGTGTGGTAGGGGGTAGGGGGTAGGGATCTTATCCAACGACCGTAAAATAATTCATTACTAAAAAGTTCGATACCTCAAGATATTGTCTGCCTGAACGAATGCGGAAATTGGTCACACATTTATGGTTTATCGTTTTTTGAGACCCTCAGACCCACCACTTCTTCCGACTGCTGTACAATTCTTTCCATATTTATTCAGACAGACAAGTTAGTACGATAGTTATATAGAGTTAGATAGATAGCTAGTACGATAACTGCAAGGGGAGGTTTCGCGACCCACTTCTAACTCAAGTTTCTAACTTTAAAGGTCCTCCGAAAAACACGCTCTTGTACATAATTTACTTGCATTTTAATATTTTTGCAACAACAATAACCAGCATTATGTCAAGGCCTCTTAAAGTGTACATGAACTGTTTATTTTCACTATTTCCTTTTCGATTAGCATTCGGTTTAGCGCTCAATAATCCAACTCTTTATGTTTTCATACACCCAATTGGATTTGAATTTGCACTTCTGTCATTAAACATCACTTCACGGCAATTTTTTTTTCTACAATTTCCACTTTTTTCACTTCCCGGCGCATTCTTTCATCGGCTTGCTTTTACTCCGACAGTTGCTGGTCTTTCTCAAACTCCTCTTTCTAACTCGCTTTTATCGCATTTTACGCCTTGCATTTGCACATTTAACATTTAAGCTTGTCCGCTTAGGCGTAGTGTTGTTTTTCCACCTAGCTATGCAACATTTGTAATGTTGGCGCAACAGAAACACCAAGACAACACACCGCTCGGACGCATGTGTCCACTCAAACTAAGTCCAAAGGGTGCACATATCGTCTGGCCGGCGTGACTAATGCTACCAAGCATTTGTGAATATCTATATTCATGTTTATATATGTGTATGTGTGTGTGAATGAATGTTTGTGCAAGTGTCTGCATTGTGCACTTAATTAATTCCACTTGATTCCTTTTACAGCTGAGCGCAAAGCTAAATGCGCTTGTAAGCTGCTTAAATGAGTGACCAGACCGCGCTCCATCGTGCCGGACCAACAACAGTACCATACATACAAAAGTATGAACATAAATGAGTGTGTAGAGTGAAGGCACGCGTTGCGAAAGAGGAGCCACTGCAGTGAAGAAGAGACCACTCCAACAGTGCCAAGTTCACTGGTGTTAACCGTTAAATAAGTTATAGATAGAATGCAGATAGAATGTAAAAGAAACTAAAGAATGGAAAAACAGTATAAAAATCAGAACCTAGAAAATTGCTTCCTATTTTACACATTTGTTGCCTACAATTAGGCGCATTGTTAAATACTTCATATTGCTTCGCTTTGATCGAAGGCGCAAACCCTAATTGATGATTGTAAACTGATGATCTTTTGATAGAAATCTTTTTTAAACACCAAAATGCTCTGTTTTGGAAATATATAATCTTCTTTGTAGTTTTTTTATTCAGCTTCTCAGATCTCTGGCGTACTTATTTAGTCCACCACCAAATTCATTATCCGATCTAGGATCGGAATCAGTTCAACTCATAGTATATTTATGTTGTATCACGAAATGGAGTTAAAGGTGTTGTTTATGAAAAGCAGTGTTCCCATTGGGGTGTTTAAAGGAAGCTGAATTTAATTTTTAATTTTCATTTGAAAACCTGTTTTCTTTTAAAATGTTACTAGAAATGTCATGTCAATAAACGGCGATTGTACCATATTAGACGAAATTGTAAGGCTAAAAATTGAAAAGCCTTTCCTCCGCTAAATTCGGTCATCTCTTACAATTAGTCTCGACAATTTCAATTGTCAGTCACAGAGCTACGATTTGACTCTAATTTGGAATTTCTTGTGAGGAATTTGTTGTAACGTATCGTCGATGTTATACGAATAATCCGTTAACGATTTGTGATCTTAACGTGAATATGGAACGATGGAGATTGGTGAGAAGGGTTGGAAACCAGCACGAGGTTTTTGGAAGGTTGAATTAACATCATGAGATAAGTGAGGAATCCGAAAATATGTGTTTATATTCTCCCTTTCTCTATTTCTAAAATGGACCCAATTTAGGGACTTATACTGTATTTAGCCTCTTGCTTATTCTAAATTTCGAAAATAAAATTTTTATTGAAATCAAATATTAAACAAAAAATTGGCAAGCGGAACTTAATTATTTACAAATGCTTACATGTATGTATATCGAAAACCTTTTTATCTCAAAATTCCATCAACAAAACATGTGTATGAGCTTCCAGCTTCGAAGTTTCTTTTGAATTCAGAACTCTTACCGGCGGCATTGAAATTTTTATCGCACAAACGCATTTAGAATATCGAAACAGCAAAATTGAATGCAGCCTCTGCTGAAAAAAACAACAAACAACAACAATCATATTGTATGTATGTATATGCTGATGTGACAAAATTAACAAATGCTGGAACTTGGCGTGTTGAATGCACTAACTTTGAACTGTGCAACTTCACAGACGTTTTTATTATCGGAATTTTTGCGTCTGCAAACACTTTTGCGGCAATGAAATTCATACGCTACGTTGCGATGTGACTTCAATGCGACCATCCTTACGTACACGTATACGTATACGTATGTATGTGTATCTTATATCTCGCTTGTGCTGCCGCAGCGGCGAAAGTTTTCAATAATAGAGTTGTCAATGTGTGGAGGGACAGCGGAAGTGCAAGTGTCATAAAAGGACTTCATGCAAAAATGCATGCACTCACACATACATATACACATATGCACACGCATATATTGAATTGCATTTTGTTGTATTATAATAACCATTGAGAAGTGCGAACGCGGCGGCACCATTGATACCACCGATCCCTCTCCTCACGCTTAGACTCCATCCATGACAGGTATGAGTCCAACAACAGCCGTTGGGTCAGTTAGCGGTATTTTACTTTCATGCCATTGCTCGGCGAACAGGCCGTCTTAAAGACGCCTTACCAGGTTCTGCGACGTGGCGCCGCTGAGCTTTTGCTCGCATTCCGTTTCCCACTTTTTTACAGCTACGTTTTTCTCCTTTCTTTTTGTGTTTTTTTTTTTTTTGTTTTTTTTGCTTGGCTGTCACAAGCCAATCCACCGTGCAGCAATTTCCACGCCAAACTGTCACTTGCCACTAGCACGGTATACGCCTTCGTTGCAGACTTCCTTTGAATCCTTGCCAGTTTGCCTCTTTGCGGTCCTAAGAAAAGCGCGCACAAAAATAGCTGTAATGAAATGCCATTTATGTGGCATGGAAAAACTAACAATCAGCCAACACACATTTGCTCAAACACTAACAATCACTTAAAGCCACTAGCAAAGCGAAGTATCGGAAAATAATAGCAAAGAAGAATTGAGAACACATTAAACTAACTGGGATTAAAGCTAAATCAACACTGACACAATAAAGATAAGCAGCATTCTGGCATGAGGATGATGTGGCAGAGTGCAAAATGCACTTATTTAGATACGCAGGTGGATGATTCTACGCAGTGACTTCCGCTCGACTCACGTTCACCGTTAAAAAGCGATAAACGGAAGTAAAGTGACTGTGGCAGGAAACAGCTCGTAGCCGTTAAACTTAGCTGCAGCAATATGCGCGAAGTATGGCGGATGTGGCCTTTCGTGACCATAAAACAATATGAGCGGGTGTGGCGAGTCGCGGAAGTTAAACGATAAAAATTTGATGTGACAGCTTATGGTTATCGAAAAATTTGACTAACATAGAATTATTTTTAATGGGTACTAACTGACTTTAGCGTTTAGCTTTGATTTTCAGTATGGAGCGCTTAAGGTTTTCTCAAAAAAAAATATATTTTCTTTTCGAATTATCCAAAGATGTTATCATCGTAAGTAAATTTGTATCGATAGATGGTGCAATTACGAAATATTACTCAATTAAGTAATGAATTAGGTATTTCAAGTAAAATATGCTCACTGAAATTATTTTCAATCCAAAAATTTTTGTCATTTGAGATCTGAGAATTGCGATTTGAAGCCTGTCCTGAAGTTTAAATTTGATTAGATTTTTGAAATTTTTCTTATTGAATGTAATGTTTTTACTTGAGTATTAGTTGAGTAAATATCATAAAATAAAATTGGTGTTGAGATCGTGGGTAATTCATATTTTGCTAACGGAAAATCTACTGACAAATCTCAATCACGTTAATATACAAAAAAGTCTAAAATATGGTATTTTACATAATTTTTGATTGTTCAGATCAACTTTGATGGGATGAAACCACTGAAATTTGACTTTTTTCTTTTGTTTATGTGCAATAATTGTTTTATAAAAAAAACACTGAAAATGGTAAGAAAGTGATAATATTGTTACTGTTCGCGCGTACACACATACAAAAACTTCGAATAATTGAAAAATATTTCAAGTATCATATAAGTCTAGGATGTATCTACAATTTCGAAAAATCGAAAACTCCACCCATACATACATACATATATGTGTGTTATTTCTCTTAATACAAATAACGGTGCGCAATTGAAGTAGCAATATCCACATATACCGCATTGTGCAACATAAAATGCATGCGCTTATATAAATTGCAAAGCACAAGCAATCAACCAAATTGCTAAATTTGTGAGGCAACAACGAAAACCGCAAATTAATTAATTAACATTTTCATACATGCATTTCATTTACATAGATGGCAAAGGCAAATGCCGTTGCAATGGCAACTCATTCTAAATGCATTTTGCGGGCAAATGCAAAGCCCAACAACAACACAAAACGCCAGAGTGTGCCTTGCAATTGATGTGCAACAATGGCAAAAAGGCGAACTCTTTTATTTCTTTTTATTGCTATTTTCTTCCGCTGCTGGCTACTCGAACTGATTGTTGCTGAGCGCATGAGCGCATAACTATGAACAAACAACAACAACGACAACAGCAAAAGCGCTGCTTATTTATTACAACATTATGCTAATAAAACAAACGCCGACACCAACAGCCGCCAGAATGGGCAATAAAGCTTCTGCATCGGCAGCAGTCAGCAGTCAGCAGTTTAGGGTTTGTGAAAAGAGTTAACACTTATTGTAAATGGGTTAGTTAGTGTATATAAACCGCAGATATATGGTTTGCGATATATTTCTGTTGAAGTTTTTCTTCATAAACAACGCTCATAAGCCGAGCGCTTTGAGTCTCAATACCCCTCAATGATTGGAATCTCAACCGATGCCGTGGAAACAATTTTATGGGTTCATTTTCGAGTTAAAATTAAATTTAATAGAGTTTAAATTATGATCTGATTCCTATTATTTGTTGAATTTGGTTTTCCACGATCATCGAAAGTTCAGTTCTAATATAACAAGGTTTCACTTTATCGACTAATCTATACAGCGTGATGTCGATGTGTAAACACTGAATAACTGTAAATTAAAGATACCCCTCTTCAATTTATTGGGACCATTTTTTTTTTTTGAATACAACATCAATGAAGTGGCTGATCTTATTAGTGAACCATCCATTCGCACTTCCATTGAAAACCGTTTACATCGAATTTTTCATTTTATTTTAACAAATATGTGTTTTAGCACAAACCTCGGCCCAAACAAAGTTTGGACACACCCGGTATATACACGTGTACATAAGTATTAAATTCATAAATATATATATGTTTAATTTAAATCTCAAATATTAAAAATGCCTAACGAATGAGAGGTGAAATTCAGTGGCCATACCTAAATCCATCCGTTCCACTTCCGTAGGCCCGATCCGACTGTTAGGGTTAGTAAACCTGGGAAATATCAATAACTCTAGTTTCTAGCATTCATTTTGATTTATTACATGTCTTATTTATTTTTCAAATTATTAAACTATTTATTTCTTTAATCAAACTCTTTTACATCCGCTTTAACGGAAAGCAACTAATTCAATAACCCCGCCCCACCTTGTCAAAATATACCCACAACCCTTCTATGCAGTGCCGTTTTACTCCTTCCCGTACTATTAACTGTCATGTGCATGCATTTTTTATATTGCCCTAACCATTTGCTAACAGCGCTGCACTAACATTACCCTTACTCACGCAAATGCAACTCCCTCCCACTACCGCTTTTCCTCCTAACATCCATATCCCTGAGCCGCCGCCCCTCCTTCACCTTATGGCCATCTCAACCGATAACATCAGAGTGAACCCGGCTAATCTTAATCGTCAATTTAAGGATGCAACAAAGCTTCATTTGCATAATGGCAACAAGGTTGCTGCCATCGGCAACATTCAACTCAAATGCGGAGACATATTGGAGCGGTTGTTGCACGGCTGCTTGCTGCCACACACCTAGCTACCAGGCGAATCTGTTGTAAAACAACAAATATGAGAAAAAGTCATTGGCAACAAGAAAACAATTTCATAGTTGTTGTTGCTTTTAGGGATACTCAATGCAAACGTACTTATGTGGCAGCTATCGATGGCAATTTATAAAATGCTCAGAACGAGAATACATATTGTTGCAATTATATATAATATAAATGTGTATACTCAATGTCATAGTGTTTGCGTTAAGAATGTGGCAGGGTGTCGCTTGTTGGCTAAATGCGTTGAATAGCGCCACTAACCTGACGCTTCACTTCGATTAGATGACACTAGTCGATTCCTTGATTCTCTTTCGGTGTGTATGTTTTTATGCAGTTGGTGCCTTTGGTTGCAAAATTGTCCATGTTGGCTTAATAGAAAATTGTATATCTGCAGAATTGCTTGTTTTAAGTTGCGTAATGCATTCAATGATACTTTCGGTGATATGTAATGTGTACATATCAGTATGAGGTGTGTGGAAATTGCTGTCAAGCTTGTGCCTGAGTGTGGTCATGGTAAGATCTATGATGATCAATGTTTATGGTCCAATTAGTATGGAAATGGCACATCTGGTATATTGTTAATATTGAAAATCTCAAACAGCGTTACTTAGCTTAGAGATAACTCCCCTTATTTTATTTTTTTTTTTTTTTGAGAGAGTTACGAAATTTTCAAAGCTTTTCTTTAGGCGACAAAAGATTTTTCACTTCTCTTGTTCATTTTTACTTTTCGAAGAATTCTTGTACCCTCTGAAAATCTCACTCTCTTTCGGACAACACTGTTTGACAAAAATTCACAAATGATTTTGGATGAACGTAAAATCAAGTTGATCGAAAAAACTGACACTCTGAGGATATTAAACAAACGTATTAGGCATAGCGCTCATCAAATTTCGTTGTATAAAAATTCTGTGTAAAATGATCTAGTCAATTAAAGCGATAGCAAAATGGCCTGTATTGATCTACAAATTGCTTACATATACACCGTACCCTTTAAACCTGATTCCAGCAACCTCAGACCTGAAGAGAGTGGTCGTTGGAAAGAAATCGATACGACTGAGCATTTATTTAGAAGTAAAGGAAAGTAAAATTCATACTAAAAGGGAGGCTACTAGAGCATGCTCCTATAGTAACTTTAGTCGAACACATAGGATTTCGAAGTTTCAATGTCACTCTAGTACTTGCAATCTAGACATGATTCGTCTGAGAAAATAATTTTAGTACAGCAGTAAACCTTTCTAGCATACTGAAACATTAGAGCTTAATTTTGAGGATTAAATTTTACAATATAAACCTTTGGAATATAGTTTAAAGGTATTCTATGCAAAATTTAATGTTGTTGTATATATATACATATATATATGTATATGTTAATGTTGTTGTACTATAGTCGAAGAATCATTGCTTCCGTGGAAGCACCGTGGCCTCGATTTCCCTTTGGTAGCTTTTGTTGATAAAAACATACTCCATAATTAAGATTTATAGCTATCAAAATATTTTTTAATTTATTCAAAACTTTACCAATTATATATGTTGATCTATTTTAAATGTTTATTTAAGTTAAATGTTTTCACGCAAAGAATTATTCATCTATTCCTACAGGTAAAAACATGTAATTTCATTATAAATTATTAGCACAATAAGTCACCCTAAATTAGACGCACGTATCTGTATATATATATATGTGTATATATATATATATGTATATGCATGCTTAATTGAATAAAATGTTTATGAAATAGTAAATTCATGTAAATGCGCTGCGTAACTTAGACCAGACATAAATTCCAGACAAAGGAGACTTCTTTGCCATGTCTACTAACTGTAATTTTAGTTGCGGCATCTACGCTTTCAATCAGACAACATAAATTCATTATCTATTATGAGAGCGCGACGGACGAAATTCAATGGGGAGGACGCTATGTCATTAATTTTGATAAACTTTGATAGCATGAAAATACATAAATTTGTGCAAAATTTCTAGTGAGTACAACAAAAATGCATTAACAATGATAATGACAACAACAAAAAAATCACTGCAAAAATACACGCGCATAAATAAATATTTGCACACACAAACAGACAGAAACATGCTCACACCTATTTCAATAAGAGATTTCCCAACAAGCCGTTATGTTGTCGATGCAATGATTGCGATAGAATGAAGCTATCGCAATAAATGGCAAATGACAGCAACAATGGCAGACAGGCTGTCAGACGGCGGAAAGAACACAAAATATCACCCATAGTAGAGAAACAAAGCATCAGCGAATGGATTACAACAAAACCAGCTGTCAACAGCGTATTTAGCTAGGCGAGAACGCCATAAATGAAGGAGCAAACATTATCACAGACATATTCATCATTGGCATTCAAAGGAGTTTTAAATAATTTCATTTTTGTTGCTCTTCTGCATGACGTTGTTAGTCATTGCTGTCCATAATATTTATGTATATATTGTATATATTGTATATTGTATTGTGTTTTACAATAGACTAAACTTTTGCATACATTTTGGCGCGCACAATGACAATGATGCAAGTGATGTGTTGTTTTTGTTACTGTCTTTTTTTTTTTTCTTTTTTGCTGGTTTCAGACAGGATATTACAATATCCTTTCCATGTATTGTGTGGCATCGAAAATAGCGATTGCAAAAAGTTTTTTCGATGAATGGAATAAATCAATTTCATTGAGAAGAGTAAAACATGACACGACAGCAAAAAGTGGCAGGACGAAGTAGTCTAGTCACGCATATAATAAGCCATTGAACAAAAAGATATTTCATACAATTCGGAAAACTTTCGAAGTCGCTACGTGATGCGACGAATAAAAGAAATAGGCAAATAGTTTTTGACTTCAGGCAACTCTTTTATTTGGATATTTAGCCTTTGAATTATGCGAACCTAAGTAAACGCGAGAAAAAAAATTTTAAATTCGAGAAGAACCGTTGACATAATGCTCACGCAAATTTTATTAATTTAAAAACCTTGAAATATTTTAAAACAATTTGTTCTTGGAAAACGATATTCGTTATTGGAAGAATTAATGACCGGGTTATGCCCATTTTGGGCACTGCATTGTCGTATGTCAAGGCTGGCACGCTTATTCAGTGAAATATCTCACTTATCCGAGCTATTCAATGCATCTTAAAAAAAATTTTTTAATTTAATATAATATTTCTAATAAATTTAATTAATTATTCCATTTTATTACAAATAAGAAATAAATAGCTCAATCCTCTAAGCAAAACAGAAAATGATTTAAAACTATCACTCACATGATTCCAGCGTCTTCATCAAAATTCAGATCTTTTAATAAGCACTCATCTTGCCAACAGCTTAAAAGTATGCAATTACCAACTTCAAATGAGCAGTGCCCTTGAGCGAACAGCTAATTTGCATATAAACTTTCTTTCCGACTTAAATAACTTAATTCGTCCCGACAGAACGGCGACTCGTCTGGTCGACCGCTTGTAGTAATTGCGGTAAAGTTTACTCCAATATTTACCTGGCAGTCACAGTTAAGGTGTCCGCGCCTAAAAACCCACTTCGCATATATGCTAGGCGTTACTAATTTAAACTTCATAACTACCGCTATGTTAGCGGTTCTCTCGTCTGTTGACGCCAACTTCGTACATATTTTATGAACACAAATGACCTGAAATTTAATAGCGCTGTGTTAGGCAGAGCGTACCTTTCAAAGGCATGAGAATGCACATTAAAGCAAATATAAACAAGTAATTTGTGTAGAATTACACAGCAATAAGTATGCTAACGGTAAGTTCAATAGCAAAATTGAATTCAATTACATAAATATACTCTTTGAAAGTTTACAAACGGAGTAAATATAAAAGATTTTCGTCATGTATTTATATAAACCTAGTAGATATGTATCTTTGTTGTAAACAAATATAGTTGAATAGCTGCATGGTGAGTAAGTTGGCAATTACTTAATTAATCAATACTGATTCAATAAACTAACATAAAACAATTTAATGAATTACCTAAGTTAACTATTTCATTACCATATACATATGTACATACCAACATTTTACACAGAGGCTCAATTCACTTCACTACTTCTACTCAAATTTCATTCTTACCCATTACACGAGTTCTGTATTAGGCTGAGAATACAGTGCAGCGAGGTACATCGCGACGAAACAAAATTGTAATATTATCATAATTTTTTTGAATTTATTTGATTTAAAAACTAAATCAGGTGGCAATCCTTCTCATAAGCAGTTTCACTGCAAGCCTTCTTGAAGCTCTTTAGATCCGTATCTTTATTATAATACTTCATTTATTTTATCAGCTTTAATTACTTATAAAAAATAAGCGGTGGCAACCCTCCAGATAAAATTTATTTTCTATTGCTTTGACTTAAAAATTTCAAACAGGTATTTTAAGTATTTTATTTGAAACAATCTGTGCATTACTCCGAACAATCAAAAAAATATTCAAATATTTCAAAATTCGCTCTTCACCACGCCGACATTCTAAATGCTATATTTTTCATCTATAATCTTTCAGTGCATTGCACTGTGTTTTAATCCTTAGCTTACTACTACTTAAGCCAAGTGCTTTCACGTGTTTATTGCAAGCGGTTATCTTAGTACATGAAACGTTCTGTCATCACTATTCCCATCCGATAATCCGAGTTTGCATTTCATGTGCGCAGATTGTCATTCAAATGATTATTTCCTTGCAATTGGAACCTAACGGCATATTCATATATATTTTCATAAACATATTTACACCCAAGCTTCAACATTTGCATTCCAAATACTGGCACTTGCTAAGAAAGTGCAATGCAAATTGTGGCTTGATCGTAGTCACATATATTGCGTACAGTTATCCAGGACACATGCCACATCAAAATCATGTGCGAGTATTTATATACACATATGTCATACAAATTGAGTATACAATTGTTCTATTAAAAAATACACTCAAACTAAGTCATGTAGTCCTCGAAGTTCCCAGCAGAGAGTTTTCACTTGTATGCCGAGACCAGCTTTGCAAATATAATATGAAATCAACTCTCGAAGGTCATCTAGCTGATTTTGAATATATATATATATTTTTTTTTTTTAAATATACAGTGCGTGCTTTTATTAAGATGACACTTATAATAAATAATGCCTAGTCCCGTTCCCCATGATCAGATATTTTCCTTCGTTTTGTGTCAAAAATCGCTATTCTTGTTCTTGGAAGCTTTAGTTCTCTATGAGCTTAGTCCAAAGCCTAAAGTTTTGTTTCAGTTATACCATTATCGATTTTCATGTCCTTCTATTATACAAATAGGCTGTAAATTCAACAAAGATATAAGTATTGAAACGTCCAATCCCTGATAGAGTGTTACCACAATAGTTGGTGCGTTTGATTTTGGCTATTACCGCCTTAGCTCAAAAAATCACTTTCTAAATGTAGTTTACATGGAAATATTACTAATCATATTTTTACAGTAATATACTACACATATGTACACAATTAAAAGCATTTCCTACCTGCCACTTTACTATGCTCATAATTGTCTAAGCATATCCCCAGGCGCATGTGCATGTCAAGCAATTGACAGGTTGCCGTTCTCACCTACTGCCTTGAGCAAACATTTTCACAATGTAAAATTATCGCATCAGGCGCCAGACACGAATGCATCGCCACACAACTAAGTAACTGTAAATGCGTTTATGTGGTTGTACACTTTTTGCTCGTAAGTCATTGTAGTTAACGGGCTGACGTATATGTAGGTATGTATCCGTATCTAGGATAATGCATAAAATCGCTCATCGTGCTTGGTAGTATATGTATGTAGATTTATTCCCATATAAGTTTCAAAATAAAGTTATTAAATGAGCCATTTAGTTGCAGTCTTGCGAAGATATCATTTCAGATAGTTTATTTGATACAATCCTTTTTTTATTGTATAGAAAATCTTTCCGACATATACACTTGATCCTGATGTTTGAAGTAGAAGCTCTAAGTTCCGCTGTAACCGAACATTTTATACTCTCGCTGTTTGTGAGGCTCAACGGCGATGAAATATTTTCATGTGTTAAAAAAAGTGGCAAATGTTGATATTTTCGGTATAATGGCAGTCGGAGAGTCCACAGACATTTTTTTTGTAACAATTTAAACCAAAGATACCTCTCACTACATTAATGCCCTGTATCAAACTACAGTTTTATGTCTTATAGTCCTTTATAATATTTAGACTAACTGCTTTTTGTAGGCGTGGCGATGGTCCGATACCGCCCATCTGCAATAACAATATCATAGTACCAGGAAACAAGTGCACCAATCTTTTTTTCGTTTCATTTTCATCAATTTCATCAAAATATCTTAATTTTTGTTAAGTTATCTTAAGTTATCGTTTGCGCGGACGGCTAGACAGACATACGGAATTCCTCTAAAACGGTTTAAGAGAGATACATTTTAAAAGAGCTGCCTCCTATTTTAAGATTTTAGTTTGAACGAATTTAAGGAATAAAATCAATATTACAACACTAATACCAAATGAAAGGTTTTTGGTAAATCTCTGAAGGAAATGAGAAATAATTTGGGTACAAACAGCAATTTATATATTGCATTTCATTTATAGTAAATGAATCATATTTGCTTTTATTTGTCATGTCAAAAAGCGAGTATCCCTAGTAGCGCTAGGAGTAGTAAGAACTCTCTATGACAACGCTCGATAATTCGCCATCTTTAGTGTATTCATAGGTGAAAAATCATGAATTCATGATTGAATGAAATGAGAAAACGGATCCGAATCTCAATTCTATATAACAGGATAAGGTATTGAGCAGATTTATTTCGCAGTTTTCACAATCGAACTGGAAATGTGTTTCGAAAATATGCTTAAAATGTTTACAAATTGACTCCATCCACTTGTCATTGTTCTCCCTTCAATTTATAACAACTTGTATTAATTGTTTCATAGTTAAAGCATTTCTAAAGTGGAAAACATTTCACCAGCATAACGAACAACAAACGATCTATTCAGTCATTTACACATGGTGTTTTCTTCTGCGCTTTGTTTAAGGAAAATCCACTTAAGTCGAAATAAAAACACAAAAAGTACAAAGTGCAAAATACACTGCAAAGATAAATTCAAAAGTCAAGTTGAAGGCAAACAACGAACGAAGGCCTCCTCCGCCCCCAGCGCCCCCAGCGCCGCGACCATTAAAAATGCAAAAGCTTCACACACACATTGTCAAAGCGCTGCTACATTGGGGATACGAGTGTCAAGCAACATGCCAGAACAAACTGACGAAAACATGGCCACCGCCCAACCGCGTGAGCCGTGTTAGTATGCAACAACGCGTGTAACGTGTTGTTAATGTTTATGAATAGCTGACATTTAAATATGCGACAAGAATTATAATGACACTGAAAAAGTGGAGAAAAAACTAAAAAAAAAATATATTAAAGAAAATTTAAAGAACCAACAAAGGCAAAGACAATTGCAAAAGCCAAGAACACGAGCGGTAAGTGCTTCGGCCGAAAAGACAAAAACAAAACCTCAAGCGAAATGCAAAGTATAGGAAGAAATGCAAGATAAAAGAAAAGCACCTGTTGCATGAACGATGTCGAGGCGACTTGTTGATTGCGCACCGCTTTTGTAGTTGTAGTTGTAGTTGTAGTTATGATTTATATTCTTATTTTTAATATTTATACTCATGTGCGCACATGCGAAGGGGGAAGTGCCCCCGACGGTGAAAAAGCCTTCTCAAGGCGCCGTTGAACTCTCTCCATGAATGAACGACAGACAACACACACACATGCCTATACACAGACAGTTGAGCGATTACTTGTGTAGCTTTTGTGGCAGGGAAGGTGAGACGCAGAACGACAGCTTCAATGAATATCTGAGCGACAAATGTGCATAGCATTTTTATTTACACACTTGCATAACTGGCTGCCTGAATGACGCACTAACTGACTAACTACTCAGCCACTATTAGTGCGGTTGTCGGCATGCAGCGAGAAACAAAATCACTAAAAATGAGTCAAGTATTTAGACAGGAAGAGAACACCTCGCATACGCAGTTGAAGACGAGATAATACAGAAACTGCAAACAAAAAACTGAAAAATGACTAAAAGCACCCTCGGGGTCTTGAGTAGTTAGGTATTGTGCGAGCATAAACAATGTTAATGACCAAGTAAGTGGCAAATATTTTTATGAATGCTCAAAAGTAGTGGAGGCATGAGTTAAGTTTTTACTCCTATCTTATTGAAATAATTCTTTAATACTTTAATTAAACTTTTTTAGTACTTACAACTTAATGTAAACATGTTAATGTTTAAACTAAATTAGATTAAGTTTCGATACTGACCCCCGCGACGGCGACTGTCCCACTTGAACAGTTGAGACACCGGTTCAACCTGACAATTCACTCTTAGATTGGCGTCCCTCACCTCAAGCAAGTAGTTTAATGAACCTCTTGTGCTCTCCTCTGGGCCAAAAGAAGAAGAGTTTACGCGAAGCCCATTCGTCTAGTTCCAAATCGAAAGAGAACAACAAGGGTCAAACTCATAACTAGCCGGTGATATTGGGCCGAGAGTGCCCTCTTTAAGCATGTTCTTTATTAATACGATTTTTCTAAAATCCCTAATTAGTTTTGAATATCGATAGAAAATAATTCACTCAACTTCATCTCAAAGTAGGGGCATCTCAACAATATGTTCGGGAAGAAAAACACAAAAATTATGCTATAAGTGCTGCTATAACCGGATAATCAGTTAATCAGATATCCATATTTGGCATAAGACGCCTCAAAGAAAGTATGGATCGATTTCACCTATTTTCGGCAAAAATTGAACACCGTGCAAAATACCCGATCTATATTTCACAAGAGGCAAAGGCTTTCTTCCTGATTTTCATTCGGAACATATCCTTTTCGAAATCGAATTTTAGCATAAGTCAGCGTGTATCTAACCATGAATCACTTCACACCGAAATCGAAAGTATAAAGTGACGCTTGGTATATAGTGCCGAATAATGACCGAAATAGTGGCTGTTAACATTGAAAATAGTCGTGCAGTTATTTTAGCTCAACTTGTGTATAGACGAGATTCATTTCGCGCGGGCTATCAGTGTTAATAAGAAAAATTTACGTATTTGGAGATCCGAAAAAAAGTTCTAGATCCATGAAACACCATTGCTTGAAGATTTTTGGGTCGGGGTTTGGTCTAAAAGCATTATTGGGCCATATCAATATCAATGGATTTTATCTCAAAAATTATCGCACACCAAGCATACGAAATCACAATTATTGGTATTTCGTGTTATTCGTTAATAATCTAAACTATAATTATTATTCTACAAAAATTTATCAATCGCGTATATTTTTCGTTCTCTGTCTTGTTTTGTGACTTCACGCAATTTCGCCATCCGTGAGGCACGTGTTGAAGCCAGTTAATAAATCAGCTAACTCGACATCATCTTTTAATGATGATAAACTATTTCTTATTTCAAGTAATTCAGAAACAACAAAATTCCATTAAAACTCGCACACACTTGGAGTTAGTGTAGTGTGGGTAGTTGGAAGACAATAAAAAGCAATTAAGAAAACTAGTGTCAAGAAATGTTAAAATTGCACAACAAAAGAGCAACTTTTGCACAAACCAGTTTGAATACGGTAAATTATTGACACACCGTCAATTTATTAACAGAGCATATTATATTTTAAATGTCGGCTAAAAATATTTGAGCTAAAGCTCTAGCACGTGCGTTACATTTTCAGGCGTTAATATGGAACAGCTTTATCTTTATATATATATATATATATATATATAAAATATAATATATATATATGTATGCATGTGTGCATTTCGTGCAATGTCAAATCACAAAAACCTATTGCTCGCGAAATTTGGAGCAACATGCAAGCATGTATAATGAATTCATAGAAATCGTGAGCGATTCGTACACATATATTTAAACAAACATATAAACATATTACACAATCGCTTACAATGGCACTAAGCTGAGACCTGTGCGTTATAATGAAATCTTTTATACAAGTGTGGCAACAAAGAAAAATTCGAAAGGCACGTGAAGCCACTGTTGAAGAAAAGGCTAATGATAATGATGCTCACGGATATGAAGGAACGGAAAATAGAAATTAATTTGTTACGAAATTGCTAATTTTGTGGTATGTACAATATATATATAAGTATACATATGTCGATATATATAAAGTGTAAATAGTTATTATAAATATAAATAAACCACAATGTATTTTTTTTTTGCTACAAAGCGTATGAAATATTGCATAGACTCTCAAAAAAATTTCAAACATCTGTACATACATACCTACAAAGCACAATGATACGCCAATCAACATAATAAAACGCTGTTTTAACATTGGCCCAGTCACAGCAACAGCAACAAAAACAAACAAAAAAAAAAAAGCGAAAACACGAAAAAGTATTGAACGCAACATTAGTTCGCTGACTCTGTTTATTGTAGTAGCCACTTTATTAATGTATCAATGGTATACACTGAATACAAGTAAGTATATATGTACATACTTGTATGTGTATTTGCTAGACCACCTTTGATTTAAACCAGTCTGCCAATCGACCACAAATCAAACCTAAGATCAGCGTAATTTGCAATTAAAATCACCTACAATGAGCAAAGCAAGTTTTCGATTTCAAACTACTCTCACCTCTGCAGCAATAAATGGCGAATTATGCACTGCAATAAAAACTTTTAATCGCATAAGCGTTTTTGTACGTAGTCATTCATATAAATTTGTGGCAATAACGATTATTGCAACGCATTGTTGTTGTAAACATCGGTAAGCTATCTATTATCTCCAGTTTTGCTAATTTTAAAGTGCGGTTTGCCTTTCATTTTATTGCCACCTCGACCGTCTCGCTACCACCATATAATACGTTTTATAGACTCATCATGCGCATGCGCACCCTACCCCACTGACTGATTTTCACTCAACACGCTTCACTGCCTTAGAACAAACAATAAATAATGGCGCCCCTCCGCCTACCCGCCAGTCAGTCAATGGCGCAGTCGCATGATTTTCACCTACTGCTTAAGTGTTTTACTTTTTTCCACTTTTGATTAGGTGTTTTATATATTTATACTCTCGCAACATGTTACAACAGGGTATATCAGTTTTGTTCACCTAACAGTTGTCCGTCAGTCCGTCCGTCCGTCCGTGCAAGCGATAACTTGAGTAAATATTAAAATATCTTGATGAAACCTGGTACACGTTTACCAGCGTGTTCTTTGTCGCCATAAGAAGGTTGATATTGCAGATGGGCGTAATCGAACTACTGCCACGGCCACAAAATGCTGTTCTAGATGTGTAAGCCGCTTATTCCTGATATAATGATTTCCTTTTCTCTGGTTGACTTTTTCCTCATGTATCTAATATATTCAACTAAGCCACTTTGGTTGAGTTTATATCGCATATATTTCATTTGAATTAATTTGATAGATTTTAATATAAATATATCTGACACGAAGAAAAATATAGCAATGAAAGTACGTGAGTCTATGACCTGTAATATAAGTCAATAAGATACCAAATATGATTGCAATCCATTGACAATTTCGTCGAATAATGAATGTTGACTTCTTCCGCAATATTTTAGTTTTAGGGGGATTAATAACCCTTAGTTACTGGGACTTTGTGGTTATTATTCTTTAATGATTGCTCATGGATTATATTCGTCAGGTTTATTTTGTCTTGCTAATATTACTTATGAGCGGTTGGGTAGACGAAGTTTCTTAATTAATAGGGGTTTATTGAATTTTATGCCTTCTATGACTTTATGGTGATTTTTATTAAGAGCTTGTAATATGGCAGCTCCTCCATCGTTGATGTAACAATGATAAGGATTATTAAGTTATTTTGTGTAGTGTAGCAAATTAATGTTTGTGGGACCCTAATATTTTTTAATATAAAGTTATGCCAGCACCTGAAAACATTTCCCCACCTCTGATCCTTGCACATTGCGAGAGTATAAAATGTTCGGTTACACCCGAACTTAGCTCTTCCTTACTTGTTTTTATTTTAATTTGTTTGAAATTTCGCTTCAAAGCGTGGAGATTCGCTTTTATTTTAATTTTCTTTAGCGTGTTAAGAATAATAATTGCTGACTAAAGCAGGTTTGCTCAGATTTGCATAAACCTTATTATAAAATTATTTTTGTAAATTAATTATTTATGTATTTAAGTGTTAGTACTATCCGGGTACTTGATAATTCACGCTCACGTTTTCTATTAATTTAATTCATAAAAAAATTAATAATAAATGCTTTGCAGTTTAGTAGTTCCACGTAATTTCCATAAAAAACTTTTAATTGATTGATTGTGACTGGTAATCTTAATTGACCTAGGCATTATTTACTCCTGTAATTTCCATTATAACTTCCTTATTATATAGAAACCCGTGTGGAAAATACCTCCTTAAAAATTCGAAGGTGTGGACTTCTGGTCACACCTGTCTCACGTCCTCAAATGTATTTGCTTGAAAGCTTATCAGTACTGTTAACAGTAAATCTGCCATCAATATTACTCACAGATGTTCCCTACGAACTTCGAAACAACTGAATCGACTTCAACAACAGTTTTAAATATACATTAAACAGGTTTAAATAAAACTTCTGTGATTTTCAAGCTTATGGAACAAAGGGACAATCTTCCTAAATAATGCTAAAAAATAATTAGAAAATAATGGGATTGAGTTAATTCTGATAAAATAATATACGAGACGTGCTGATATAATTTCACCTTACCATCTTTCAAAAAACTTTGGCTGCAGTGATGAGGCAATGGTTTCTAAAAGCACTAGAGTGGTATGGAAGTCGGAAACTGAAATCGGTAGTGAGCTCAAGTAAGCACGCCACCCCTCGCACCCTTCTATTTAGCTAGAAACCATCCGTTAAGAAGTTGACTGCTTCCTTCCTCGGAATGCCACGTCTTACCAATACATCCATCGAATGTGTAAAGATAAAGAAGAAGTCATTAAAAATAGCTCGTCTTCCCTGTGAACTGAGTAATCAAGAAGCTCTCAAGAGTACTCTAACGGCGTGTCTGAACCTAGAATCACTCAAACACTTGACACCTGAGTCTGTTAGATGATAAAGTTGTATTTCCATCAAAAAAATTTTGTCATACATTTATTCGAGGCTTTGGTACTCAAAAGGCCTGAAACAGTATCTCATATAATCTATCAGTCTTTAAAAGGGAAGAAATATATTTTGTGCTCCCTCATTTATCGGATAACATACAGATACAGACCAAAAATAGGAAGATAATCCAGTCTCAACTTTTTGCTTATTTTATATATAATATTTATAGAATTTAAAAATTTACATGAAACTTAAAGCAAATAAATTATAAAGAACAAGGAAAAAAGGTCAAAATGTTTGTGCAAAAAGTGCAACCAAATTAATTCTGTGTGTTGAGTTTTACAATTTAGCAACCACACTCTTATGGGATTACCAATATTTTCACGTTTTTCATTGACTTTTGTAAAACCGAAAAACAATCTGGTTTTGTGGTGTACCAATAAAGCTCTATATAATATTGTATAATAAATTCATGGCTATTACATACATACATACATACATACATACATACACTTGCAACAAGTTAGCGAGCCAAAAACACCGACTATAATGAAAAAAGTTCGAAGAGTTTGTGGTTGAGCAGATGGGTCGAAGTATTTGTAAAGGACTTACATATATGTTTGTCAGATGTTTACATACCATTGTTTGTTTTTGTTAAATAAATTATAATCCTTGAGTATCAGATACCAATGAAGTGAAAAGCTTACATACGAACTGTTGTACATATATACAGTAATTCATTCATTTTTCAACAAATGTTTCCCTTATTTATAGGGGAAAGAATTTTTATACGCTTTGAAACGATGTTATACTTTTACCGAAAGTATTTAATCTACACTAAAAGTTTAGTATTTTTACTCTTTTTAGTTAGACTCAAAAAGAAATTACATAAAAACAAAAAACGTCGAACAGAAAGCTCTCTGTAATTCTTATTCCATGTAACCCGCAAAAAAAAGACGCCCGTAACTTCATCAAGCATTGACATTGATGTCAACAAGTAGAATTTGTTTTCTCTAGCAGTTATGTAGTGAGTACTTTTAAGGTTTTCTCAATTGCTCTTTTAGCCAATAAACTAACCAATCCACTTTTCTAGTCAACTGCCCCCAGCACCAATCCTTTCATCACTTTCAATGTCAACACCTACTCGTCGTATAGAGTTAGCAATTTTCGTCAAATATTTCCTTTTTGCATTTTTCGGCTACGGGAATGTGCATTTGTGCAACTCAAAAAGCGCTGTTAGCTTCCGTTACATTTCAACATTTCAGAGTTGTTTGCTCTCGTGCCCTTTGATATGCCATTTAACCGTTCAACCGACAGCCGTCTGTTTCGTAGGCGTCAGCCCGGGTTTGTACAAACATACGAACTGTGTTTTTTCGATATTCAAATACATGTTTGTGCATGTATGTTTGATGTGTGTGATGTTATCAAAGTCAGAAATCAGTGTTTAGCAAAACCACTTCATGCATTTGCCACCGATGGTACTACCCGAACATACCAAAAACACTAGATACGCCTTCGTTAGACATGGGGAACGAGATGGTGATAGTGAACCTTTTTCTCTTTCCAACATTAAAAGTTGATCCCAGTGGGTGTAAAATTAGTATGGATATTTTCAGTAATAGTTACCTAAATTTAGGCAAAATTTATATTATGAGCAATAGCGCTAACAAAGTTAAAATTAAATGTCCCCTGCAAGTTGATTTTAATTAAATTAAAGTGAAGAAATTTTAAAAGTGTACAAAGAAGTTATGTAAGTATGCAGAAAAATTTAATACCCTAAATGTATACAACATAACAATAATTAAAAAGAACTTGCCTATAATTAGGCGCATAGCTCATATTTTATTATATAACTGATTTTATTTAATTAATAGTATTTCAAATAATTTATTTAAAAAAATACTAATTTTTTACTAAGTTTATCTAAGTTGAACATAAATTTTCGATTTGTGGTATTTCTAAGAGTTTTCAAAGATTTAAAAGCGAAAAATTATTCTTCGCAATTAAAAAAAATTTCGATTCTAAAATCGATTGCAAATATTCAATACAAACATTTATTATGACCCGTAAGCCCTGGCAGTGCTTCTTTGTCAACTTTCTTAGTATTATTATTTGCAAATAATAAGAAAAATTTCTTTAATGATTTGTTACAGTGCTATTTGTAATTCTATATGTACGAGGTGTGTTCAAAAAATAACGGAAATTTTCGCTTTGTTGAAAAAAATATTTATTCGTTCGTCTACATAAATGTCGCCGCGCCTTCAAAATAGTCTCCATTCGATATTATGCACTTATGCCAAGGCTTCTTCCAATCGTCGAAACACTTCTCCAACTCGATTTTTGTGATATCATTTAGCTCTTTCAGCGATGCGCTTTTAATGTCATCTATACTTGTTAAACGACAGCCCTCTAAGGTTCTCTTTATTTCTGGAAATAGGAAAAAGTGACACGGATCCATGTCTGGCGAATATGAAGATTGGGGCATCGTTACAATATTGTTTTGAAGAAGATAAGAAATCACGAACAAGCAACGAAGCGAGAGCAGAGTTAAGCAAAAGTGAGCAAAAGCCATGAATGCCATGTTTTCCATTGAACGGCGTTGAACTTGTACGTAGTACTCCTTATTGACCGTTTAACCTTGAGGCAAGAATTCATTCCCGTTATTTTCTGAACACACATGTGCATTTCTGGACTTCTCAATACAGACTTATATTAACTGTTTCTGGCAAAAGGAGCAACACGCTCCCCAAAAGATTCTCTGCGAAAATAAATAACTACGAGTGATGCACTGACAAATGAAATTTTAAGCCTGTCATCATTGTTTTCTCACGTCGTTGCGCAACCTTAGTTTGGAGATTTGCATTAGGGCAGATCGTTAAAAAATAGAAATAATTTTTTTTTTTTGTTGAATATGCAATAACAGTGTTATTTAAATTGTTTAAGAAAAATTTTATTAAATATATGTTCAGAATACATATTATATAACAGAATTTATTTCGTTCTTTTTCATTCTATACTGAAAACGATTTTGGGATTATTACTTCGAGTTATATTTCGAGAATATATAGCAATAATTTGGACTTATTCCAAGTACTTCGCCTGAACAAATTCTTAAGCAAAAAAAAACAGCGATGTAAATTCCCGCCTAATGCTATTACGACTATATATTTCTGTCTTTCGTATATTACACGTAAAGAGAATAAATAACCCATCGTCAGTGCCAAAAATCTTCGTTGTATCTATATCTACATGAATTCAAAATGCTTTTCAGTCAGCATACGTGTATACTTGGATTGTACAAATTCAATGATAAGTGAAAAGAATTGTATGATTGTAACAATAAATACACATTTACATGTGTGTATTATTTTGACTGTCAATACATTATTCAAAGTATATTTACTTCACTTCACTTACTCTTCATTAACTTCATTTCGTGCCGTTATTTATCCCTCTCATTTTTGAACAACATTCAAACTTAAAACTACATGCAGCAACAAATAACGCATACTGTAAGATATTGCAACACCGGTTAAAGCGAGTGTGGAATGTAGAACTGCCTAGCAGGGAACTATCTGGCATCAGACGACTAAGAGCAACCCATTAAAAACATGCAACTTTGCAACAAATACGCAGCTCTGCGAACAAAAACAAAACAAATGCAGTTCGCGTAAGTAAAGTAAAAACGAAACAGACTTCCCCGCACGTTAACTCTTCGCCAAACTGCAACAAGCAATTTTCTGTTCAGCAAAATTTCGCAAAGCCTCTTTGTTAGCAAATTAACTATTTTTTAGTTTTTCATATTTAAGTAAAACTGAGACCCATTATTTTTATCATTTTCATCGTTTCGTTGGCATTGTTTGTGAATTTTAATGTCTTCGGTAGCTCTGCTGGCAGTCACACTCTTATCTCGACTTCATCTCCTGCCAAAAAGGGTGAAGTTCTAAAATATTGAAAAAGTTGTTGCTGCTGCTGCTGCTGCTGCTGCTCTTGGCTATCTCTTTTATACACTTGCATAGCGTTTTGCCTCTTCAGAATGCAAATGAATTTGGTGGAGATTTTTTTGAATTTTGAATGGTTAATTTTGAAAAGTGAGGAATTCACTTAAGCAGCTTTTTGGGATGTTTCTTAGATTTGGATGCTACAGCCCGCATTCTGTGAAGCTGATACTGCAGATCGACTTAAAATCAAATAACGCTATAATGGAAACAAACTTAAATATTAGCATAGACTAGAAGTGCTAATAGACTAGATTAAAACACTGTCTGAAACGCCTTTAAGGCGATAATTGAGCTCAATTTACCATAAATAGTTTTAACTGCGCAATTTATATCTCAATAATTGATACCTTTTAAAAGTGCTTCAGAAAATGTTTAATCGAGTAAATTAGAAAAAATTCACTATAAGTACATATGTACAAGTTTAGACAATTCGTTTATTGACCAAATTAAACTAAACTAAAGGGCGCTGTGAAATATGTATTCGTCATGCTTGATTTTGCTTTAAAATAATATATAAAATGGAAAAATGAGATTCATGTTATTTGTTTCGATTGAATTAAAGTAAAAATGTCGAATAAAAACAAAGTCAAAACAATGGCAGTTGTTAATTGAGTAAGATTTTTATGTGAACACCGACATTGACAAAGTAATTAATAACTTAATTGTCTCACTATAAATTGCTGTGTGAACATACTATAATATCATTACTATATCATTGGTTTTTATTGCCATATTCATTGTTAAATGAGCGCGTGCTGTCGATTTCAAAATCTTTGTTACGCTTTGTGATAATATATGAAACCGTGTTAATTTTCTAAATTTCCTTTTTTTACAGAATGTAATTTGTGCCGACTTAGCCATAAGCATACCTAATAATCAAGGGCTGGACAATGTTTTTTATCGCATCGACTATAGTCCGCCATACGGTGATCCAGCGCCAAACACAACAATACCGTCGCGTGAGATTGGCGAGGAGATTCAGTTCTCGCACGCTCTGCCCGGCACCAAGTACAATTTCTGGTTGTACTATACAAATTACACGCATCCAGACGTACTATCGTGGACGGTGGCAATTACCACAGGTGAGCGAGCATACATACACATATTAGGGTGGTTCATAATTTGTTCGTAAATATTTTTTCAATTTAAATATATAGTGCTTCTAAATTTAACAAATTTAAATATTTTTAGAGCTCTTCTTCAACGCGCAAAATTTCATCTTAAAAATTTGAAAACTATTTTCATTAGGTTTAACATTGTTTATGTATCAACAAATTGAGTATAACCCTATCCTCACGTAATACTGC